>CM074724.1:125683724-126266224 GCA_037306005.1 Rhinophrynus dorsalis
ACACCCCTGTCTGGTTCCATTTGAAATAGAGAAAGAATCTGAAAGGCATCCATTGACTCTAATCTTAGCAGAGGGATTAGTATATAAAGCTTGGATACATCTACGGAAATAAGGTCCAATCCCGAAGGCTTCCAATGTTCGAAATAGAAATGCCCAGTTCACCCTGTCGAACGCTTTTTCTGCGTCCGTAGAGAGAAGGACCGTCGGAAGATGTTCGGAGGTAACATAATGAATGAGGGAAAGGACTTTCCTCGTGTTGTCTCTGGCCTCTCTACCAGGGGTGAAGCCCACTTGATCTTTGTGAATCAGGGAAGGTAAATAAGGTTTTAGTCGATTTGCTAAAAGTTTCGCATATAACTTAAAATCTAAATTAAGTAAAGAAATAGGCCGAAAACTTTCACATCTGGTGCTGTCCTTACCCGGTTTAGGAAGGACTGTGATATGGGCCTCTGCAGTCCTCGGGTGATCACCCACATCATCTGGGATGGACTCAAAAGCGCGCAATAATCTGGGTGCCAGAAGCTCTCCGAATGTTGTGTAATATGCGCTGGAAAATCCATCTGGACCCGGACTTTTGCCTTTCGGCAGAGTTGACATAACCGACTTAACTTCAGCCAGGGTCAGAGGGGCATCCAGCATCTCCATAGCCGCCACAGATAGCGTAGGCAATGTTAATCCCCGAAGGTATAAGTCTGTATTAGAATCAGTGTCCGATTGGATCCTCTCGGGGTCTCTCAAATTATATAAAGCAGAATAAAATGCACGGAATTGTTCCGCAATCCGATCAGGGGCATACACTTTCTGGCCCCTACTGTCTGCCAAATGAGGGACATAAGAAAGATTCTGTTTATGCCGGAGTCGTCGGGCCAGGACAGCACCAACTCTGTTTCCATATTCATAAAAGGAGTGTCGGGTTTTTAAAAATAGTTTTTCTATTCGAATATCCAACAACGTTTTGAGGCGAAGCCTCGCTGTTGTCAATCGCGATAATATATCAGGGTCCCGGTCACTCTTATGGGTCAGTTCCAAATCTTTAATCTCCTTTAATGTATCTGAGACCTGAGCTTCATGTAATTTTTTCCTACGAGAGGCAAACTTAAGTAATTCTCCCCTTATGACACATTTGTGTGCCTCCCATACAGTAAGAGGTGACATTCCAGCAGTCATCTCAAAATAGTCGGATATGGTGTCCCTAATAGATGATCGGACCAGCTCCTGGGTTAATAGAGATTCATCTAAACGCCAAGGTCTATAAGAGCTGCCTCCATAGGGCCGACGAAGGGACAATACTATTGGAGCATGGTCCGACCAAGTTATAGAGCCTATAGACGATGAAGTAACCGAGGGTAAAGCATCATGAGATATTAATAAATAATCTATCCGTGAGTATATGTCATGAGGGTGAGAATAGAAAGAGTAATCCCTATCACCCGGATGACATACCCTCCAGGCATCAATCAGTCTAGAATCATGAATAAGTTTCAATAAATTCCTCAGTTTCGAGCTAGAGAAACTGGAGGAACTAGAGGAACAATCCAGCAAAGGGTTAAGTGACACATTAAAATCACCCCCGAGGATCAGGACTCCTTCCTGAAATCCCAATAATTTATCTAAGACCCGGGTGAAAAATTCAACCTGCATGGAGTTAGGAGCATATATATTAGCAAACGTGAACATAGTGTTATCAATAGAGCCCTTGACAAATAAAAACCTTCCCTCTGAGTCCCTCACCGTGTGGCTATGTATGAAAGGAAGAGAACGGTGAAATAAAATCGCCACTCCACATCGCTTAGCCGGACCGGAGCCCAGGTAAGCCTGAGAGTAGAAGCGGTTCAAAAGGGAAAGCTCTCGCTGTCTTTGATAATGCGTTTCTTGAACATACACCACATCTCCCCGTAAACGATGAAATTCATGCAGAGCCATTGAGCGCTTAAATGGTGAATTCAAACCCTTGACATTGTATGAAACAATATTAAATGTAACAGAAGAAGATTGTTTATTGGTCATAATACCTATATGTGAGGGTCAGAAAGCATAAGAAAAGCTAACCAATTGGGTTGAATATTGTAATACCATATAGATATCTCTAGCAAAAAGAGTACCTGAAAGCTCCACTTATAATAAAGCACGAAATCTGAGGCCAAGGACACGGGGCACGGAATAGGAGGAGAAAAGAACAGAGAGAGAAAAGAAGGAACAGAGAGAAGTAAATATAGCAGTATGAGAAGCCAAGGAAGAAGAGAAAATGCAGTACTCCAATTGGATGAGGCAAACCGAACACGCCAGCCGCCATCCAATCCATGACTTAGAAATTGCAATACATTTGAACAAAGCAGAGGGGTAACCATTCTTAAGCTAGCAAATAATAGCAAGTAAAGGTGTCCCACAATAAAGTCTCCCACGAGTATTGTAGGGGTGTGTCTACAGATGCTAAATCTGAGCGCACCCAGGGGCAAGAAAGCAATAATAAAAACAAACGAGAAGTGGGATAGGTGAAGGGGGAAAGAAAAAAAAAAAAAAAAAAAAAAAAGGGGGGGGGGGAGGGATGTGCACAAACAACAACCTAGGTACTGGGAAAGGAGGGGAAAGGAAAAATGCCCGTCCCTAGTCTCCAAGTAACATACATATGCATAAATAGCAGCATTAAACTGAATTAATCAGTGCCTGAGCTCTAATTGCATATTCAGGAGCATAATGTTGCTATCGCCCTTCAAAAAGGACCGCAATCTCAGCCCATTAGAGACCCCAATCGGCCGGATCATAGGGGTCTGCGATCAAGCAAGTTACGCTCTAACATCACACATAAGAAATAAACAGCATGAATTAAGACTCTATTCCCTGAACCCAAGGGCGCTCAGGAGCCCACAGCACGCTGCAAAACCGCGTACTGCAACCCTTCCCCGCGCCCAAGGGCCCACATCCCAACAGTAGGCACCAATATAATGCATGTTCAATAAAAATAATTTCTAGGGAAGGGAAATAGAGAGGAAGGGAAGGAAGGCGAAGGGAAGGGGAGGGTAAACACAAACAAACATAAGGATATAGGGGTTTTGGAAAAATCCCAACACCTACCAAAATAATAAAAAACAGTTTACATACAAATAAATCGCGGCATATAACATATATAGTCAAATTCAAAACCAGATATGCATAACAGGTAACATATCATAACTTATCTCACGCAGAAAAGTGATCATTCTGGTCTCATAAGAAATCCATAGAGTCTATTCCGCAGAGTTCAAAAAGCAAGCAGAACATGTCCGAATAACAAGACGGTAAAACACAATCCATGGGATAAGAGTCATCCTTTCTCAGAGCCCCCAGAGGAGCCCGGTACTCCGTTGTCTCTTGAACTCTTGGATTTCCTTTTCCTAGAAATTCGTTGCCACTCCGGACGGAATGTAGGAAGCGGGTCGTGTAATTCTGGGTCATCTAACCTGGAAAGTAAGTGCTTTTGAGCCTCGGGTATCGTCAACGACAGGGCATCCAGAAAGGCCTGATACTCTCCTTTGTAGCGTAGGACGTGTGTCGTACCTCCCAAGACCACTATCAGTTGAAGCGGAAAGCCCCAGCGGTACCTGATTTGGCTGGTCCGTAGTGCTTCAGTAATCGGTCTCAGGTCCCTTCTCCATTGCATCGTGAGAGGGGAGATGTCATGGAACAACTGGATACTGGCACCCTCAAATTGAATCAGGCCCAGATTCCTAGCAGTATTAAAGATTTTCTCCTTCTCTTCATAGTAGTGGAATTTCACCACAACATCTCGCGGATTAGAGGAGTCCTGAGAGCGGGCCCTCAGGGCCCTATGAGCCCGATCTAGCCGATAAACAGAGAGATCTTCCTCCTGGAGAATGGTCCGGAACAGTCTTTGCAAGTAGTCAGGTAAGTTTTGGGCATCAACCTCCTCCGGGATGCCTCTGCACCGTAAGTTAGAACGGCGGTGTCTGTTTTCCAGGTCGTCCAACTTTACTTGCAGGTCAATAGTTTGGCGGTATAGTTGGGCATGTTTGACCACAGTGTTGACATGTTCCTGTTTGCTATCAGCCATAAAGTCCTCCAGGGAACCCACACGGGTGCCTATATGTTGTATATCTCGACGAACCTCCGCCAATTCTTCCTTAAGGAACAGCTTTAAATCAGAGAGTAGGTTTTTAATATCTTGTTTTGTAGAAGGTGTAGCACAAATGGGCATAGAACCCGTCGGATCGCCCAATTCATCCCCGTCAGAAGGAGAAAGAGATAGCGATGTCGAGGAATCCTCCGCTTGTACGGCCTCCGCCATCACTGCCGGCTTGGCGGGAGCTGGAGTTTTGCTCGAGAAAAAACACGACAGATCACCAGGTTTTTTCCCAGATCTGTGTCTCACCATAGTGTATAGCCCTTAAGATCCAGACTGAGTCGTCTGCCGCAATTGATAAAGGTCTAAATCTATAAAAATATAGCCCCTGGGGTGCAGAGCTCAGTTACTACGCGTCCTCCGCCATTCGCAGCTCGGCCACGCCCCCCGAGGAGCTTATATTTTAGCAGCACAATTGTTTGGGTTTTTTGTAATCTATTTTAAACAACAAGAAGAGACAACCAGGGTTTTGAAGAAGAGCCAAAAGACATCTCTTCAATGCAGAGTGAAATTATTTAATTTCACTTTAGTGTCCCTACCCATTAGATACATTTAAATGAATACTGTATCTTCGGACCCCATTTACATATGTTATTGATTTCCTCTCCCATGAGAGTGGAGGAAGGGGTCAGAGGATCCCTTCCTTGGGCAATGTTGAATTAATACAAGGTACTCTGACCCCATTTTAATTATTTTACACATTTCCTCTCCTGGTGGGAGAGTAGAGAAAGTAGAGATAGTAGCCTTCTATGGACGGTCTTGAGACTCCATATTAATTTACACAGTTTCAATTCCTGATGGAGTGTAGTATAAGGTGTCAATAAACCTCTTCCTTGGACAATGATTATATTAAATCTTTATGGTCCAGAAAGGTGTGCAACATACTGCAAGAGTAGAGGGAAGGGCTGGAATCCTCCTTTGGTTTATTTTATTAATATTAGGTCTATGGACCCAATATTAAATATGTTTTGGAGGGATAATAAATCGATATGGATCTATGGACCCATATAAATATACGTTTTTTTATTTAAAAACATAATATGTGGTGAATGCACATATTACTCTTTTATAATTTACTTTGTTAAGGGAGGGAACAAATGTTCCTCCTTTGGTCACTGTAGGGCAAGAAAGGGGCCCAGGAGGGCTACTGCCCCCTCGGTTAAACCTGTCTGACTTAGATGCACAGAAATAGGTAAAAGTTCCACCTATATCCCTTGCTCCTATTGACTGATTCAAGGCATTAAAGGACTCACTTTGGAGGCTGATCGGGTACATTTTTCAACTATCCCAATTCTTATCCAGGAATTCCAACAACAGTGTTTCAGAGGTCAAAGAGGCATATTTGGGAGACAAAATGCAGATGTGCAAGGCAATGTAACAGTTTTCCCAAGTAAAGCTGTGGTAAAGTCTTCTATTTTCACTGGGATTAGGTGGTATTTTTTTCTGAGAGCTAGGTCATGTGGCTTTTGATGAAAGAGGCCAATGTAAGAAGGTCGAAGGACAAATATCCCAGACGCTAGGGTGCATAGCTGGAGGGCGACTCTGGAAGTCGTTGGGAGATGAGGAGGACCCTTATTTAGAACCTGAGTAGACAGCACTGAGAGTTGGATCTAGTGGACAGTAGAAGTTGGCCTCAAGTCGGAAAAGACCCAGTAGTTGGATGGTAACTAGTTGAAGACCGACTGGCCATCAGTCATTGAGGTCTTCGACTCTTGGAGCGGTCGGAAGCATGCTTGGTCGAAGGTGGACTGGCAATCATATAAACTCAAGAATGAAAGCCCCAGTCGAAGAGTCTAGAGTAGTCCGATGAATAGTCGAGCTCTGACTAGCAGTCGGATGCGGGAAACAATGGCCACCGGAATGACTGACACTGACAACAGCAGTCGGTGTGGGGCAAAGCAGGAATAAAGACAGCAAAGGCTGAGATCTATTTGTCTGGACTTTAAGGAGAGGAAAGGCCCAGACAGAGATCAACCTGCTGGAGTATCTGGCTTTGATCAATTCCTCAGGCCGTCAGATGATAGCAGACCCTGCAGGAGATCGACCTGCCATGTAGCAGAACACAGGGATCAATCCAACATGTTGATATTTGGCCTAGTCGGAGATCAACCAGTTGAGTATCAAGATGAATGAGCGGCAGAGGGAAAATGTAAAAGACGGATGCCAAGGTCAAGCCGGGATAACAGCATAGGTAATGGGAGTCAGAGACTCAATCCAGATCTTAACTGGAGATTATGTAGAACAAGCAGCAGACAGGAACGGTAGCCAGGAACAAAGCTGGAGCCAAAGCAGGATGAAAATGCCAGAGATATTATATAGGTATATTAGCTTGAAGATAGGACGTGGAAGCCAGAAACAGGAAGACTTTAAAGGGCTATCTTCCAATCAGGAGTGAAAGGGGCGGAGAACAAGCAAACGGAGTGACAGCCTACCCCACTCATATCATGCCCCCTCCAGTTTTCATCAGTTAAATAAGGAACTGATGTAATGTTAAATTCCCTTGGCAACCAGAAGGTGTTGTTTTTATTTTATGCTCAGTATTAAAGTGTTAAGCTTTGTTTCTGTGAAAAGAGAGGTCCTAAGGGGAGACTGCAAACACCTCCCAATCGAAACTGTAATTATTTATATAAAACTAAGGCATTGTGCTTTAGCAGATTCTAAATTTATATCAAATTGTAATTTTCATATCAATTAATTCTTTGATATTAAAGGGATAGTAATACTTCATTTTTACTACTCTGAGTTTAGTTTGTATTAAAAAGTTATTCCCAATGCATGCTTATTAAATGCCTAAAAGCTTCTGGTTTGTCTACAATTTGGATTTTAAGTTTCCCCTAACCGCCCCTTTTCTTAACATCATACCTGTATGTGTTAGATCTGAAATCTGGTCCCTTGACCAGACAGATTGCATAGAGGGTCAAAAAGCATGGTATGTGCACACTCAAACCCAGCCCCCTAGTGATGCGTAGTCTATGGAAATCCCTTGTATAGTTCCCTCCCACCAGCAACAGAACTTGATTCTGGCATGTAAACACCTGACAAGCGTCACAGAAGCGGGGTGTATCATAGCGGTGCCTAACATAACACAGCACACTGATATATTTGTAACGCCTAAACGCATATGTTTACTATGTGCCTCTTTGCCCCAGTTCTCTCTGTCACTTCATTTCCAGCAGTCTGCTTACTTTTACACTGAGACCTCTGCTCTGATGTCTTCTGCTGCAGCGCCTTGTCTCAGGTCAGAGGCACACAGCTTTATTGGCCGCATACCTTATCCCTCTGAGTGCCAGAGGAGTACGGATTGCATTGCAAAGTAATGTGTCATACCCCTCTGGTGCTCAAAGGGTTAAGCATAGCTGTGTATCTCCGACCTCAGACAAGCTGCTGTAGCAGAAATTTTATTATTATGTTATTATATTATTATTATTATGGTAAATATTAAAATGTTGGAGATTCAGAAATCTCTTGATTTCCACAAAATGCTGTGGGCAGTGGTGTAGCTAAGAGTTTTATTGGTACTAGGGTAACTCAAGAGATACATCAAAAATCTAATGTTTGCAGTGCAAAGTCCGTGCACACGCTAACTGATCAAACAAAACAGCTATTTGCTGCCTGTTGAGATCCCTTCTGCCAACCGGGACTTAAGTCACATTGATACCTATGAGATAGGCATTTTCCTCCTGTGGGACTTCCCTGCTCCTTGCAAGTGACGTAGCCACCCCCTCCCAAATAGAAATGTATCAGGATCTTGCTCAACTAGAGGATACAGGCAAGAGCGTGCTTCTCAAGGGGAATAATAAAGATGTCCGACAAATTTGGTTACGGAGGTAAGAAAAAAGTTAAATATCTCTTGAAAAACATATTTTAAAACAGAAATAAGGTACTCAAATTTATTAACATTGAGCATAACATATATTTTCGCATGGACAAAAGTACGCATTACTATCCCTTTAACACTGAAAGTTTATACCTAAGTTTCAGGTCTTAGGGTAAAGGGCCAAATGTTCAGGGTTAATGGGCCTTATGAATAAAAGCAAAGTGGAACAGTTCTGGTGCAAAACAACTGCATCCTACGAAACAAACAGTTATTCCCAAATTTCACGTTGATTTAAACATGGATTTTAATCTCTTGAATGCTAGAGAGGTATCTAATGCGTGAAAATGAATGAGTTGGATATCTATCTAGCATTCAACAGCTTAAAAAGCCCCCTTTAAATCAATATTAATGTTCATATGACCCTACACTATTGCAGGGATCAAAATTTCCACTCGCCACTAGCCAATGGCGAGTGAAAATTTAGCCCTGGCGAGTAGAAATTCAGCCCTGGTGGCTATGTTATGGCTTACAGTGGCGAGTAACTTTTCAGGTCTGGCTAGTAGCAAAGGACTTCAAATTTTAAGCCCTGCGCTATTGGTTGGCTGTTGTCAAAGCTTCCAAGCACATTAACAGCAACTTGAGGACTAATTGGTAAACCATCAGGTTAGAACAAGCAGTGGTATATCCCCTACAATCTATGTTAAGGGCAATGTTAATGGAAGTAACATATTTAGGTCTAGGGTAACAGGCAGCAGAATCCAGGATCCAGGTGCTTTTCCTTCTGACCCATTACGAAGCCCCCCTCTGTCCTAAAAGGGTTATAAGATAACATACCCAATAACTGAGGGTCTGCTCATTATAACATTTCTAAGGTATAGTATTATAGGTTTAGATCCTGAGGCAGGGGAGTTCAAAAGTGTCCTGAAGCCCCCCCACACACACAAACACACACAGTGCCTGTTTTCAGGATCTCCTCAGTTAAAAACAAATGAACGATGAGTCAATTGACTCATTCCTTGAGTCAATTGTCTCGAACTATTTAGATTGTGGTTTTATTTTGATCACTATTTTTGTTTTTTACCAGCCTAAGATTTGGAATCTGGCCCAAACAGATGTTGATGCATAGGCAATAATAGCCTTTCAATACTGTGGGACGTGATACCTTAAACTTTGCAGTGTTTTATCTCTTTCATTTATATGTATTTTATTACAAAATCTTTTTATATATGCTTACATATATATATATATATATATATATATATATATATATCGTCTTGACCAAGTGAAATGTTGATCAATAACATTTGAATTTTAACATACTCTGAAGACCTGAGTGTGCTTATTTTCCTCTACACATGACCAGAATGTGCCTCTACATGAGCATCCAAGCAGAATTCTACCTAAGACATGAGTGCTTCCTTCCTGGTATTGTTTACACATTATATATTGTACTGTGCAAAATGTATAGGCTGGTTTAAACCACCCTTGACCACCCTTTGCCTTCAAAACAGCATCTATTCTTCTAGGTTCACTTGCACACCGTTTTTTAAGGAACTCGACAGGCAAGTTGTTACAAACATCTTGAGGAACTAACCACAGTTCTTCTGTGGATTTAGTCAGCCTCAGTTGCTTCTCTCTCTTCATGTAATCCCAGACAGACTCGCTGATGTTGAGAACATACCATACGATCAATTCCAGGACTCCTTGTTCTTCGTTACGCTGAAGATAGTTCTGAATGACTTTGGCTCTATGCTAGGAGTCGTTGTCATGCTGCAGAATAAATTTGGGGCCAATCAGATTCCTCCCTGGTGGTATTGCATGATGGATAAGTATCTGCCTGTACTTTTCAGCACTGAGGAGACCATTATTTCTGACCAAATCCTCTACTCCATTAGCAGAAATGCAGCTTCAAATTTATAAGGAACCTCCACCATGCTCTACTATCGCCTGCAGACACTCATTCTTTACTTCTCTCCAGCTCTTCAGTGAATAAACTGCCTTCTGCTTTAGCCAAATATTTAAACTTTTGAATCCTCAGTCCAGAGCACCTCTGCCATTTTTGTGCACCCCAGTTCCTGTGTTTTCCTGCATGAAGACCACTTCTGACCAGACTTCTTTGGACAGTAGATGGGTGTACCAGAGTCCCACTGTTTTCTGCCAATTCTGAGCGGATGGCACTGCTGGACATCTCCCGATTGCTAAGAAAAGTAAGCATGATGTGTCTTTCATCTGCTGCACAAAGTTTCCTTGGCCGATCACTGCGTCTACAGTACTCAATGTTGCCTGTTTCTATGTGTTTCTTCAAAAGAGCTTGGACAGCACATATGGAAACCCCTGTCTGCCTTCAAATGTCTGCCTGGGAGAGACCTTGCGGATGCAGTATAACTACCTTGTGTCTTGTTGCTGTGCTCTGTCTTTCCATTGATGTACACAGCTGTTTCTGTTTCAACCTACATATTAAGTGGATGATCACCTGTTTGTGTAATCTTTCGCTTGAATATATGTCTACAAAATCCCTGACTGTGCAAGTGTACCTAGAAGAACTGATGCTGTTTTGAAGGCAAAGGGTGGTCACACCAAATATTGATTTGATTTAGATTTTTCTTCTGTTCACTCACTATCATTTTGTTAATTGATAAAAATAAACTATTAACATGTTTTTGAAAGTATTCTTACTTTACAGCATTTTTTCACACCTGCCTAATACTTTTGCACAGTAATGTATGATTCTATGCCCCTCACTAACATGGCTGACTTTCATATCTGTGCCCTACCCTCCAGCACCATTACAACCCCTCCCCAAGGAAGCCTCTCTGCACACTGCTCTCCAAGATTGTTCCTCGCTGTGCTCCATCCGAACTATCTATTGCGAGTACAAGTAAAACCTGCCCTCCTTCGTCAAGGGGGGAGGGTTTCTTTGTGCTCACATCAAGGAGATTGTCTCTTGCTATGAGCTGTCCGGTTAAGCAACTGGATACCAAATCTGAAGGAGGGCAGATAAAACACTTCTAACAAAGATTGTTTTATATTTCTACTAATATACTAGCTCATCTAGATATATATTATTCTAACATAAAGAACATTGTGAAAGAAACACCTCCAAAACATCACTCTGAGTAAGCTCTGTGCACTTCTCCTCTGTATGTGCAGAGAAAACCCTGCCTTTCTCCCTTCCAATCCTAATCAACCAATTAAGCTCCACCCACATTATTAAACAAATCACTTAGACCCACCCAAGCCCTTCTTAGTAATCCAGGGACTGAGACAAAAATTTTGCCAGGAATGTTTATAGTGTTTGTCATCAAACCAACTGAAATAAATTAATATAAATTACAATGTAACAACATATAATTAAAAAAGTTCCAAAACATTAGCTTTTTCATAGATTCAATACTTCCAAATGTTTTGCACCTCACATTTTGATAAAAGCAAAATGGATAAATCAAGAGCACATATCTCCTTAGGGACTTGCTCCAGAAGAAATGTGTTCATGTGGTTATGGTAACAGTATTCAGTGGAAGATTATCCATCCCATGACATTATCAAACATTGGTTGTGTCCCTTTTAGAACAGGAATCATGATAGCTCAGTGTTCTAAATTATGCATCTTGACACCTTCTAACCATTAATGATGAGAAAAAGGACACTCTAAGATTTCTGACGAGTGACATGCAGTTTCAAGTTTCTAGCAGGCCATCTGTAAGTAGGGTTGCCACCACATCTCTTTAATATCATGTGCTTATGAAAGATGCATACTGCAGAGTTGCACAAGATCAATTTCAAGTTTAGAGCAGGCTTGAGAATTTGCATCTCTCCAATTGTGAGCTTCATATGAACTGTAGTCCAAAAACAGCTGGAAAGGCAAAGGCTGCCCACCCATGTTCTATGAATGTAGTCATGCTTATGAAGCCCTGCAATATGCATCTTTCAGAAGTGAACAATATTAAAAGGATGGGGTGCTAGCCCAAACAAAAAAGTAAAATAGTTTAGGACTTTAGCTCATGACTGACATGCATGTCCTTTAACCCCTTAATGATCGGCCGCGCACGCACGCGGCGGTCACTTAAGGATCACGGAGCTTTTTTTTTTTCCATTCTTTTCCAGACTCCCCGAATGGCGTGCAGCCACGCGGGGAGCCTGGAATTCCATGACGGTCCAGGACCATCATGGGTCCTTGAGGGTATAACAACCCATGACAGTCAAGGACCGTCATAGGTCCTTAAGGGGTTAACTAAGTGGGTTGCCTTGCCTGTAAGTTGTGTTCTATCACATACTTATATACATACACTTAAAGCTCTTCCTATGCCCTCCATCTTTGCCATTTCTAAACTGGTGATGTGATGAGCAGTTTCTTACTGCAGTCCATGAGTTGTGGGGAGGGGCAAAGGAACAGATTCAGTAAACTACAGAAGAGCGATTCTGTGGCAACCCAGATGCAACATTTTGGCACAATACAACACTTTGGATATTAGAGAGCAATTCTAGAGCAAACCAACAGAACCGAAGAAGACAAACAAATTGTCCCCAAATTCATATTGTTTAGATCAGAAATGTCCAAGATCAGTCCTCAAGGGCCACCAATAGGCCAGGATTTAAGAATTTCCCTGATTAAGCACAGATAAGTTAATCAGTGGATCATTCGTTTTAACTGACTCATCTGTGCTTAAAGGGGATGTATCACCTTATACAAAGGTGTTACTATCTGCTTTGGTAATAAAAGTTATACAAGGATAGCTGTGTTTTTTTTTTTTTATTTAACAACTTAAAAAGATATTTCCTCTTCTGTGCTGTGCACTTCCGCATTATGTGCACAGCACAGCTCTTCTGCACGTCCTATTTCTCCTCCCACCTCCCTCCCAGCTGCCCCAGGCAGCACATTCACGCTTCCCTTTGGTGTGCTGTGAACGGCTCCTAGCATTACAGAAAGCTCAGATTAACATTATACTGAGGTTGCAACCTCAGTATAATGCTTACCGGAGCTTGCTAGGAGCCGTTCACAGCACACCGAAGGGAAGCGGGAATGCGCTCCCTGGGGCAACTGGGAGGGAGATGGAAGGAGAAATAGGAAGTGCACAATAGCTTTGCTGATCAGCATAATGGGACAAAGCTCTTCTGCAATTGAAGAGGCAATATCTTTGTAAGTTGTTAATTAAAAAAAACACAGCTTTTCTAGTATAACTTTTATTAAGAAAGCAGATGGTAACACCTTTTTATAAAGTGATACATTCCCTTTAATCAGGGAAATCCTTACACCCTGGCCTGTTCGTGGCCCTTGAGGACTGAACTTGGACTGCCCTGGCATAACCCCTTGAATACCAGAGAGGTCTCCAATGCATTGAGAAATCAATGGCCATTTATATTTCTCCCCCATAGTGCAGATGGCTTGCTCCAGAATTGCTTCTCTTTAGGTTTTTTTGACCATGACCCCCAGTGCCACCGAGGATAATGAGGGCCATTTCAATGCAGTTGCTTGTCATCCATACTCATCTGTTGTTGTAAGTAACCACTTGATCTTGGTAAAGTGGCAAAGGAAAACCCCAGATTAGCTTTCCCTCAATGACCACACAAATACACTTTCTTTCTAGAACAATGCACTATTTACAGAGAGGATTCTGGGAACCTCCCCACTAGACAGTAATAACATTTCCATTCTAGTGTATCACATGCTGATTTACTGTATTGGCAAAAAGTGCAATTCTGGAGCAAATCAACTGCACCATAGTGGAGAAATGAAAATTCCCATTAATTTAACCCTTTGAATGCCAGAGAGGGTATGCCTGGCTTTGCGAACCCCCACTGGCACTCAAAGGGTTAAATGGGTCTTTAATGCCTTCAGTGCTAGATAGGTCTCCCAGGCATTGTTTCACAATGTGTTGGGGAAAATCTCCTGCACTCAATGTGTTAACCCTTTGAGGGCTAGAGTGGTACAGGCTGCATTGCAAAGCAATGCATTCCGTACCCCTCTGACACTCCAAGGGTTAAAAGCCCCATCTAAATCAATGAAATTTGGCGATTTTTTTTAACAATGCAACACAATACATTGATACCTCTCTGGCACTCAAATGGTTCATTTATTCCATGTGGTGCAGCTGATTAGCGCCATAATTGTTTGCATGTATGTATATTATATAGCGCCATACATGTACACAGTGCTTTATACAAATAGTACAATACAGGACAGGGTTAAGTGCATCAGGCTATTGTGCAATCATTGCATTATAGTGGGGGGAAAGAGCAGCAAAGGGAATCATACATTGGTAAAGGGACCCTGTCCCAAGGAGCTTACAATCTAATTAGCAATCATGACAATATATAGTAGGAGGAGGATCATAAGTGCAAGTTCAAGGCTTCAGTAAAAGAAGTGCAGAATGATTCTAATGTGACAGTCAGTGTGCACAACGAGAATATTGCTATTGAGATGCCTCCTTGAGCAGGTGGGTTTTCAGGAGATGCTTGGGAGTGATGAGTGTGGATGATTGGTGAATAGTGATAGGCAGTACATTACAAAGTTAAGGGGTAGCCAGTGAAAATCATTGCACACTTCTCTGGAACTCAAAAGGGTTAAATATACATTCCAGAATCATCTGTCAACTTTGATTTCAATCCATAAATCTTGGAGACTGAGAATAACTTTTACTAAGAAAAACTCATGCATAATAATGAACACATTTGCACTTTGTCACATCTTATGTATATACACACCATAGAATGTATTATTAGTACATTTTAAAGAGCAGCTAAAATAATAGTGAATGCAGTACTCTTACTTGACACAAGGTGGCACTCTTCTTCAAGCTGAAGTATGCAACCTATTCATACACTACTAATGTTTATGCGTATATGTAAGGAGAGGTATATTAAAACATGAATGAGGAATGTAACCAGTCACCTGGAATATTCTAATCATTGTTGCAAATAAAGATAGACAAACTGCATCAGCTGGTGGGTGACGCACTAGTGACCCCAATCATTTATGCTGTCATATCTAATTCTTCCAACCTTTAATAAATGTATTCATATATCTTTGAAATGTAGCATTTCTGAAGGATGTAAAATTAACCCTTTGAGTGCAATGCGTTGCTTACCCCTCTGGCACTCAGAGGGTTAAACTACAAGTTCACAATGAACAGGGAAAGGACTGTATGCATAAAGACCAAGTGAAATAATTCTGTGTCAAACCAATGGGGAATACAAAACCTCTTTAATTTACAGGAAAAATAGCTAGAAAATCCAACTGGGCCCCTTTGGAATTTGCTCTTGTGACTTTGTTAACATCTACAATAAGTCCTGGATGTCAAACTGAAGCAGACAGAGTACTATGAGCCTGCTTAACCCTTTAACCCCTTAATGAACCTTGATGTGCCAAGACCGTCACACCTGGTCTTGCGGACTTACGTACCAATGACAGTTCTGGCACATCACAAAATTCCGGGGTCAATGCACAGCTGTGTGCCGCTCTGCGACTCCAGAATCCATTGTAGCTATATATTTTAAAAAAATACCCGTGGTTCTTAACGTCTGGTCACACGCTGCATTGGCCAGTTGTGAAGGGTTTAAGGACAAGAACAGTGTGTAATGCATTGCAGAGTTTGTGTTTTGTGCTCCTGCTAGCATCTGTCATGTCCACCTCCACTGGGCACAAGATCTAAATTTGTAGGGGCCATTAGGATCTTCTGGCTATAGTAAGTTAAGCTTATTGCATGGGGGCAGAGTGTATTATTAGGAGAAGTTTATTTTCCTTTAACCCTTTGAATGCCAGAGGGGTACGCTTGTACCCCCTGGTACTCAAAGGATTAATGGCCAGTGTATATACCTCTGTAAGGACAAAGTATTTTAATAGTTGTTTTGTATTTATATACTGTACATTAATCCTTTGAGTGACCTCAGACACTCAAAGGGTTAATAAGATCCCAATGTTGAAAAGAAACCCATCTGCACCACAAGGCACAACGTCCGCAGATTCCCATTTATTTAAATGGGGATTCTTAACCCCTTGAATGCTACGGAGGTCTCTATTGCTTAGCAATGTGCTGAATACCTCTTTAGCATTCAAGGTTCTAATAGCCCCCTTTAAATCAATAGGAATGTTGATCATTTTAATTGTTCCCCATAGTCCAGTTGGTCTGCCCCAGAATGACTCCAGTTTTCTTTGTTACTGTTATCCATAACTTACAAAATGCTAACTTATCAAGCAGCACTGTAAACCTTTCAAGCATCCAAGGGGTTAAAAGTCCCATATATATCAATGAGAACTGTAACTTGTCCCCTGTGGTGCAGCTGGTTTTCTGAAGTAGGAAACAGTATATGAGGCTGGATAAGGGTCATTTGAATAATGGGGTGTGGTTTTAGATTGAGCTTAGAGTACCTAGCAGCCATTGGCAGGGTCACTGCTAGGTATCAACTGAGGGGGCTAAAGCCTCAGGTCTCATGCCTAAAGCTCTGGCTTATGTAATTGCCCTTATTTTAACAGAGTAAATTAGGTTGAAAAAATACACAAGACCATCAAGTTCACCCACTGCCTCATAACCCAGAGAAAGAGAATTATATCTTTCCTGCTCCCAAATAAGTTAATCTTTATGGGAACTTCCTGTTTTGCCTACTAATACACAGTATAACCCTGTATGTTCCCTCTTAAAAGATATGTATCTAATCTTCTCTTAAATGTATCCATCGTATCTGCCATTACCAGATCCTTGGGCAAGGAATTCCACAATTTAATAGACCTCAATGTAAAAAAAAACTTTCCGTTGCTGAAGTTGAAACCTCCTTTCATCTAATCTCAAGGGGTGGCCCCTTGTTATTTGATTAGGCCTTGGAATGCTGCAATTGTCCTGCACATTGCACTAATAATGCATTTGGCTGACCCAAGCCCCAGGCTTTCAGGCAACTCCTAGTGTGTGTTAACTGATGGAGCGCACACAATCAAGTTACATTTTAATTAGTAAGGGTGATGTACTAAGAAATATGTGATGGAATTCTGGAACAAACCAGAAGCAATGCATTGAAGGTTCATAAAATTGAAATTACGCTGAAAAGTTTAGATTATTTTACAGAGAATCTGCTTAAGTTTTCTGCTGGCCATTTTTCTAAAAAAAATAAATAGCATAAAATGCCAGACTGTGCTACCAACCAAAGTTAATTTCCCAAAAACCATTTATATTAAAAATACATTGTTAGCACACAGTTTAGACGGTTTTTAGGTATCTTTGCTTGGTTTAGGGTGACAGGTCCACTTTATTAGGCCTCCAATATAAGGCCAGATTTCCTAATAGGCAGAGTAGGCAACTGGCTAGAGCTCCAAATTTTGAGTTGTGCCTCTGCTGTGATAGCACACCTTCATTCTGAATTGTGGGTGTGGCCACAGCAATCTCAATCTCAGTTGTATACTCCTCTCCAGGTAATTATTTAGCCCCTTGTATGCTATAGAGATCTCTAACACATATTGAGCAACGCACTGGAGATCTTTCTAGCAACCAAGAGTGTTAAAGGGATAGTAATGTTTCACAATAAAAGCAGCTACGGTTAATCTTCATAGTATTTGGGCCTTGGAGAGTGTTATTTCATTACTGTCCTAGTTGTAGTTCAAGAGTAAATTGAATGATAAAGTATCCACCTCCTGCCCCTTTTACTGATGTAACACTGCTCACCTCAGAGCAGCAAGACTGTCTGGATGGATCACAGAGATGGACAATCTTCACTGAGCATAAGGAAAAACCTGTAAAGGGGGCAGGGTTTTCCTTATACTCACAGTAAGAATATTGTCCCTTGCTGTGAGCTGTCTGGTCCCAGGACCAGATTCTACATCTGAAGGGAGGTGGCTTACACTAGGTAAAAGGGTGGGAGGGGTATACTTTATCATTCAATTACTCTTGAACTACAACTCTGACAGTATTGAAATAACACTCTCCATGGCCCAAATACTATGAGGATTAATTGGAGCTGCTTTTTGTGAAGCATTACTATCCCTTTAAAGCTTTTTTTCATTATTTCTTGTTATTGATCACTGGCATTTTATATTCTACGAAAAACTGGATGGGACTGGGGGCTGGATCATTTGAGGATTCGGGATGTGGTTGTGGGAAGAGATAAGGGGGCCTAGAGTGCCTTGTTTAGAGGAACCAGGGATGAAAAGCCAGCCCTGCTCCAATGCCCTGCTTCTGGATTGCCTTAGATCTCTTTTCCTAAATATATCATCCAGCATGATTAAAATCCCTGCACAAAGCATTGCACTTCATGGGTTAACACACATCAGGGGAGGTTCCCAAAAGCATACCTCCCAGCATTTCAAATCGCCAAAGAGGAACACTTGTGTTTAGGGGGTGTTCCTGGGGGCATGGCTGGTGGGTGGGGCATTACAGAGAATGTTTAGGCTATTTTGTGACCTATTGACACCTCTTTGTATAACCTAATAAGTGACGTATAACAAGACCAACATATTTTATTTACACAGACTAATGTATAAACACATATACTGATGTTTAAACAAACATTAATGTGAACTTTATTGCTGTGGAGCAATGTGATACACTTATGCACATCCTAAAAAGAGGGACATCAGGGTGGGACAGAGGGATTTGGGTCTAAAAGCGGGACTGTCCCTCCTAAAGAGGGACACTTGGGAGGTATGCAAAAGACCTGTGGTTTGATTCAACCTAAGGCATTATTATAAGGGGTTAAAAGCCCCACTTATATCAATGTGGAATTGTTTCTTATGGTGCATTTGGTTTGTCATAGAATTGCTCATCTTTTCCTTTGTGAATAAAGCCCAAACGTCTTTAAAACAGAACTTTAGTGTTTATCCCTTCTTTGGCAATGAAACTCACACCGCACTGCGTCCAGTGCTCTTTTGACAGTTCAGAGTGTTTCATTCTGAACAGCCCTTTATAAGAAACACAGTTCTACACATTATAAATTACAGTAACTGTCTGCTTCCATGTATGTCCTGGAAAATCAGAGCTGTCTTACATTTGTTTAAAGATAAGTATACACTGGATAATTGTGTATGAAAAAGAACTTCTCCATTTAGAAATGTTAACTCTTTCAATCTCACAGAAACCACAGAGCTAGAAGTACAGATTTTAAAAGGGAGAGAGTTGGGATTCTGTATAATGTAAGGTAACCTCCTTGATTGTCTGTATCCATTTAGTGCATGCCCTTTGCAAACCAATCAATACACATTTAAACACTATAAGGCAGAGTGGACAAAATATGGGCCATGGGCTGCAGAAGCCCACTGACCAAGTAGATCCAACCCACGGGTCTTTGATTTAAAAAAAAAAAGAAAATAAATGAATAATAAAAAAAAATATATACTTATATTTACTTTAATACTGAAGCAGACAGGGGTCCTACAACAGGATCTGGCTTTTTTCTGAGCCGTGCCCTGATGAGACCTTGGCAGGATCGGCCTGACATAAAGACACATGTAATGGGGAGGGGGGGGGGTGAAAGAGTATACAAGATAACAGTTTTGCCTCCCAAATAATTCAAATTCTAAGTACCACATTCTGCATACCTCACAACATTTCAAATTGCCAAAGAGGGACACCTGTGTTTTAGGGGGTGTAGCTGGGGGCGTGGCATTACCAAGAATTTTTAGGCTAATTTATGACCTATTGACACCTACTTGTGAAACTAATAAATGATTTAGAACAAGACCAAAGTATTTTATTTACACAGACTAATTTATAAACACATATACTGACATTTATACAAACAGTAATGTGAGTTTTATTGCTGTAGAGCAATGTGATACACTTATATACACACCACACAGTCTGATCTCCTATAAAGAGGGACAACATGGTGGGAAAGAGGGACAGAGGGATTTGGGTCTAAAAGAGGGACAGTCCCTCCTAAAGAAGGACACTTGGGAGGTATGCATTCTGACAAAATGATTTCCCATCATTGCCTTAAAAGTAGTAGTAGAACAGATAGGTATTTGCAAGATGGCAGTGGTTTTGCAGTGGTTATGCAGAAAGAAAGACAAGGGCAGGAAGACATATGGTTGAGCTGCAGGAGCTCCACAATGAAGGACAGCTACATGTAACTATCTATGTTTATGTGTTTTCTCTTACCTTAGCATTTATTTCATAACCTGGGTATCACCACATTATTTTACACTAGTACCAAATAAAGCAGTGATTAAGTGGTGCTTAATGCTTGTTACAGCACAAACTTCCAAATTACTACGCAATATAACAGTATCCAGATTGTCAGACAGAGATAAGATTTGGAGTTTTGGGAAGGGCTAGTTCAAAAAAACAGTTGTGAAAAGCACAGTGTGCCATGTTTGTAATCATGATACACATACTTCTGAGCAAAGCATATATATATATTTTTTTTATTTATTTTTTTTTTTCCAGAGGATGTAGGCACACACAGTTTATAAGATATAATCAGCTTGGGTGCTGCCATGTCAAGATATATAAACAAAGGATAGGCACACTCAAAGATATAAAGTAAAAAAATCAAACAGAAATGTAATAGTTATAGAATAACCATCATCGATTTCTGGTTTCACAACCCATGTTTTTGTCAAGATGTTGATTAAAGCTCCAGCTGAGAGAAGAAAAACAGAGACTTATTGAAAAAATCTCAAGGATGCTGCCTATATATATATATATATATATTCACACACGCACACATTTATTGGTTCGGAGAAATACCTGTATCGACGTACATTACAAAATAAATAAAATGTAAATAAACAGTGATATAAAAACAGGTACAAGTGGTTCTATTTCTTTCACTACAAAAAGAGGTGGGCAACGAACACTGGTAAAACCCAATAGGAAGCCAGCATGTAAAAAATAATAGGAATGACTGAAATAAAGTGATTTCTACTGACTGGCAGAAAGGGCTGGATTTTTATCTCATGATGTGCAATGCCAGGACTGAGACAATGCTAGAAATACACATTATATAGGGTTAACTTCAGATTAATGCATATTAAAGGGATAGTAATACTTCATTTTAACTTTATTTTATTTTGTAGGCATTAAAAAAACATGAAGAACGATATAAGTCTTATCTCTCAAACCTTTATGGTTTAAGAGATATTCACAAACAAAGTACCCCCCCCCCCCCCCAAAGTTCAGCCAGAACAGAAGGGAGGTGCCCAGGTAGACTGCAGATTAAGATAAGGGAAAAAGCTGAAAAACTTGTCAAGGGGGGCAGGGCTTTCATTGTTTTCATACAAAGAAAATTGTCCCCTTCTGTTATCTGTCTGGTCTTACAACCAGATTCACATCTGAGAAGAGATGGCTTACACTAGGTAAAAGGGGCGGGGAGGGGAAACTTTGCTTGTGAATATCTCTTAAACCATAAAGGTTTGAGAGATAAGATTTATATCATTCTAAATGTTTTTTTAATGCCTACAAAATAAAATAAAGTTAAAACAAAGTATTACTATCCCTTTATCTTCTTGATGCAGATTACACTGTAAGTGATGAATTTCTAATGTAGTGTGTCCTCTTGAATGTAGATTAATAGGGTCATGCTCAGACAGTGCTAGGTTTCTACCTTATGTAGGGTGATATCCTATCTGCCAGATTACGTGATAGGCGTAGTCAGTATTGGGTTTCTAATGAAGGGTCAGCCTGACAGGTAGAGTACCACGCCGTCATTTTACCTATCTTTCAAACAATTTACAGTATATTCTTCTATAATTCTGTTGACCCATGGCTTTGATCACCTACACTTTAATCTAAAAAAAACTCTCCCCAGGAAACCAATATTATGTCAAATCCAGAAGTTCATTCACAAATCACTGTTTGCCTGTCATCAAACCCTGACTTTGTTGCTTCAGTGAATCAAACTTAATTAGTCCAAGATTGATCTGTTTATACTCCCATTCAAACTGGGTTTAATAGTTCCCTTTTTTATCACAGCCTGCTGACACTTTACCACTATTCATCCAGTTTCAAAAGCACAATGCCCAGGGATATAATCCCTTTTCGCCTTTTCCCTGCATATAAATATTTTTTACATCTTGTCACTTCCTCCATTACATTGCAATAACTTACATCTTCTGTTGTCCCTTAACCGCTAAAACAAATACATGTATTTGTTCTCTCTCTCTTCATTACTGAAGAACTGCCTTATTTGGAATGTAGAACAACCAATCAAATCTATTAAAAACAATTCTGTTAGAATAATATCTTCCTTTTCAATAAAGTATATGTTCCAGACGTTACTTGCTCTCCCTCTTTCCAAACCATGTGTACATAATTTATAAGACTCTCGTTGCTTCCTTTAAAGTGACAATTTATTTGTCTCTTGCACATGGAGGTAATCTTCTCTCTTGTTGCATACATTAAGACTTAAGGAAAGGCGCTTTCGACTAAAACACAGGCAGGGATTCTTTACAGTAAGGGCGGTAAGGCTATGGAATTCTTTGCATCGGGATGTTGTGCTTGCAGATAATGTAACTGCATTCAAAAAAGCAATGGATGCCTATCTAGCACAGAACAATATTGACAGTTATGACAGATGGCTTCAAAGCAAATACACACACACACACACACACACACACACACACACCCCTACACTGGAAATTGCTCCAGAGGGCTTTTTTGTTGCCTTCCTCTGGATCAACAGGGGTGTTATTGGCATGGGCTGGACTTGATGGACGCATGTCTTTTTTCAGCCTTATCTACTATGTTACTATGTTATTCCCCAAACTTTGCCCCTTTGGTGCTAGAGAGAAGTCAAATAAGTCGGGAGCCATAAAATACGTTAAAGATGTTATATATCTCTATAGCTCTATGTGTCTTTCCTACAGAACTGATCACACACCAGAGGTGCCAGCTTTTGACATGAAAGCAGGTTTGAAATAAATGTTTGATGTGACAGTAGAAAGATATTTTTATAAACTTTAGTGGTCAGAAAAATGTAATTTCACATGTGACTGGAGTTATCTTCTTAATGATCAAAAATATATCTTGAATGTATCTTGTATCTTGAATTTTTAGCATGATGACTAAACCATATTATCCAATTCGGTGGCATCCAGGTTGTTGATTCTAAGCATTCTTCACATTTATTTAAAAATTCTTCATGGAATTTAGTCAAATGATCTGTCCACTCTGAAGCAGATGGTACAGTGCCAGTATGTGCCTGCCAGGTATTCTACTCCAAACTGCAGAACGGGCACTACGTTTTTGGGTGAAAAATGATTGTCACTGATTTTTGAGAGATGGTAAGTATCTGCATGAGACTGAGATCTTAGGTTTAAAAGACTATACACAGTGACAATTGTTTTAACATTATATATATTTATACATAGTTTTCTTAACAAATGTAACACAGTCAGCACATAAAAATGAACCATCATGTTTCCATGTTCAACTGAACAAGCCTTCAGTATCAATGGATAACATTTTATGGCTTTAGAGTGGTATGAGGCTATGAAGACTGCTTGGTTTTGAAGAATTTTCCAGTGTATTATATTTAAAAAACTAGGGCTATAACTTTGCTTAAGGTAAAACATGGAAAAAAGTACTTGATTTGGAGTAGGGTATATAGCTGTTATTCCATTTTTTTTATCTGTTTAGATTTACTCCAGAAACTGTTATAACATGAGAAGATAGCACAAATCCTGAAGAGTTCAATTGACTATTTACAGCGTTTCATCCATCCTAGACATCATTCATCAGCACCAGATAGCTTCAACAACTGTAAGAACACTGGTGAAGCAGATTGTGTTAATAGATTATGGTCTGTACAATCTAATCCAATAGTAATCCAATAGCCATAGTGGACACATCTAATTTCACTATACATGGTCAAGTTGACTACAGATGTGTTAACATAGGAGTTCCAAAAACGTAACCTTTAAGACTGGTGAGTGCATTCTGGGTCCATCCTAACCACTGAAAGTTCATACATTTCTACATAAGAGCAATACATGAAGTGATGCAACTTTGAAACCCCCTGACAGAGACAGAAGTATTCACGGAGCAGCAATTCTGAAGTATGCCAGAAATAACCCAAATTCCCATTGGTTTGAATGGGAATTGTAACTGCTTCAATGCTAAACATGTACTGTATGCAGCTTATTGCAAAGCATTGTACCGGAGATCTCTCTATCATCATTGAAATTATTTAAATTGGGTGATTAATCTTTAAAATACTGGAGGCAAATATAGTTTTTGATACCTTTTATTGGCTAACTAAGCAGATTTAAATGCAAGCTTTCAAGACCTTAGGTCTCTTCCTCAGGCATGTTATACAGATAAATATGAAAACATCTCTTTTAAATACAAGTACACATCGCATTGTTTAGCATGGAAATCAGATAAGAGAATGCAGAATGGGTCTGTTGGAAAGGTCAATCAACTAAATTGTATTTTGATAAGAATTCTTTATCTCTATTTAAACCACTACAAATTGCATTAAATTTTAACACTAATTTTACCTCCTATACCTTTCTGTCCCTCTGAGTGCGGAACAGTCCCATCAATACAGTTAACTTAATATCCTTGACACTGTGCCCATTTTGACAAAAATGTTCTCCCACTGGTGTCTCTGTCTTTTTGTTATTAACACTGGATCTGTGGGCATTAAATCTCCTATGTAGTGCTTGTCCAGTTTCTCCCACATACAGAAATACCCTGAAACCCTTGGTAAAACAAACACCCAGCTTCCTTCAGGACACCACGGATCTTTTAAACACCATTCTGGCCCCTATGGATGTAGAATCCCTTTACACCAACATTCCACACACGGATGGCATAGCAGCATGCCAGGGATATCTGGAACAAAATAACACACCCATGGAACCGGTAACAAAACTCATACAGTTTATTCTCACCCATAATTACTTCAAGTTTGGACAGGACCTCTACCTTCAGAAAATGGGAACTGCAATTGGTACCCGAATTTCACCACAATATGCCAACCTGTTTATGGCAAAATTGGAAGAGGACTTCCTGTCCACCTGCCAGATAAAACCCCTGGTTTATCTTCGCTACATAGATGATATTCTTATCATCTGGACCGCCAGTGCAGAGGAACTTCTCAAATTCCATGAGAATTACAATACATTCCACCCCAATATCAACTTAACACTCAGTCACTCACGCACAAACATTAACTTCGTTGACACAACTATCAGTATTCAGAACAACTCCATCCACACATCCCTATACCGCAAAACAACAGACAGACCAACCTACTTGAAAAGCAATAGCTTCCATCCAAAACACACAAAGAACTCCATCATATACAGCCAGGCCATCAGATACCACCGCATCTGTTCTGACTTGATGGACCGTGACAAGCACCTCCAGAAACTCAGAGGAGAGTTTATAAAACATGGTTACAGCGCAACTATTATCGACAGTCAGATACAGAAGGCTACCCAAATACCAAGAAAAAATCTGTTGCGCTACAAAGAACAATATAAGGGAAACCGGGTGCCATTGTGGGTCATTTACCACCCCCAGGTTGAAGTGCTATGCAAAATATCAAGAGAACTTCAAAAGAACTTACATATGGATGAAAGACTTAAGAACATATTCCTACAGCCTCCCTTACTCTCCTTCAGACAGCTTCCCAATTTGAAACAACTGATGGTGAGGAGTGCCCTGAATAAAAATACAAAAAATGGCACATCGCCCTGCCAACAAAAGAGATGTGAAACCTGTGCACACATTTACACCATGGACAACATACCAATTCCAAACACCCAGTTACACCATAAGATCAATGGTACCTTCACCTGTAAATCATCCAATGTAATATACCTTATCATGTGTGCAAAATGCCCAACAGCTCTGTATGTGGAAGAAACTGGACAAGCACTACATAGGAGATTTAATTCCCACAGATCCAGTGTTAATAACAAAAAGACAGAGACACCAGTGGGAGAACATTTTTGTCAAAATGGGCACAGTGTCAAGGATACTAAGTTAACTGTATTGATGGGACTGTTCCGCACTTAGAGGGACAGAAAGGTATGGGAGGTAAAATTAATGTTAAAATTTAATGCAATTTGTAGTGGTTTAAATAGAGATAAAGAATTTTTATCAAAATACAATTTAGTTGATTGACCTTTCCAACAGACCCAAGAGCATCGTAAATACCTCTAAAGCCTCAGAGGAAGAGTGCAATTTATCATTGACTGATCAAAGATATCTGGATCTGGACTGCATTCTGTTATCTGATTTCCATGCTAAACAATGCGATGTGTACTTGTATTTAAGAGAGATGCTTTCATATTTATCTGTATAACATGCCTGAGGAAGAGACCTAAGGTCTTGAAAGCTTGCATTTAAATCTGCTTAGTTAGACAATAAAAGGTATCAAAAACTATATTTGCCTCCTGTATTTCTACGGCTAACACGGTACCAACTCTCATCTGTTAATCTTTAAAATGCAACACTCTTCATGCGGACGTTTCTAGTATCCAAAGGAATTCAAAGCATCACTTACATCAAAGAAAATTTTGGGAATTTTTATTGGTCATCTATGATTTGCTCCAAAATGTCTTCCTGAATATGTCTCTTAGAACTCAAAGAGGTTGGTGTATGAATCTCCAGCATGGTGTAATCCAAAGTTTAGCCATCTGCTCCCAGAAAAGAAGATCCAGAAAACCTGCACAGTTAGGGTTACTTGACGACAGTGGTTCAAAAACTATAGCGTAATCCAAGATATATCTTCATTAGTATCTCTGACATATGAATCGCTGTATATATATTTCAGTGTGTATCATCTTAGAAATATCTTACCACATCTGAGGAACTATTTTTCTTACACTGTACACATCTGGTTTATCAGCCTTGGTGTTTTCTGTGTGTAAATATTTTTTTCTTATCTGCAGTCAGCATATTCAACTGGAACGTACATTGGTGCTTATAATTATAGCTTTTTTATCCTTCAGAACTTCAGAGACTACAGTAAACTTTATCTGAGGTGACATGAGGTTAAATGTACTTGGGGTGAAAGACCATACCAGTCCTCAACCTCTTGGTTTTGGAGTGAGGGCAATCATAGAAAAATTATGGTGTTCTTAAATCCCTCAGTCCTTGGGCTTTAGGATGAAGACCTTGGGGGAGATTCACTAAGAGGTGATAAAAGGTGATAAAGTGGTGATGACATCTCCAGTTTATCACTTCTCCAAATCCTATGTTATGCTATGGAGCCTATGTACTAAGATATTAGTGAACAGACTACATAGAATAACATAGGAACTGGAGAAGTGATAAACTGGAGAAGTCTTCACCACTTTATCACCGCTTAGTGTATCCCTCCCCCATACCCCTAGTTTGTACTTTGGAAATAGACAATGACAAAATGCTAAACCCCTTTCCTCTGAGAAGCTTATCTATAAGGGGATTATTGACCCTCACACCTTTTCTTTGGGATAGGGACCATATCCCTCGTTTATACTTTGAAATTAGACAGTCACATTCTCTTGATTTAAACACATTGTTGATTGATTGTCATGCAATCCGCAATCTCAGCAGGGATTGTATTTAAGTCTCTGCAGTTTGTAATCTGTAGTTGCACCATGGATGTACACCCATGTCAGTTTGTTTTACTTATTGTAATAACAATGCTATGCGTTGAAGGTGAGGGTGTAAGTGTTTTCCATTTAACCTGGTAAAGATAATTTAAGGCAAAAATGTATCTGGAGGATGTCTGTAGGGATGCGTTTAAACTAACTTTATTTAGACATTGCATTCATGCCACAAAGCTGTGTATTCCTGCCAAGTAGAAACAACAGTTAGCATTTGGTGAGTGGCTTTCATGCATGTGCTATTTACTGACGATGGAAACATTGACTTATTTTAAAACTCAGAAGGGACCTTTGTTCTGTGAGGCTTGATGTCCTTGGTTTTCCTACTTGGCCAATGCTGACTGAGGGCCCCTGACTGGAGCTGCGGGGTAGGCAAACCTGCACAAGCTTCTTTAGTAGCTTGGAACCAGCACCAGGCATGGGCATTTATGGGACCATCACCCTGTCTTCTTCTTTACTTTTTACTTTACCTCTTTCGTTTCTCTTGTTCCCTTTCCTTTTCCCTCTCAGTTTTTCTTCCCACACTCTCTGGATATAATGATGTCTTACCCACATGCCTGGTCACGTGATCCCCTTTGAGACTGCTCTACTGCTTTAGAAAGCAAATAACAATTGTATTTGTATTACTTCTTTTTCTGATGAGAAATTTGTATGACATGCTACTATTATCTGCTGTTCATTGGAAATTTTCCTTATGTTGTAGATTGACTACATATTGTTTTGTAATGTAGGCTTCTTTACTTTTAATAAAATAATAAAGATACAAAAGCAAAACATATTTATATTTTTAATGAAAGCATTTATATAGGGAAATACACCCTAAAGATAAAAATATTTTGATTAATGAATTTTCCCCATCCAAAATGTAAGGGGTGGACAGTCACATAGAGACTTTCCCTCATGCAAAGTTCAAACGGTGCAGACCCTTGGGAAACTTCCACATCTGACTTCCTGCATTGAGCAGATTGTATTGTGTGCCCCAGAACAGGGTGACTGAGATCCAGAGGGTTCCCAACTGTGCCTTATGATTATGACAGCCAAAGCTTCTCCTTGATTGGTAGTGTTGCTTCCACCAATGAGTCCTCGGCTGCTGTCCACAGTACTGTTTTGGTATCTCATTCTGATATTTAAATGCTAGAACTGACCTCACAATACACATGTGATGAATTTCCACCCAGTGCTGGGTTGCCATTGTGATTATCTGGAACCCTGTTAAGACTTCCACATTTCCTCAATAGTCATAAAGAAACTGTTATTAAGATTGCTTCTTGGTTTGGGGGATGGTACAAACTTTTAGATCAGTAGGCTCTTTAAATAAGTCTCAATGTTTTCGTAATTAATTTAGGCAATCTTTGAAATAATAAGCATGAGACATCTAGACAATAAATCAACCTATTTATGTAAACATTAAACATCTGTAACAGTGAAAAGAGGTCAAAATTATAGAAAATAATCAAAAATATTGGTGCAAATGGGGTAGTTTATCACATGCATGTTATTGTGTCAGAGGCTAAGATGCCACGTGAGCCTTGCCTCTGGGCCCTTGAGATGTAAATCCTTTGCTGTGAGTTAGAGGCCATTCAGATGGATTAAATATATACAACAAAGTAAGCCGGCACAGGAAGTACAGAATTAGGCTGCAGACAATATTAACGTCTCCTATTTTATCTGCCCTCTGTCCCTATTTTATGCTCCTTTTAACCATATTTATAATTGTTCCTCCATATTAGTCCCTTGCATCTAGACTATAAAGATAATCCTAATCTTCCACCCTTTTCCGTAAAGTAGTATTTCCTCAAATTTTTATTACCACTTGCCTTTCTCTGAAATAAAGGGACACTATTGGCCAACAACTATTTTTGTTATTTTTAAAGAGCTTTCAAAAGCACCTATACGTGGTATTAGCCATTTTTAATTTGTAAAATAGTTTTCACATTATATTCATAGAATATGCTAATTAAGGCATGCTGAGCAGACACAGCCAGCGTTAGCCCTACATTACCTCCCTACTCACTGCGCTGCTCACCAATGCATTCTCTTGCACTAAAAGGGTTATGTGTCAGTGAGTGGAGACGTACTGTAGGGTTAAGACAGGAAGTGATTGTACAGCATGCCTTAATCAGAATCATTTATCAATTTAAGTAACTCATAAAACAGTTTTCTAAATAAAAAATGGCTAATACAACATATAAGTGATTTTGAAAGCTCTTTCAAAACCACAAAGTTGTTTTAAGTGATAGAGTTCTTTTAACTGATGGTTTCCAACTACAAAAAGCATTGCATTAACCCCACTGTTGCCAGTGGGTTAGAAACACCTTGCAGGACTATACAATGGAGGGGAAGGGATCAGAGGCAGAAATAAGTGGGACAACAAGGCTATGGCCCCACCAACATTTTGGCCAATGTCCCCTTTAAAACAGGTTGGCCAACCTGTTGCCTTTCAGCTGTTGTTGGACTACAATTCCCATCATCCTTAGTGCCAACAGCCATCTGGTGGTACTTGTAGTCCAACAACAATTGCATTGCTGAATTCTTCCTGCTTCCTGCTTAGGGTTGCCACCTTTTCTTCAAAAAAATACCGGCCAAGGCATTCCCTCTATAGACTTAACAATGGAAAGAAGCCAATTTTTTACCGGCCTGCCAGTAAAATACCGTCTGAGTGGCAACTCTATTCCTGCTCTAAGGTGTGGTGGTAAAACAGTTGTTATTTGGTTTGTTTGGCCTCAAAACCGAAAAATGTGATTGAAGCTGTGGTAATTTGTTTTGTCTTTGGCCCCTGGAAAGGGTTACGCAAAATGAAGCCTGCAGCATGTCCACAGAAGAGTTAACACAACTGTAACTCACTGCCAGCGTAGAACTGCAGAGCACAGCACTGGCTCAGCTCCCCCGCAGCACAGCCTGCTCCATTCAATTAGCCTGAAAGCATTTACTGTGTGTCGTTTTTAATCAAATTTTGAGTTCTTTTCCAATGATACATTAAGCACTGAAATTTCTATTGCCCCTACTTGAGCTCTGCCCACGATGTCTGTCACCACAGGGTGTTTTCTCTGAGCTACCCTACTTCCATAAACTTCAATTGCAGGGCCTGCTGTAATGGTTTTACCACATCACTATACTTTTAACCATCTGTTTTCCAGCTGTAATTTTTTCTGAGATTGCAGTGGCATCCAAGGGGTAAATTCTCAGAAGCCAGAGATGTGTTTGGAGTGGCTTTAACCCTTTGAGTGCCAGAGGGGTACACAACCCTCTGGCACTGAAAGCATACCTCCCAAGTGTCCCTCTTTAGGAGGGACAGTCCCTCTTTTAGACCCAAATCCCTCTGTCCCTCTTTCCCACACTGATGTCCCTCTTTTTAGGAGATCAGATTGTGTGATGTGTATATAAGTGTATCACATTGCTCTACAACAATAAAACCCAAATTACTGTTTGTTTAAACATCAATATATGTGTTTATAAATTAGTCTGTGTAAATAAAACACTTTGGTCTTGTTATAAGTCATTTATTAGGTTACACAAGGAGGTATCAATATGTCATGAAATAGTCTAGAAATTCTCGGTAATGCCCGGCCACCAGCCACACCTCCAGCAACACCCCTAAAGCACAAGTGTCCCTCTTTGGCAATTTGAAATGTTGGGAGGTATGCTGAAAGGGTTAAAATCCAAGAGCTTATCAATTCCTTGGATACAATGCTAGAGACATCTCAAGAGGCAGGGAGGCCCAGGTAACTTCTGTAACTTTTGTTTTACAGTCTACCCATCCCATTTTTGGGAGAGAAGCAGCAACTATACTATGTACATTCAGGAGATGGGATAAGGTGGCCTCCAAGTGCTCTTTATATAAGTGTGAGCACGCCAGCTGCTGCAATGATAGACAGAGTGTGAGACTGGCTGGCTGGTGTCAGCTGCTTTAAGACAGTTAAACTGTCAATAGCAAATTCGATTAACATCCTACAGCCCCATGCTAAACAAATAGGAGGAGGATACAGGGCTGGCCCACTTCCACACCCCCCATGTGATCCCTGACCCCTGTATGTAGCAAAGACCAGGAAGAGCATGCTTGGAATATTACTGATCAAACAGGCATCTTCCAGTTACTGTAGTTTATTATTAACCTTTGGAGGACAAGTAGGTTGTACAACACATGCTTCACAAAGGGGTGGCACTTACCACTAGTCCTTAAAGGGTTAACAAAAGCTAGCCATAGCATGAATTGTGTCACCGTGCTGAAGGGTGGGGCTAGGAGGACTGGTTATCCACTATTCAATCTCTTGTTTTAATTATGTGTTTTATTTATATTTCTTTACTAGTATAGGACAATTTATTTGAGATATAATTTAACACTTTAAGTCCCAGAAGGTATCCAATGCAATATAGCACAATGTGTTGGATACCTCTCTGGCACTCAAAAGGTTCATTCAAGACATTTCCTGACTACGTGGATCAAAAGCTATAGGTAAGTCACACAATAGCAGGGGTGGGCAATATGTTACCCTGGAATTTCTACTCGCCGATGTCCATTTGAGCATGATGGGTCTTTTAGTTTAACAACAGCTGGGCAGCCACTTGTTAGCTAACCCTACTCTATAGACTGCCTTCAATAGAAACGAAAACCAGAATTGGTGATCTATAGAGATTGATTCACATAGCTTAAAATGTGTGTGTCAGTTCTCTGAAAGAGTTCAAGCTCTAGGAATCAGTTTCTATGGATGGCAAGCTCTAAGAGTCAGTGTTTCTGTTAGAGGTTTCCATGTCCATCCCAGGCTCTAAGATTCAGCTTATATGTACTGCAAACATTATTTTTCAGACCCTGTATAGACAGCAAGAGTAATCACCAACTGGCTCTTTATGATCTGTTGCTGGACTACTTCTCTCATCAGCCCCAGTTAACCTATGGCCGGCTGGTGATGATAGAAACTGTAGTCCAACAACAACTCATGGTTATCCGACCTTTCTCTATAGCAGGAGTTTCAAAATAACATTCTAGAGGGACAAAACAAAGGAGGTTTAATGATATCCCTGTATTTGCACACATGCTACAATCATTTCCTCAGTTTATTTAACCCCTTAAGGACCCATGACGGTCCTGGACTGTTATGGGTTGTTATCCCCTTAAACGGATAGTAATGTTTCATAATAAAAACAGCTCTAATTAATCATCATAGTATTTGGACTTTGGAGAGTGTTATTTCAGTTCTGTCAGAGCTGTAGTTCAGGAGTAATTCAATGACAAAGTGTCCCCCTCCCGCCCCTTTTACTGATGTAACACTGCTCAGCCATAACAGAAGGGAGGTGCCCAGGTAGATTGCACAGAGGGACAATCTTCAATTAAGATAAGGGAAAAACCTTAAAAGCTTGTCAACGGGGGTAGGGCTTTCATTGTTTTCATATAAAGAAGATTGTCCCCTGCTGTTATCTGTCTGGTCTTACAACCAGATTCACATCTGAGAAGAGATGGCTTACACTAGGTAAAAGGGGCGGGGAGGGGAAACTTTGCTTGTGAATATCTCTTAAACCATAAAGGTTTGAGAGATAAGACTTATATCGTTCTTCATGTTTTTTTAATGGCTACAAAATAAAATAAAGTTAAAACGAAGTATTACTATCCCTTTAAGGACCCATGATGGTCCAGGACCATCATGGCTTAAATGACAGCAGCGTTCCTCCGTGCACGCTGCTATCATTAATTCCAGGCTGAAACTGAGCTCTCCGAGACCGGGGCGTTCAGTCTCAGCCCTTCTTGCTTGTGCCGGTTCATGTGATCGCTGTAGCAGTGATCACATATACCGGCATTCTGAGAGGCAGTACAGAAAGCATGCTGTCTCTGCGTGTCTCCTCTGCCTCTGTCTCCCTTGCTATCAAAGAAAGGGAGACAGAAGTAGAGAGGAGACACCTAGTGGTAAATGAAAATACAACAGCTGGGGGTATTAACTGCTGGTGCTGGAGGCTGGCTAAATGCAGGTCAATTTCTGACCTGCAATGATACTTTTTTTTTTTTTTTTTTTTTTTTTAAACAACACACTTTTTTTTTTTTTTTTTTACAAAAAAATATTTTATTGAAAAAAAAAAAATCTCATTAAACAATATTGGTAGTGTGATTGTTGTGGAGCCATGCAATACACTTATACGCACCGCCAAATGTCAGGGATAAAAAAAGTGACAAAATACGGTGGGAAAAAGGGACATGGGGATTTTCATCCAAGGGGGGACAGTGGCCATTTTAAACTGGGCATTTCATGCAGTCTCTATAAAAAATTTAACCATTTGTGCCCAATTGATCCCAAGAGAAAAAACAAAAATGGTGTTTTTTTTACTTTTTTTTTTTTTTTACCTTTTTTTTTAATTTTAATAAAGTAAATGGTGGGTTATCCATATATGTGGAGTATCAAATGAAAGCCCTATTAGTGCTTAAAAAAACTATATAATAATTTATGGGGGTGGAATAAAAGCCTAAGAGGGAAAACACTGTTGAACAAAGACATAGTCAAAAAGGTTAGAATTGCTCCGGACCTTAAGGGAAAACGACCTCAGATTTTCCCGGTCCTTAAAGGGTTAAAGAGGATCTATCACCCCTATACATGTTGGTCTAAATAGTTTATGTAGGAACTAGATGTTATACCATTTTTATTTTTTAATAAAATCGTTAGTTTGCCGAAAATAAATGAGTAAAGTTTGACCTGCACCCTATTTCCGGACAGACTGCGGTTACCAGCTCTGTACCGCAGTCTGTCACTCTTCCTCTGCTCCCCTCCCTTGATTCAGCCCCCTCCAATGGAGGCTATTTAGACCAACATGTATAAGGGTGATATATCCCCTTTAATTGTATTAACATTAAAGTTTATATTGTCTCAGCCCTTTAACCCTTTGAGTGCCAGAGTGGTACGCAATGCGTTGCACACTGCTCCGGCACTGAAATGGCTAAAGGGACAGTAATGTCCCATAAAAACGTTTTTATACTTTTATAGAGCTAAAGAAATTAAGACGTAGCGGTTTGAGAGATACGGGCACTGGAAGTTCGCCCCTCTCTCCCTTTCTCTTGATGTCAGCTGTAAAGCTGACAATAGGAGATTTGAGTTCTACAACTCGAGGAGGCTCTGCAGCAGAGCTGAAATTGCGGTATTGCAAAAGAATTACTTCATTGGAAATGTCTACAAAGTGTGCCTGGTTTGCAAGCACACTTTGTAGACATTTCCAATTAAGTCATTTGCAATACCGAGATTTCGGCTCTGCTGCAGAGCCATTGGCTGGTCCCCGAACCGGAATCTCCTGCTGTCAGCTAGACACTGACGTCAGAAGAAGGAGAGAGAGGGGCGAACTTTCAGTGCAAATATAGGTTTGAGAGATAGGGTTTGCACCATTCTTCTTCTGGTCTCTGACCAGTACTTTTGTATAAGAATGGCATGACTGTGGTAAACAAATAAATGAACTCAGTGGTATCTAATCGCAAAAAATGTCTCTATCGATTTATCAGGATTTTTTAGAGGCCTAATAAATGTAGCTACTTTTCACCTTTATTTTGAAAGACTTTATAACTTTAGAAGCAAAGAAAAAAATGCTGACTGTGAATACATAATATTTTATCGGATATGAACACTTTCATTTATTTATAATGTCCCATTAAAATACATTTTTGAGAACCATACTATATATTAGGGTGTAGTTAGTCTTTGTACCTCCATCTTTTGCAGACTACACTCCCAAAGACTGGCTGTAGATGGAATTTGTAGACTGTGGTATCTGGAGGAATACACATTGACTACCCTGCTTATTAGTATGCCAGTACAGAGTATTATTATTTATAGATCAGAGCTCTCTGATTCAGTTCCTCTGCATATACTTCCAGCTTTGTTGTTTAGTCTTAGTTTCAATTGCCATACTTGCTGAAAAATCAGTCTGGTATTCCTATGGCTGTTGTCTCTCTATATTGCAATCCATTGAAAAACAGAACAGAGTATGCAGAGAGAATGCAAAGTCTGTGGCTCAGGTAATACTGAAAAAGGTTTCTTATCCACTGTCTTCAATTACCCCTAACATGGCATGTTTTTGGTTATTTCTGTATGAGATGATAATTATTGCATTGGGCTTGATTCTAGGGTTGCACCGATACCGATACTGGTATCGGTATCGGTGCCGATACCAGCATTTGCGCGAGTACTTGTACTCGCGCAAATGCGGCCGATGCCAGCACCGATACCCTGTGTCAGGGTCGGTGGCTCACAATGCTCCCCGGTTGCCTCTCTTCCTCCTGTAGCGTCTGAGCGTTGCCGCGGGTTACCATGGCAACGCTTTGACGCTGACTTCTGCCGGGGCTCGCGAGATAACAGCGAGCACCCGGCAGAGGAGGGTAAGGGAGGCTAGATGGGACATTTGAGCGGGTGGTGAAAGAGGCAGAGAGGGGTGCCAAGAGGGAGAAAAAGGGACTAAGAAAAAGGAAAAAAAAAAAGGCAAAAGGAGTAAATATCAGGAGACAAAAGGAGGGGGACTAAGAAAAGGCAAAAAGGAGGGGGGATCAGGAGAGAGCAAGAGAGGCAAAAGAGTGGGATCAAGAGTCAAGGAGGGGGAGGAAGGGGGATCAAAAGGGAGAGAAAAATCCAAGGCAAAAGGAGGGAGCTCAAGAGGGGGAGAATGAAGTAAAAGGTGGGAATCAAGAGGGGGAGAAAGAGGCAAAAGGGGACAGTCAAGAGGTGGTGTGTGTGTGTGTGTATATATATATTATTATATTATATTTCAAGTACTCACCAATACTTTTTTTGAGGTCATTTGCCAGTTTTCCAAGTACCTAAAGCATATATATTATATATATAATATATGCGCTTTAAGTATCTGGAAAACTGGCAAATGACCGCAAAAAGAAGTATCGGTAATTGGTATCGGCGAGTACTTGAAAAAAGTATCGGTACTTGTACTCGGTCTTAAAAAAGTGGTATCGGTGCATCTCTACTTGATTCATAAAGGTTAGTAGTACTTGAGAGTTGGGAACGAGAACATACCACCCAAGTGTCCCTCTTTAGGAGGGACAGTCCCTCTTTGATACCCAAATCCCCCTGTCCCTCTTTTCTACCCTGTTGTCCCTCTTTTTAGGATATCAGACTGTGTGGTGTGTATATAATTTTATCACATTGTTCCACAGCAATAAAACTCACATACCAGGTTAGTTAATCTTCAGTATATGTGTATATAAATGAATATGTGTAAATAAAATAAATTGGTCTTGCTCTAAATCTTTTATTCAGCTACACAAAAAGGTGTCAGTAGGTCACAAAGTAACCTAAAAATTCTCAGTAATGCCCCACCCACCAGCCACGCCCCCAGAAACACCACCAAAAACATAAGTGTCCCTCTTTGGCCATTTGAAATGTCGGGAGGTATGCGAGAAGCTGTGGTATAGAAAACTAACTACTGCTCCAAGTTTATACACTGCAGACTTTTTGGTCAGTTTAGTCTTTTAGAGCCATTTTATTTGCAGTACTAAATAAAATGCTAGGTTAAATAACAGTACAATTAATTTTCCTATGTATGTTCATTTTCAAGCATAAAAGAAATGGGTCATATTTACTAATCAGTGGTGGAGTCAAAAGGGAGATTTTTTGTCCCTTTGCCTCCATTTTCACTCAACAATAGATAGGGCAATCTGCTAGTCCTTCTCTGCAAAGAGATCAGTCTATGGCCAGATATTCAGCCTCAGACTGACTTATCACACATGTACAAATTGCACCTCACTGACCAGCAATGGGACTGAGTCTTCCGAGATGTTGGTAGCCCTCCAATCTTGTGAGCTACTGGAGAGATATTTATCAGCCAGCTGCAGTTGAAATTAGCTCTAAAAACTGGAGTCTTTGTGGTAGATCCTGAAAGTTCCCAGACATGCCAATACGAGAGCATAATGGTGGTCTGAAAAGAGATACCCGTTGATCCCACAAGAAGAGACTAAACTGCAATTTAAAGGGATAGTAATACTTTGTTTTATCTTTATTTTATTTTGTAGGCATTAAAAAAACATGAAGAATGATATAAGTCTTATTTCTCAAACCTTTATGGTTTGAGAGATATTCACAAGCAAAGTTTCCCCTCCCACCCCTTTTCCCTAGTGTAAGCCATCTCTTCTCAGATGTGGAATGCAGTCCATAGACCAGACAGATAACAGCAGGGGACAAGCGTCATTCTATTAGAACAATGAAAGCCCTGCCCCCCTTGACAAGTTTTTCAGCTTTTTCCCTTATCTTAATTGAAGACTGTCCCTCTCTGCAGTCTACCTGGGCACCTCCCTTCTGCTGGCTGAGCAGTGTTACATCAGTAAAAGGGGCGGGAGGGGAATACTTTGTCATTGAATTACTCTTGTACTACAACTCTGACAGAATTGAAATAACACTCTCCAACGTCCAAATACTATGATGGTTTATTAGAGCTGCTTTTATTATGAAACATTACTATCCCTTTAAGTCTCACAGTTCAGTTTGTGTCCTGCTCCATGCAGGTCCCCATATATTTTTAAAACAGGACACACAAAGGTGCTAATGGACGCAAGGGTCAAAAATCTTTCTTTTTACTCCAACACTGATTAGTAACTATTTATTTTATGATTGAAAATTAAAATACATAGGAAAATGAATTATAATGTTATTTAACCTGGCATTTTATTTAACACTGTAAATAAAATGGTTCTAAAGGACTAAACTGACGACAAAGTATGCAATCTATATACTCGGAGCAGTAGTTTTCTCTACCACAGTTTCTCGTTCCCAGCTCTCAAGTACTACAATGTTTGTGGGCAAGAGCTGCATAGTTCCAGGTTGAGTTTCAGATGGTGGGTTGGGGGAGGGCAATTTGCTGACCCCCTTCCCTCCCCAAATGGATGATAGGAGCCATTTTGGGGTTGCATAGAGCAGCCCCGGGCATTTTACCAAGTCTGCCCCCATAGGAGCAGCCTTAATAAAACATGATAATCATAGGCGTGTGCACAGGGTGTGCCTAGGCACACCCTAATCGGCCCCGTGCGCACTGGCTTATCAGAAGTTAAATGGCCGTTTCCTCATATTAATGCGGCTGCGGCACCGGTTTTATAACTTAGCCGCTTGCCACGGCTATCTGCTGCTGACTGCTGTGCTCGGGGAGACCAAGGGGGGCGGGACAAGAACTCAAGCTCAAACACTGCAAAAGCCTGCATGAGCCTTCCCTCCTTCGTTGCAGCGCTGAGAGGAAGTGATGTCACTTCCTTCCAGCGCTCGTTACGTTGGGGGAAGGTGTCAGGGAGCGAACAGCAGATGAGGAGGCTGCAGGCACTGGTACTGATTCGGCTGTAAGACAGACACTCGCAACTTCGTTACTGTGCGCAGACTGAAGACAGAGGCCGCTCAAGCACAGACAGGAGGCACTGGCAGCACTGTCTTTAGTGGTCTTAACTATGGATGATTTTGTGAACTTTTTTTTTTTTTTTATGAGTGAGTTTCTTGTATGTATGATGCATGAGTGAGTGTGTTAATGTTTAATGTGTGTGCCTGTGAAAGATAACTTACACCTAATCATTTATTTAGCACACACACATATATATATATATATATATATATATATATATATATATATATATACACAAGTGCGCACACGTGTGTTTGTGCTTTTGGGTGCACTCCCTAATGCAATTGGCTGCACACGCCTATGATAATAGTTGCCTTTAAACCCTTAACCCTTTCAATGCCAGAGTGGTACTCAACGAATTGAAAAGAAATGCGTTGCGTACCACTCTGGCACTCAAAGGGTTAAATGCTTGAGAGGTCTCGTAAGCACAGTGAAGCAATGCACTGGAAACCTCTCAAGCACTCAAGGGGTTAAAATCCATATTTAATCAATATTCATTTTTATTTACCACCTATGGGGAAGCTGGTTTGCTCCAGAATTGCTCATCTTTAGCTTCCTGAATATAGGCCGTACTGCTTGCTATAGTAAATATGTCCCTGTCTTCCATTATGCCATACAGTTTACAAGGGGTAAACTAGCTTTTTTCATGCTGGAGTAAAATGTTCTTATTAAAAAATAATTCTTATGCATAGCCCACAGAGCAGTGACATGTACCCACTGTTAATCTGCCATGCTGAATCTATATTCTCCTGTTATTGTGCAGAGCTCATTTTAGTCATCATGTCAGACTACAATTCTGTGAATTATTTGTATAATAGATGCAATAAGATTAGAGACTTAAATTATAGAATTACTAGACTTGAGACTCAAATGAGTCTCCTAACTAAGAGAAGCTAATCTCAGGGGGAATCTTCGAATCCAGCCCGGTTCATTCTCAGCATTATTTGTTGGCATAAAAACTGTGCATGTGCACTTTGAGGTATCTATTAGTGGGAATGATATCTTCATACCTAGGAACTTTCAAAATGAGCTGACCCTGAGATTCTGAAATATTACACCTTAGCGCTCCCCATAGTGTGTGTTTTAGGGGATATGTACCTGCTTGCTATAACCCAGAGATTTTCTAGTTAGTCCCCAATTAACTTATAACATGCTCTAATTAAAATATCTCTGCTTGAACACACTCAAGACAAACAGGACTTCTTCCTGTGCCTTTCAGATTGAAGTAGCACCAATTTATAAAGAAGAATTATATTTTTGGAGATCGTGTAGTAGGTACTGGACTTGCTCACCCTGAGAATTTGGCCATTCACCCAGAGATTTGGGTCAAATCCCAGATACGATCATCATGCACCCACTCTTCGACTGCACAGGGGGGAGGGGCAAGTTAAAGCCTCCCAAGTATCCCTCTTTAGGAGGGACAGTCCCTCTTTCAGACCCAAATCCCTCTTTTTAGGAGATCAGACAGTGTGGTGTGTATATACGTTTATGACATTGCTCCATAGCAATAAAACTCATATTATATTGCTTCCTTAAACTTCAGTATATGTGTTTAAAAGTTACCCTGTATAAATAAATTAATTTGGTCTTGCTCTAAATTACTTGTTCAGTTACACAAGGAGGTGATAATAGGCCATGAAATAACCAAAAAATTCTTGGTAATGCCCCACACGTAGCCATGCCCCCAGCAACACCACCTACAACACAGGTGTCCCTTTTTTGCCGTTTCAACTGTTGGGAGATTTAGAAGCTGTTCAGAACTACAATAACCATCATCTCCAGCCATTTGTTGGCTGGCTGGGAATGATGGGAATTGTAGTCCTGATTAGATTTCCTTCCCCTTGCATAATGAGTTCAAAGCGACTGTGCAGGACATCTGTAATTATTTTGGATCCCACAATAAAAAATATTCTCTGATGGATGTAACTAGAAGTTACTGAGTGATAGGGAATATGGTCCCACTTGTATGTCAGGCCACATCACAAGTGCACCCTTATAGCTCGGAGCACATCCTTATACAGCAGAAGCTGCAGCCATGTTGATAGGCCGTCCATACCGTTGACCAGGGGTGTCATAGAAACATGAATGACAAGATTAAATAAATATCAATAAAATACAAGGAGGCAGCTAGAGTACAAAAACAGATAAAGCCAAATTGCGTACTAAAACTATATGCGTATTTTTATGCCATGATTAATATAGGTAAATACTTGGACTGGAGGAGGTGCTCCACTCTGCCTCTACCCTCCACTGCTTCTCCCACTTTTCAGTCAGACCGATGGAGTAAAACAGCCACGTCACATAACGTTGTTTCATCCCTCTGCCACTATTCATGTGACTGGCAATCAGATTAACTGGCTTGTCCAATGAAACATCATAATTGATAGCTGGTGTTTCTCACCCACCTGCAGATGCAACTCCAGGGCATCCGCCTGCTCAGTCTTTTTTAACAATAAGCTATGCAGAAGCAGAAAATGTTCTCCGAAAACCAGAGCATTTAAGATTCATTCGAAGACCTGGAGACGATGCCCTAAATGCGGAATCTCCGGGTGAAACCCGGAAAGTTCCCAGCTATGGATATCTTTAGTGTACACCAGTACACACAATCTGCCATTGGTAAGACTCAGTGGTGTACTAACAGGGGTTGGGGAGGGATGGTCTGCTCTAGGTACCATTCATTAGGGGGGTGCCACACTGCCACTCTGAGCCCACTGTCTGATTGCCCTAAGCAGGTACTGACGGCATTAGATATGCCCCGCCATCCAGCACCTGATTCCTTGAGTCACACTTCTGCCAATGAGAGAGGAGTTCTTTGACAGAATACTCCTTTCTCATTGGTTGTGCGTGGTGTGCAGCGGCATGGCACTGTTGTGCAAGGTCTGGAGGAGAAGCCTGGACCTAACACAGCCAGTACAGCGTGCGTACTGGAGCAGGAGGACACGGAGGCCTAAATACCTCACCGCACCCTCAGACGCCGCCAGACAGCCAGCCCTCAGCACTGTGTCAGCAGCAGGTGCGGGTGTTTTTTTTTACAATTTAAATGGGATGGGAGGCAAATATAGGGAGGGGTACCAAATATAGGATCCACCTGGGTGCCAAATGCTCTAGGTACGCCCCTGGTAAGACTAAAATAGGAGCGAGTCTCAAAAGCCTCCCGTTTATCATGCTCAGGACAAAGGAGTGATTCTACTTTGCAGTTTATTGTATACCCCTCTGGCACTCAAAGGGTTAAGAACAAAAAAAGGTGAGCAATGCATTGCACACTCCTGTAGTCTTTAAAGGACTAAGCAGGCTCATACACTCAACCTGCTTCAGTGTGATATAACTCCAGGCAACTGTCATGTCCGCCTCCATGGACATGAATTCTAGGACTGATTTAAGATATTATCGCCTGAACAAAGACACAACAGCAAAACTCATAGGGGATATTAGGATTTTCTAGCCATAGTAAGGCAAATGGGGGATTATTCTTAAAAAGTGTTAGTTTTCCTGAAATGCAAATATCCACAAAGCCCCCCTTCCAACCTCAAACAGTATAAAGAGGAGAAGTTTCTCTTCAGATAGTCATGTGCATAAGCGATAGGTATGTGCAGTCCCAGTAAACTGAGGCCGGGACCTATTATATCATGGAATCATAGTAGAAAATCCACTGATTGGCTTCCGCACCTTCTCAGTTTTGGCTGATAATGTTTGTACCACTTAAATGAAGGATCCCTAATGAGTTATTTCAATAAAATAACACTGATTCGGTTCAAACTTAGATTGTCTAAAAGGCAAACATTTAACAGAAATGAAGTAAATTGGCCCAGTTTGAAGTATGTCCTACTCTTTGATGAATAACACCTTAATAAAACATTGTCAATGCTGGCAGAGAATGATTCACTCACTTCAAAGTATTTTTAGGCTGTCCCCAGTTTCATTCTAACTGTCATTCTCCTGCGGGCAGCTGTCAAGTCTGGTTAACTTAAGGTAATTTAATAGGACATGTGGCCACAATGCTTTGTGTTTATGACACTGTGATACTAGATAACACAACCACTAGGTCTCATGTAACACCAGAACACAGGATATCAGCTCTTGTAGCTCTTACTATGCTGTGTTTGGAATCAGCAGCTGCTGTAATTGCTGTAACAGTGTGATGTTCCCATTGTTGGATCTGTGGTTGAAATAACAATGCAGTGTTTACATTGCATCTACTCTGGTTACAGTAGCAGAACATGGCTACAATATTAACAATGGTATTACTGTCAGTTGCCAGTGACTACAATATTATGAAAAATGTTAAATCACACTGTAAATTATAAGATTGTTAACACCGAGTTTAGTACAGTTAACAGTTCAGCTGTTAAAAAGTGTGCAGTGTGCAGATACAGTTAACCCCTTAGGGTCCGACGATCCCGCTGTGTCTGGTCCTTTAAGGACCAGATAGACGCGTTCGACGTGCCGTCCCACGTGACTGATCACGTGGGGAGGCACATCGAAAGGAGGACTGAAAGAGATCACTCCGGTCTTGGAGCGATCAATTTCAGTCCACGGTATTACTCACCGCGCTCCTGCAGGAGCGCGGTGAGTAAAAGTACGTGATGTACCAGGATCGTCACTGGTCCTTAAGTGCCGGACCAGCGTGAGGGTCCGGGTACGTCACAGGACACGAAGGGGTTAAAGAGCTTTCTCAACAGTGTCAATTTTTATGAAAAAAAAATATTGTAGAGTTTTTCCTATTAAGTAAAATAAGGTACTCCACAGGAAGGTGAGCAGAGAGGACTACGGTCTGAATTCGGAGCTCCCCGCTCCGTATCAGCCGCGGCGTGTTCGGGCAGTCTGTACTGTGCATGACTGCAGCACCACCAGTGCTGGCCGTATACACGGGTTTTTAAAACTAGTTCTGTTATATTCTAAAGGAGAAGAAAGTCAGTGACATGCAGTTCTGCACAGAATGTGATACAACCAGCTGAGTCATTTCCTGTCACTTAGAACTTCCAGGAAGTAAACACACAGTAAATTCACTTCCTGGTTATTATAAATTTTGAATAAAACAACTGAAAACGAATTGCGTACCCTTTCTTTACTCATCAGGAACAGCTCTATAACATATAGGTTTTCATTAAAAAAACAAAAAAAGTTTACTGCTCCTTTAACAGAGTAACAGATTTCTAATTCCTGTAGCGACTTCACTGTAAATACACCTCTGATACAGAGGCTATTGTGGCTTTGAAGTGTTAACCCTTTGATTGCCATAGGGGTGTGCAATACTCTCTTGCACTCAAAGGGTTAATAGTAAATGGTATGTAATGGTTTGAACATTAACACTTGGTAAAGAAGCATTACAATGAATTCATAGTAAACAAGAACCTGGGGATCCGGCCTGGGAACATAATGATCTTCATTAATGTTAGACAAGCATGTGCAGATATACTCACTTGGATGAATCAATGAAATATATCATCAGGGCTCCGATGCTCAAAGCAAAGACCGTCACAACCTGCAGGAAGGATAGGAAAGTTAGTGATGGTAGACAGCAGGTCACAATCACTTTTTAAAATAGTATACTACTTATTTTGGGATGATTGTTTTTAACACTTTGAGTAACAGAGGGGTACTCAACGCATTGCAAAGCAATAATTTTTGGCTGACTCCAGTGTGGGATGGTTTTGGGACACCTCCTACACACTGTCCCAAACAAGTGAATTGCAAGAAAAGTGGAAAAACAGAGGTAAGTTGGCACAGGAAGCTTGATGTGAACTAAAATGGAGCAACAGCCAAGTTACCCGCGTGCACATAGCCTTTCGAGGTATTCTAGACCACGAACAGGCAACATCTGGCTCTCCGGCAGTTGAAGACAATACCTCCCATCATCCCTGAGCAGACAACTACTTCTTGGGGATGACAGTAGTTGTAGTGCACAATAGCTACAGATCCAAAGGTTGCCTACCCCTGGACTAGGCCTTATCTACAAAGGTATCACCAACATCCAATAACTTAAACTAGACCTGCCACTTTAAGACAAGTTTAGTTTGAGTTACAGATATATTTATGTATATGTTTGAGCAGTGCCTAGATACATTCAGAACACAATATGTGGTAATGCTGTCCCAACTTAAAGCGCTACTGTACCACCAACAAATCAAGGTTAATTTCTCACAAAATATTTATATTACAAACAAATGGTTAGTACAACATACAATTTTCTTTAAAATGAAGCACACTTGTCCTAAGATAGGCACGTTAACCATTTGAGTGCCAGAGGGGAATGCAACACATTGCTTTGAAATGCATTGCATACCCCTCTGGCACTCAAAAGTTAGCTGCTTAAAGATCAGAGGGATGTGAAATGCATTGCTTCACAAAGTATAGTACACCATTATGATCCTTAAAGTGTTAAACCATGCAAAAAATATATATACATATAAACAGTATATATACAGATTAAGTCATATGGAGCATGTAAGAGTGATTTCTATCCCGCACAAAAGTTGAGGTTAATGGGTAAATTCTCCAGACACTATTGAGCAAGCATAAAAATATGAGAGGACAGGTAAATGTTGCCTAGATTATTGGTTCTCAGGTTCAGTCCTCTAGGATCAAGAACAGTGCCGGTTTTATGGATCCCCTAACTGAGCAAGGAGGTTACTTAGTCATTCAGACCAGACATCCTGTGCTCATTTAGATATGTCGCTAAAGTCTGCCCATAGATTCTTGAGGACTTGAGTTGAGTAACACAGACCTAGAGCAGGGTGACTTAATGATGCTGCAAATGACCTAACTTACAGAGCATGACTAATGAAACTGTAGGTTCTTATTACTCTCTATGAGCTCAATGTCTATTTCTCTCTGTCTCCACAGCTCAGATGTTCTAGAGATAAGTAGCTCATATCTTTTTATTTATTTATTTTTAAGAATCACAAATTCTATAATAGCCTGAGCATATCAGATCTGGCAGTTTTGGTCTGCTTGTATCACTGAATAAATTGCAGCTCCGATTAAAAAAAAATAAAGAAAACCATGAGCTGATTAACAGGACACTCCAATATGATGCTGAACAAAAACCAGACCCCTATAAAAGTGAATACACCATGCACAATGCTATACAAAGTAGGCCACATGCACAAAAGGAAAGCCAGGCAATTCTGGAGGAAGGCAGCTGCATTATAAGTGGAGAATGAAACCTTGCAATACACTGGAGACCTCTCTAGCAAGCCCCATTTACCTCAAAGGGAGTTAGGGAAATTACTGTTTCTCCCCTATAGTGCAGATGGTCTTCGCCACTATTGCTCCTCTTTTCTCTGCACATATGGCCCGGTGTGTAGTGCAAGATAATCCTACTGGATTGAATAGTGCAGCATGAGATCCACTGTTTATTTATTTAGAAAATGTTTTACCAGGATGAATACATTGAGATTTCTCTCGTTTTCAAGTATGTCCTGGATAGTTTTCAGTAAAGGGTTACATAGTTACACTAATTGTGAAACATTATATAAAAACATACATAAAAAAATATGGACCGCTTCACGAATTTGCGTGTCATCCATTACAGTAGCTTTCCTTTTTATTACCAAAAAAACAGGACCCTATGAGAAAGTCTGTGATTTCTCAACTATTGATGTATAACTGGTTTTGTCAAAAATGTTAAGAATACGTACAAAATGGATACTAATCCGGCCAAGGGCTATAATGCTTCCTTCTCTCTGGCAACCAATAGAAAGTTACATATCTCCCATACTGGTAGACAATCTCCACTATCGTTAGGACGTTAATGCCAGTAAATCCTGTAAGCCTGGCACATAGCTTGCATAAGAAAATGGTGTAAAATAAAGTAATTCCCTCTATGTCTTGTTTAATATATTGTGTTCAACGGAAAGGAACATGCCAAAAGGCCCATTAAGTGCCCTTCTGTCCTGTGACTGGTGCAAACAGTCTTAAAAGGAGGAACTTTGGTGTATGTAGCTTAGTACATTGATGTTAGGCAGGCAAAGAGTCTAACAATGTGTGAGGCAAATATAGTTTTTGATACCTTTTATTGGCTAACTAAGCAGATTTAAATTCAAGCTTTCAAGACCTTAGGTCTCTTCCTCAGGCATGCCTCCTGTATTTCTGCAGCTAACACGGTACCAACTCTCATCTGTTATCTAACAATGTGTTTTAGAGCTTGATGGAATCTTTGTCGTACATGCACCCTACTAAACTTACAGCACTGAGTGCTCTGTATGTTGTATGCTATCTTTTTTACATTCTATCTGTAGATTAGCTTTCATAGAGAAAAAACTCTATGCAAACAGATCCAGGTAGTTAATAGTTAGGGGCATAAAAGTGTAAAAAAATAGGTGAAGATGAACAAATTAAAAAGCATAGGCAAATTGATATATATTGGGCATTCGCAGAACATGTAAAGTTTTTTAATTGATAGTCATGTAAACATTAGTACAACTAAGAATACATTTTAGAAATGTCATGAAATCATGGTGACTACAGTACATCTCCAAGTGTGCCTATACCAGGGAGTTTCACGTTATGGCCCAGGGCCATTTCCGGCCCATTGGCATGGCCAATCTGGCACTAAATTTCATTAAGTAACACAAGTGTGATCTGCAACAAATCATAATAATCTCTTCCTGGTCTTTAGCAGTTGGACAACCATTCAATCCTTAATTTTGTAGATATATGTGAAAAAATATAAGGTAACTTGTTAGTCTAGCTAATTTATATAATAGTTGGTATATACTTTCATTAATTAAAAATAGCCCCCACTTACCTTCTTAAAGCCAAGAAAATCCTAATTGCCCCTGTGATTTGCTCAAGAGATACCATTTTCAGTCAGTTCTGAATGTCACATTCATGGAGACAGACATGACAGTTGCCAGAAGGACCACAGGACCTCAAACCCCTCTCACTGTACACAGTGACATTAGCCCTTTAACCCTTTGGGTGCTAAAGGGTTGCTCAATGCACTACAAAGCAATGCACTGCATACCCCTCTGGCACTCAAAGGGTTAAGGACCAAAGGAGTGTGAAACGTATTGCACAATAATGTGCAGCATACCCTTCTGGTCCTAAAAGAGTTAAGTAAGCTCATGCACTTTGCCTGCTTCAAGTGTTAGTAATGTGTCATTATGAAAATAAAGCATTGAAATCTGTAATAGGATATATTTGTATTGTCTTCCGAATTTTGCACATTTATAACGTACTTATAGACTTTTTACCTAGTTATTATTGAAAGGCAAGTGAAGCGCTATTCAGCCCTTCTCCTAGCACGCTCCATGGTAACAAAGAAGATCTGGCTCTGGAGAGGAATTGACGCGTCATTGCTGAGGGGCAGAATTTAATATAGACAGCTATGAAGTTTGTGCCTCTAAGGGATCTGTCGGGTCGTGTGACGCAAAGTCAAATCTGACTAACTTACAAGAGCCTTGATGAAAAGGTGCGGGAGGGGAAGACTTCTAAATCAATTTTTGGAAAAAGGATGCAGGTATAAACATTGCAAACGATGCATTACATACTTAAAAACATTACTGATTCAAACTATGTAACATTATTTATGGACATTACTATTCCTTTCAGTTTGGTTATTCAGGGCTTACTAGAAATGTTATCACTGAAACAAAGGCAAAATTCACGGGGAGTCATTAGGATTTTCTTTTGTAGAAAGTTAAGTGGGGGTGTTATTAGGAAATTTACAAAATATATATTCAGCGCTTCGAACAGACAGACTGTGCTAGTAAGAAAAGGATAGTCACTCTCTTTATTCCTATAATGTATATATACTAACGCTTCTAGTATAAAACATCAGAAAACAATAATAAAAAAGCTCAATACATACGAGATCATAAAAATGATGGGAAAATATATGAAAATAAAATATTCTAAATCCACCAATCAGGTTAAAGGATCAGAAAGAAGGGATTCCCAAATATTAATCTAGAAATACCCTGTTGATATCCGCATCCACAACCCTTTAAGGCAGACTTAACCCTTTGACGTTTTCGAATGATACTATATCTAATTAATTTATATGCTTATCATATGGTATTTGTAAGATTTGTTAGGTTTTTAATTTTTGCTTATTGAATAAATTATTATTAATACGATTTGGAAAAGTATTGAATTGGAGATATCCTGGAGGAACACCAAAAAAGAAAACGCTATAGGCAATTTGAACAACAAGTTCTGGTGAGTCTATACTAAGCGGGGTATGGTAATTTAGAAGTATGCAGATCCACTCTTAGATGGCTTCGTGCCCCGTTCTTGTTTTTCTATTTTTAACCCTTTGACTGTTACCTTTCTGGCACTCAAAGGGTTAAGTCTGCCTTAAAGTGATAGTAATGTTTCACAAAAAAGAAGCTCTGTTTAATCTTCACAGTATTTGGGATGTGCAGAGTGTTATTTCAATACTGTCAGAGTTGTAGATCAAGAGTAATTGAATGGTAAAGTATCCCTCTCCTGCTCATTTTACCTAGTGTAAGCCACCATCCCCTCAGATGTGGAATCTGATCCTGAGACCAGACAGCTGACAGCAAGGGACAATCTTCTTACTGTGAACATAAGGAATACCCCGCCCCCCTTGACAGGTTTTTCCCTTATGTTCACTGAAGATTGTCCCTCTCCGATCCATCCAGACAGTCTTGCTGCTCTGAGGTAAGCAGTGTTACAACAGTAAAAGGGGCAGGAGGGGTATAAGTTACCATTTAATTACTCTTAAACTACAACGCTCACAGTACTGAAATACCGCTCTCCACGGCCCAAAAACTATGAAGATTAATCGGAGCTGCTTTTTTTGTAAAACATTACTGTCCCATTAAATGCCATTACATCATACAGTAGTATCTTACCCTTGGATTAGTCTTCTTTTCTCAGTCTGGCCCTTGAGAAAAAAGTATGGACAAGCCCTAGTTTGTACATTTCGGTTAGAAAAAGGAACAAACTCAGACCTTTACAACTAAATCTGCCAAATGTTTCCTGGATAATTAGTTAAAAGGGAAGTATGTTCCAAATGGCCATTTCAATGCTTTCAATGTAGATGTAATTACATATTAGTCAGTTTGGGTTTTTGATAAATGCAACCCTTGTGTGCTTTTAAGGCTCCTGAAGAATGGTAATTGAAGCCTTTTTTCTTGAATATATATAATTCTTACTGGATTTTCTGGTGCTGCACCTGAACTATTCTTTCTAGAGACCTCTTGGTTCCTAATAGTGCATATATTTTGTGTTCCAATGACAGTTCAGTGTTCTGTTTGTGCTAGAGTGGAAGGGTAGAATCATGCAAGCTAATGAAATTGGACTATTCCATGGTGACATTTCAGGGGGAATAAGCCAAATGACAAATGATTTAGGTAAATTAGAAGACTGGACAAGAGTGTGGCAGCTGCAGTTTAATGTTGATAAATGAAAAATAATGCACTTGGGACATAAAAATCCAAAGTAAAAATATACTATTAAGGGTACTGTGCCGTCAGAGAGAACAGAGGAAAGGGATTTGGGAGTAATTATTGCTAATGACTTAAAGGTAGGCAGGCAATGTAATAAAGCGGTGGGGAATGCAAGCAGGATGCTGGGTTGTATAGCTAGGGGCATTAGTAGCAGAAAAAGGGAAGTGGTCATGCCAATCTACAGATCTCTTGTTAGACCTCACCTAGAGTATTGTGTACAGTACTGGATATCCCATCTCCAGAAGGATATAGATACTCTAGAGAAAATTCAGAGATGGGCTACTAAAACGGTGACTGGTTTACAGGAGAATAAATATCAGGCTAGACTAAAAGATCTGAACACGTATATATTGGAGGAGAGAAGAGAGAGAGGGGAAATGATAGAAACATTCAAATACATGAAGGGATTTAACAAAGTGCAGGAGGGAAGTATATTTCAAAGGAGTAAAAATGTTAGGACAAGAGGCCATAGTCGAAAACTAAAGGGACAGAGGTTTAGACGTAATGTAAGAAGGTTTTACTTCACTGAGAAGGTAGTAGGTAAGTGGAATAGCCTACCAGCAGAAGTGGTAGAAGTTAATACAATGTCAGAATTCAAGTATGCATAGGATAGGCTGTCCTTAACAAAAGAAAAGACCAAGGACCTACAGGGTTTGCGGTTTTTACAGTAGGAAAATGGGCAGACTAGATGGGCCGAATGGTTATAATCTGCCGTCACATTACACTGCACTAGAAAATATTAGGAGCCATTGCCCTGTTAAAAGGATAGTAATGTTTTAAATGTAGTATATCACTGAGTCTTCTTTATTATAAATGTAATAGTTTGCACTATTTTTAGTTTCATACTTTTATGTAGTTTTCAAGATATTCGGGCCGCCCCCCAATGAATCCTCATTCTGGTCCCAGGACCGAATGGATGCAGCAAGGGACAAACTTCAGTAAGTAAGTATAAGGACAATTCTGGCCCCTTGACGAAGGAGAACAGGATTCCCCTTTGCTTACTGAAGTTTGCCCCTCCCTGCATCTGTCCGGACCAGACAGATCTGGAGCAGTGACATGGCAGAAGTGGCAGGCGGGGGATCCTTCTATATTGAATAACTTGAGAACTACATAAAAGTAAGGAACTAAAATAGCGCAAACTGTTAAATTATAATAAAGAGGACTTGGCAATATCCTTAATTTAAGACATTACTATTCCTTTAAAGGAAAACTAACCATTCCTAATAATAAGCCCCTATTTACTTTATTGTGGCCATAAAATTTTAATAGCCCAATTAATTTTATCCTATTGCATTTGCACAGGAGATTGATTTCATGGAGGCAGACATGACATTTGCCAGCAGGACTTTGCTCACTGCACAAGATAATCTTAACCCCTTAACGACCCATGTCGTATCAGGACCATCAGGTTAAACTCCCCATAAGGACCCATGACGGTCCTGGTACATCATGGGTTAAATGATAGCAGTGCGCTTCTGTGCGTGCTGCTATCATGCTACGGAGGCTGAAACTGAGAGCTCCAGGACTGAAGAGGTCAGTTCCGGTCCTTCTCTGCTTTGCCGGTAGATGTGACTGGTCCTACAGTGGTCACGTGTTCTGGCTTTTTCATTCACAAAGGCAACGTGTTTTACACATTGCTTTTGTGACTGTTCTCTGCGTCTCTCTTCCTTATTATGAGATTAAGGAGCGAGAAGCAACGAATAGACTTCATCTAAAACAGAGTTGGGGTATTATTAACCCCTTCAGTGCTGGGTGCAAATGAGTTGTAGGTCACATTATGACCTACGGACACCTCTTTATGTAAATATAATACTTTGGTCTTGCTTCATAATATGTATTTTAACAAACAGACTAATTAGAAACATAAAAACTGAAGATAAAATAAACATTAATGTGAGATGTATACCTGTGGAGCAATGTAATACACCTAAATATACGCTACAAATGATAATGCCCAAAAACTTTAAAAATCATGGAAGGAAGAGGGACATGGGGATTTTTGCCCCAGAGGGTCAGTGCCCTACAGAAAATGTATATTTGGAAGGTACGAATGACCGCTCATACCTTTTATCCAGTATTACTAAAAAGTGAACAAGTTGGGCACAAATTATCACAGGAAAATCTATAAAAAATGTATTTTTTTTCTATTTTTTTATCACTTACTTTAATATAAGTAAAAGAATTTGTGGGTTTTCCATATATGTGTGGTATCAAAACAAAGCCCTACTTGTGCTTAAAAAACAGTGTATATTTTGGTGGCTGAGATAAAACTTAGGGCAAGATGTTCAGAAAGTGGTGGCAATTGAAACTGTCTGTAATCAGAATAAAAAAGTTCTTACACCATGATCCGTTAATTCTCAGACGTTTCCGTCATTTTTTGCATCCAATTCCGCCATCTCCGTCAAATTGAAAAAGCTGTCTTAAAAGTGGGTGTTGTTTAATCTTCCGTCATAATGTAAGGTAATTTCAGAAAAAATATTTGTTTGAACGTCTTTTTTTGTCTCATTAACGTCATTTGTTTCCGACATAATACAAAATGGTCTAAACTTGAAGAAAAATCAAAGTACTGAGAAGCAATTTTTCGTTTCAAAGACAAAAAAAAGTCTTTGTTTCTTTGAAAATTTTCATTTCAAAGACAAAATCAAAGACAATTTTTAAGATCAGAATTTTTAACGGCAATGTTCAATGAGATCTTCTTACCGTCATTTTTAAAATTCTTTAGATGAATTTTCAAACGTGACGGATTTACTTCTGAAAATATTGTCCTTCTTTTACCCCCAACTCATAATCCAACAATTTTTTCATTGTAACGACTTTTTGAACATCTCGCCCTTAGAGGGAAAATACTATTGAATAAAGATATAGTCAGTAAGGTCTAAATTGATCTGATCCTTAAGTGCAAACCACCCCAGAGTTTCCTGGTCCTTAAGAGGTTAAGTAAGCTTAGTAGCGCTAGTTGCCAGAATTATTAACTTGTTAAAGAGGATTATCAATTCTTGTCGGGCTGACAGGCAGGACGGAGCGCAGACATCTTTCCATAGTGATGTCTGCACACCTGCGATGTCAGTCCCTTCCAGACCCGAACGGCTCCTAGCAACGCCTCCTAGAGCCAGCTGGGACTGACAGAGCAGGCGCGCAGACGTCACTATGGAAAAATGTCTGTGCTCCGTCCTGCCTGTCAGCCCGACAAGAATTGATAATCCTCTTTAACAAGGTAATAATTCTGGTGACTAGCACTAATAAGCAGCTAGTCGCCAGATGGGGAATTATTTAAGCTCAAGGTGTTTAGCGGTGGTAGTTCCTCTTTAATAATTAACAGCTGGAGCCCTGCAGCACTCGTTCTTCACATGTGTCCTCTTTAAAGAGATATTAATGTCAGGATATAAAATTAAGATTGATTATTCATTATACTTTTTTTTAATAATAAACGGTACCTTTGTAAATGTCCATATTGTTGTATTGTTCTAGTAACATTATTTAAAATTGTCCCTCCTGCCCCTTTTCCCCACATCACCCATAGTCTCCTCAGAACTGAAAGCTGGTCGGACGGATTGCAATGAAGGACAATATTGTGTCAGCATAAGGAAAACTTAGCTCCCCTTCTTCGGGGGGCAGAGTTTTCGTTATACAGACACACACAATATTGTCCCTCGTTGTGATCTGTCCAGTCAATTCAATTTTAAAGTCCCCCCCCACCTGCCCTTTTTGCCTACATCACTCAGTGTCTCCTCAGATCTGAAAGGTGGACAGATCTTAATGAGGGACAACATTGTCTGAGTCTATATAAGGAGAAACCCTGCCCTCCTTGATGAGTGGGAGCAGGGTTTTCCTTATGCTGACAGAATATTGTCCTTTGTTGCAATCCATCCAGATCGGCTTTCAGATCTGAGGAGACTCTGCGTGATATAGGGAAAAGGGGCGGGAGGGGGAAACTTTAAAATAAAGCTACAAGAAGAATACAACAACAACATAGACATTTAAAAAGGTACCGTTCAGTATAAAAAAGTATTATGAGTAATCGATTTTAACTTTATATTCTGACTTTACTATCTCTTTAAAAGGGATGATCTGGCAACCCTAAACACTGTGTCACAACACATTGGAGACCTCTCCAGGATCCTAGGAGTTAAAGGGGAACTATCACCCCAAATAAAGTCCACCCCCAACAATTACCCATCTAGCGATAAGCATAACAATAGTAGTATTCGCCAGCATAATCACCACGTTACTGAGAAATCCTAATTGTGCCAAGGATCACGGCCAGGCAACAGCACAGACATCTTTTCTTACAGACATCTGCGTGCCTGTGCTGTCAGTCCTGGTCTCCTCTAGGAGGCGTTGCATGGTACCTTTAGGTACCGGAAGGGACTGACTGTGCAGAAACGCAGATTCCTCTAAAGCGCTGATGCCTGGCTGTCAGTCTCTGAAGAAACAGGATTTCACAATAACGCAGTAATTATGCTGGCTAATACTACTATTGTTAAGCTTATCACTAGATGGGTAATTGTTGGGGGGAGACTTTATTTGGGGTGATAGTTCCCCTTTAAGGGGTGGGTAGCTACTTTATACTTTTTTTTCTCTAGCATTTCTAAATTGTAGTCCATTAAGAGGTGGGGAGATGCAGGCTGTCACTCCTGCTCTAAAGATGCTACGGTTCCTATTACACAGCCCTGCAGTATGACTTTTTCATAAGCAGCAGGTATTAAAGGGATCAGGCGGCAAAAGCTAACCAAGTTAATGGGTTAACATCTCCCTCATGAAGCATATTTATCAAACCTGCTGTTTAAACTGTTGGCCTGTTTGTTATTCCAGGGTTTGTTTTGATCGGTTTGACTAATTACTCCAGACAGTCAGGATTTGAAAATATTAATATTAGATGTCACGATCCACCCTGAGATTCTCAGCATACAGCCCACAGACCAGGACTGAAGGTGCTGGCTGCTAAATGATACAGGGGAAAATGACTGTATGACAGGCACTGGGCTCCTATGTGCATGGAAGTGACACCGGTGATTATTACCCTGCAGGAGCCTAGTGCCAGAGTTCCCTCTGTTTGCCCTTCAGTCCTGCTAGTTATGATTGCACTGCATGTGTCAGATGCTTGATTTCCCTGAGACTTATGTACTGAGGGAAAACAGTGTGATGTGGGGCAAACCAACTGCACCACAGGAAATAACGAAACCCATCAAATTAAATTAACCCACTAAATGTGAGAGAAGTCTCCTATGCATTGCTCCCCCATTGAAGGAGTTAAAAGCTCCAAATAACGCCTTAAAGGGATAGTAATGTTTCATAATAAAAGCAGCTCTAATTAATCATCATAGTATGATGGTCTAAAACATGTACCTGCTTGAGAAGTGCCGAGATCTCGTTACTTACACGGAATCCCTTCATTGGAATGGTCTAAAACGTGTACCTACACGTTTTAGACCATTCCAATGAAGGGATTCCGTGTAAGTAACAAGATCTCGGCACTTCTCAAGCGTCACCGTGTTCACCGACACGAATCTCCTGCTGACAGCTTTACAGCTGTCAGTAGGAAACAGCAAACTTTAAACGCCCGTATCTCTTAAACCATAGCGGTTTGAGAGATACGTTTTTTTGCATTTAGATCAGCTTTTTAAGTTCTTCTAAATGCAAAAAAAGTTTTTTTTAGACATTACTAACACTTTAAGCATAACATATCTTTAGTTTGTTAGTCTAACCTTATACAAGGGTCCGTGCAATTTGTCCTGCAGCTTTTACCCACAGGGCATGTAGGAATCACACATACAACCACTGCTAGTGCTTACATCCATGTATGTTAATCCTTTGTGCGAAAGGGGTAAGAGCTGCAAGATGAAATGCATGGACCCTTGTATAAAGTTAGACTAACAAGCTATAAAAATATATGATGCTTAAGCCCACGATATCAGAATCTCTCCCTTCTGATGTGGGCAAGATTCTGATATCTCCCTTTTCAATGCGGTGGCATGTTAATGTGCCATTTTCTTTGTCACCAAATAGTGAGCGACGTTTCAAAAGGATACCCAGATAGTCACCAGTCTTGGAATTGTCAATTGACCCAGCTAGTGCATACAGTCCCACCACAGGAGTGCCGTAAGCACAAAATACGTGATGTGTCATTGGTCCTTTAAGGAATGAAACCGGTGATAGCCCTTAAGGGGTAAAATCAATGGGAATTTTTTTTTCTTATTAGGGGAAGCTCTAGGTTTTTGGGTGCCCAAAGTGAAAAATTCACATGGGGCCCCCTTTAATCCAGAGCTGGCATTTTTAGTCCTATGCAAGCACTGCCGGGCCCTCACACCAAGTGGGGGCCCTAAGCAGCCACTTATTCTGCTTATATTGTAGCACCACTCTGTCCTTAGTACGTGTGTATCTGTACTGTGTTGCTGCTAATAACCCACAATACGGTGGCCAGACCACATCTTTAATCTGGACTCTTGAAAAATATGCTTTTTGCAGGCCTACAGTGTTATTTCCGGGCTACAATGGTTCACATGTATTTATACAGCATGAGGTTTTCATAAGTCCACAGCAGCTGTCACCTTGAGTTAAGTTTGCATATTTGAAAACTTCATTAAAATTGCCAAGGTGTCATGTTAGCCAAATGACCAGTAAATAGTTAAGGAGAGATTCATACATGGTACTGTATGCTAATGTATGCTAGTACCCATGTGTTACCATATCAATGCTAATGAAGGTTTAATGTGCCACCTTATGTGCTAATGAGGCTCTATGCTGCTCCAGGAGACTTTCACTTTCATCTTTCCAGGAAATAAAAGTGAATATGTCCTAAACTATACATCGCCTGGACTTTAGATTAACATGACAGGTAGTTTTTGAATAAGCCTTTGAAATATGTAAAATAAATTCAAGGTGATTGGTCCACTTTATGATTTGGCAAAATTGAATAATAGGATAATTTCCATTCATCTGTTCATATCTGATTTTATTTTTTTTTATTTACATTTTCTCTTCCTATCACCAGATGAAACTGTCCCTATGACTTTCTAGGGAACAATGTACTCTATGATTCACGCTTTCCCATAGAGTGCCTTACAAACAAAATGCCTTTTGGACACCAGTTGGTGTTTTATCTAACAGTTTTATTAAAAAAAATTATGAGCTGTAATAGTTCCTAAATGAAAAATCTTAAAGCAGCAGGAGTATGCTTATTTGCTCGGCAGGAAAAACCCTGTGATAGAGTTTAAATAAATAAACAAATAAATAAATAATTGCTCCTTTAAATATTTTCCAAAGACATAGGCTGGTCTCAGGTTTCCTTCATATGGGGACTTAACTAAAGTGATCATATTTCCCTTTAAAACAGGGTGGGTATAAAAACACGCAGTCCAGGGTTATAATGATTCCTATGCAGTCCTGAAGAATGACATTTTCATAAGCAGTCCAGGATTAAAACAACGTGGGCACCTTTGTCTCAAATAAGGTGAACAGACCCCAGCTTTAACCCTCTGGCTGCTAGAAAACGCTTTACTGTGTTGAAAAACAATATAATGTAGAAGTCTTTGGCTGCCATGGGAATGATGCAGGACGTTTATGAGAATGGTATTCTGTAGAACCAGTACCACCCTGGAGTGTGCTATCTGCATTAACCTTTTGAGTAAAAAAGACTAATACCAAACTGGATGGAAAAGAGCAAGAGTCTATAAACCAACACAAATATAGTTACAACCAACTAAATATTAGATTGTAAGCTTTCAGACAGGGACCTCACTGCCAGTGTGTCACTTTACAAAGCACTTGTAACCCTGTATTATCTAAACACTTAAAGGGATAGTAATGTCCCAGAACACATTTTATCATTTTGTAGGGATTAAAAAGTAGAGTTCAATACAAAAAACAGTATCTCTCAAACCGCTATGGTTTGAGAGATATCTTCATTCACAGTTTGACGTCTCCTGCTGTCAGCTGTAAAGCTGTCAGCAGGATATCCGTGTCGGCCGATACGGAGGCTCTTGAGCAGAGCCGGAATCACGTTTTTTAAACAGAATGACTGCAGTGCAATGGTCTACTAAGTGTGCTTGCAAACCATTGGAACGGTCTACAAAGTGTGCCTGATTTGCAAGCACACTTTGTAGAACGTTCCAATGAAGTAGTTCTTCATAAATGTCACAATTTCGGCTCTGCTAAAAAGCCTTCATCTGGTCAAAAGACCGGATTCTGCAGCTGTCAGCTAGAGCACTGACGTATGAGAAAGGGGAGGGAGGGGGGAAGTTTAAATGCTACAAACAAAAACTATGAAGTTTTGGGACATGGGCATACCTGGGAACTTTCAGTTGAGGGCTACCCGGAGGGTAGTCCTCTGTTCAGCAGGGGGTAACAAAAATGACGCTAATCGCGTCAAAAAGGGGTGGGGCTTAACTCGAGTGTTGGGGGGAATTTAACCCTTTCAGTGCCAGAGTGGTACGGAATGCATTGCAAAGCAATGCATTCCGTACCACTCTGGTACTCAGAGGGTTAAATGTGTCACACAGAAGGCTGGGGACGGAGGCACAGCGGGAGAAAAAGCAGATGTGGCAGAGTTTCAATAGAAACTCTCCACATCCGGAGGAATCTGCCTCTGCCCCGGAGACCCGGTAAAGCTCTGTCAGAACCGGAGTCTCCGGGGCAAATCCGGAGAGTTCCCAGGTCTGGACATGGGGAGTAGCTTATTCTAATTCTATTACTAATATCTACAATTTTAGAGATTTTTAAAACAAAGTATTACTATTCCTTTAATTCAAATATTCTTGTATTCAAAAGTAGCGCCATGATTAAATCCTCTCAAATCCACGTGTAGTCCATCATGAATTGTTGCAGATCCATGTAACAGTTTGCATGATGGACAGCGCAAACAGGAGAAAGAGAGAGAAGTAGTTCTAAGTGTAGTATGCAAAATACTAGTTACAAAGTGGATTTAATAATAAACACAACCAATACACATAATCAATAGGAATATACTGTAAAAGAGGCATGTACCTAATAGAGCTTATGATAAGTGATAAAATGGTCAATTATGAAGAAGATGAATCAAAACAATGTGATAAGTGTATGCAAACTCAATAGATACTATAAAGAATAACCCACCACCATTTGGATATTATCTCTTTATATCACAATCCCCATAGGGGTTCTACATTGTAGTATGTATTGAATTTGTGTACACTTATCACACTGCTTTGTTACATCCTCTTCATAAATAATTATTTTACCACTTATCATTAGCTCTATTAGGAAAATGCCTCTTCTATAGCATGTTACTGTTGCGTATCTGTATTGGTTGTCCCTCACATTGATGTTTTTAAAGCGGAACTACCACCTGACAAAATCTTTAGCTTAACTAAGTCCCCATCCAGTTGCCAGAATAATTACCTTATTTAATAGATTTCTGCTCTCTTCTATGGGTGACAGGCAGGACAGAACGAGGACATCTTGCTATTGTGACGTCCGCACTCCTGTGCTGTCAGTCCTAGCTGGAGCCAAATGGCTCCTAGCAACGCCTCCTAGACCTGGCTGGGACTGACAGCGCAGGTGCATGGACGTCACAATGGCAAGATGTCCGTGCTCCGTCCTGCCTGTCAGCTGGGGAAGAGAGCAGAAATCTATTAAATTAGGTAATTATTCTGGCTACTAGCACTACTAAGCAGCTAGTTGCCAGATGGGGACTTAGTTAAAGGGATAGTAATACTTTGTTTTAACTTTATTTTATTTTGTAGGCATTAAAAAAACATGAAGAATGATATAAGTCTTATCTCTCAAACCTTTATGGTTTATGAGATATTCACAAGCAAAGTTTCCCCTCCCCGCCCCTTTACCTAGTGTAAGCCATCTCTTCTCAGATGTGAATCTGGTTGTATGACCAGACAGGTAACAGAAGGAGACAGTCTTCTTTGTATGAAATCAATGAAAGCCCTTCCCCCCTTGACAAGTTTTTCAGGTTTTTCCCTTATCTTAATTGAAGATTGTCCCTCTCTGCAGTCTACCTGGGCACCTCCCTTCTGATCTGGTTGAACAGGGGGGGATACTTTGTTTATGAATATCTCTTAAACCATAAAGGTTTGAGAGATAAGACTTATATCATTCTTCATGTTTTCTTAATGCCTACAAAATAAAATAAAGTTAAAACGAAGTATTACTATCCCTTTAAGCTAAAGATTTTGTCTGGTGGTAGTTCCGCTTTAAATATTAAATCCACTTTGTGACTAATATTTTGAATACTACACTTACAGCTACTTCTCTCTCTCTTTGCTCTGTTTGCATTGTCCATCCCTATATTTTTTCATTAAAGCTCTAGAAGGATAGGTCACATTAGTCGTAATTAGATTCTCATCTTTTGACATAAAATTTCTAAGTATTTGAAATAAATTAAGAGTACAAGAAAAAAACAGTGAGGACAAATTATAACATAGCAAACTGATTATCAAAAGAGCTGGCTTGTTAATCCTTTAACCCTTTAAGTGCCAGCGGGGTGGGAAAGGCATTGCTTTAATTTAGATTGACCAGACCTCTGCAAGGCTGCTTTGACTTCAGTGCAGTCCTGAAATATGCCTGTTTCCTATGTGTCCCTGGTTAAAGGTTAGGTCTGGTCAGCCTACTTTAATTATCTTTGTGCACCCTCTCTTGTCCTTGAGGGTTTAAAGGTACAAACAAACACGAGTGTGATCAACTGCACAATACTCTGGGCCTTGATGGTGAGGAGTTCAGTCTTTTACACCCTCTCCACTCTAGAACTCATCTATTATTTAGGGATTTCTTTCTGCAGGTGTCCTGGAAATGCAATCAACACATGGAGATGTTTATCAGACAGATAAATGGTATCTTGGCCTTATCACAGGCTGCCATCTGTACAGAGATAGAGTGAAGTAGTCGGATAGAGCTTTGTAACCCTTTCTGTCCCAAAAGGGAGAATTAGACACAATTTTGGAGCATACTAAATGAAACCTAAAGGGAGAGTTAATGTAAAGAAAGTGACACCTGTTCTGGACTACAAGAAAATGGTGCCAAGCATACGTACAGCTATATGATACAATAAAGCAAGGCTGCATATCCAGGAAATACAGTTCAGACCTCCCTCTTGTGCTTAGAACTCTGCTCTGTTCAGATGCCATTTTCCTGTAGCCTAAGACAAGCTCTGTGGTACTCTGGCGAAAAAGCAGTTTGCTCACTGATGTCCAGTGATATCATCATGATGAAGAAGGGTCAAGTGATATAACATGATCCCACTCATGCAGTCACACCGGATCCAAGGAGAAGTACTCTGACTCTCTTGTTCCTTCTCATTCCTGAATAGCAGAAATAAAATGTGGTCACCACAACTGTAGTGTGTATTTTTCATAAGTGTAGTGCCATATAAGATAGGTCTGGTCACATTAGCCATGTCAGAGCACAAAGGAACATATTCAGCAAGAAAGAGAAGCAATTCTTGAGAAAACCTGATGCACTATAGGAAACAGATGAACACTGACTTGACTTGAATAGGATCTTTAACACCATGAATGGTAGAGAGGTCTGCAGCACATTGGGGGTTATTCACTAAGGTGTACTAAATAGGTGATAAAGTGGAGATGACTTCTCCAGAGATATCACTTATCCTATTCTTATGTTATTGTATGGAGCCAATTCACTAACATTTGTTAAGTTTTGGAGATCTTAGTACAAAAGCTCCACAGAATAACATAGGAACTAGAGAAGTGCTATCACTGGAGAAGTCATCTCCACTTTATCACACCTTTGTGAATACCCCCCCTTGAGAAGCAATGCCATGGAGACCTTTCGAGCATTCAAGTGGTTAAAGCTCCATTTAAATCAATGGGGATTCTGATTTTTGTCTTAGTGTTGAAAACTCTGTTTCCTCTCCACTGTCTCTAGAAGACACATTTATAGTATGGGACTGCTGGACAATCAGGTTTGGACAGATTTTTAGCAGCCCAGCAGAATTACTTTTTCAGAATTGTCCAGCATTAAAGGTCTGGTCTGGTCATATTCATCATGGCTGCATTTCAGTTATCTTTGGATTTAGAAGTGGTCACAAGCTGCATTCCTAAAGGAATTCCTAAAGTTGGCACAAGCTCTTGGGATATCTCTGTTTTTGCATAAATGTTGTAATGCAAATGACTATGCAACACATTTCAATACTTATGTATAATCAAGAATATCCCAGAAACCTGGACTATTTCATTCATTTAGGAACCCAGTTTTAGATTCTTAAACTAAATAGAGGGAAATTGGTCTCTAAAATGTGAATATGCCCCTTATTAGTGTTTATGTACAAGCTCTTTGTTACTTGAACATTAAGGGAAAATGAGCAGAGACCTCTGTGACCTCCCTGCGGCTAAGCCAGAGTCCCTTTACAACAGGCCTGTACAACTCAGTTCTTGAACACTGCTAGCCTGCCAGACTCAGTGTTACTAATCAATAGGCCATTAACTTTTGCGCTGAGTATGTCATGTAGCATAGTGTTTCTGTAAATAATGCCTGGAAAGCATGGCCTTCAAGGAAAAAGGTGAACAGGCCAGCCTTGCACATTCTCAATGGAGACAAAATGATATATGCACAACATGAAAAAAGTGAGGCAAAACAGATGCATCCCCATCACTTTAAATGGGACATCTAAATCCTTATGTGCTACACAGGTCTCAGAACCGTTGTTTCTCAGTGTGTTGGACACCTCCTTACCTGTCACAGGGTGAAAAGACCCATTTAATCTAAAGCTAATTTTTGTATATCCCCAATGGTGAGCATGCAATTGGTTTGCTCCAGAACTGCCCCACTCTTTTATATGGCCCAAAGTTAGTTCGGGATCAGGACTGCCCTCAGTGCACAAATCTATGTATGCAAGCTTACTAGCACCTCTATGCAATGTGTTTATATATCACTACCATTCAAGGGGGGGGGGGGTTTGCAATGCATTGAATACCCCTCTGGTCCTTGAAGGGTTAATGCAGCTACTGCATTCTGTAAATGTCCCTAAGTGTCACTATAGTATTTTCTAAATGAAATTAGTTTAGCAGGCCCTATACTTAGGTGGTACAAAGATAAAGAGTCACCATGGCAATGCCTGAGGATTATCTCGTGTGGTAAGCTACAGATGTCTTGTACTCAATGAGTCTGATGTACTAAGGAGAATTGAAGACATTGTAGGGTAAATCAACTGCACTGAAGGAGACAAATACAAATGTCCCAAATCTCAATGCTTTAAAAATTATGTAAAAGGTAAGCTTAGACAAATTTTGGCCAAACTATGCTTACTGTGCGAGTAATAATGCATACTATATATGGGATTCACTCTTAAATCATTTATATGAAGTGTCTCAGGATTGCCTTATGTTTGATTTATTTAAGTGGGGTTTTTAATCCACTGAATGCTAGAGAGTTCTCAATTGAAGGGGTTAAATGAAGGGTGACCTCATTTACTTTACACCATTCACAGACAGACAAGATTATAGCAACAGAGTGCTTCTTCCTCTTAGCTAGTGTGGCTGTGTAGGAAGGGTCATGTGACATCACTGAATGTCAATATTAAACCTGTGCTTTCTCTGAAGCACCACAGAGTTCTAAGGGCCATATGTTCAAAGGGATAACAACATAAAAATGTTGTATGAACGAGAAAAATAATTGTATGCATAAACAACATATTTTATATACAGTATTTGTTATACTAACGACAAAAAAATGTCTTACAAAAGACAGAATTGTTAAGTTAAGAAAAAAGTAGAGGGAATGTTAAGTTTAGAATGCGAGAATTTTTGTCTTTAGCTAGGACAATTTTGTCATTAGTTAAGATATTTTTTTGTCTTTACATATGACAATTTCAGTCAGGACAAAAGACATATTTCCAATCACAACTGGTAATCTCTGAAAATATTAATGAACCCAACGACACTGTACTGTGATAAGTTGTTACAAAGAACAAAAGCTATTTTGCTACTTCTTTGAACATATGGCCCTAAATACTAAAGTGAGAACTGTCAGTTGAATGCTATGAGAGAAACTGACTCCTGTACTTAGCTACAAGAAAATGGATATCAAGCCCCAAGCCTTTGTGTAGCCTTACACTACAAGAAAATGGCTCTGCATCTTTTCTTTGGGGGTAAAAAGAGTTTGATTCTTCTTTACCTTTTATGTGGAAGCCAATTTACTGTAGCTCAGCACAGTCATCAGTTTCTGTCACAGCAGTCAATAAGCAATGGTCCCGCTAGTGTTTAGAACTTTGCACACATGATTTTCTTGTCCCTGAACGGGCTTTCTGGGATGACTGACACATATTTAAAATCTGGAACTGTCCTGGGCCATCCGGGAGAAGTGGTCATCCTAGTTAAAAGCCCCAGTTAAATCAATAGGAATTATTAATTGTTCCCTAAGTTGTAACTGGAGTGCTCCATAATTCCTACCATTTGCTTTCAGTTTAAAACATTACAAATACACTGTCCTTATCTATGTAAACACTGAGGATGATGTACTAATAAGATGTGGAAACATTTTGTGGCAAACCAAGTGCACCATACAGGAAAGTCAAGAAGAGTATTATGATTTGTCTCCTATGATAGTGTTGGTTTAGTATATTACACAAAATATTTTTCAACATTGTAAAAAGACAAAAAAAATACAACAAAAAAATTCCTGCGTTAGTAGGAGCAAAGTGCTTTCTTGGTTATGTAAATTTATTTAGGAACAAAAAAATTATTAAATATTTAATCACAATACAAATTAGTCTGTCTGACTGCCCATCAACTCTCTCGCTGTAATGCTTCTCTACAAATCTCAGTGTTCATGTTTTACGTTTTATGGGCCAGAAGCGCATGCAAAACACACGGCTTCACAAAGCGTTGCACACTTCTTGGTCTTTAAAGGGGAACTTTCACCCCTTAATAACTAAATCTCCCCTTACTGCTGACCTGGCGACTAGCTGCTTAGTAGCGCTAGTCGCCAGAAAACTTACCCTGTTCTCAAGATTTCGCCGTTTGAAAGGATCAGGAAGCACGGACGTCTCTTCACAGTGACGTCCGTGCGCCTGCGCTGTCAGTCCCTTGTCAGTCCCTTGTGCACCGTATGCACCGTACGGTGCACAAGGGACTGACAAGGGACTGACAGCGCAGGCGCACGGACGTCACTGTGAAGAGACGTCCGTGCTTCCTGATCCTTTCAAACGGCGAAATCTTGAGAACGGGGTAAGTTTTCTGGCGACTAGCGCTACTAAGCAGCTAGTCGCCAGGTCAGCAGTAAAGGGAGATTTAGTTATTAAGGGGTGAAAGTTCCCCTTTAAAGGGGTACACACTATCATACACACCAGCTGCTTTTTCAAATGATCAAAGCTCTCATATTCTTGTCTCACCTATCAATTCTTCCCCCAAGCTTCATACCAATTAATTATTAAAGGTCCAGAGGGTTGCTCAACGCATTGTGAGCCAATGTGTTGCACACCTCTTTGACACTCAAACGGTTAAAAGGATGTCCTCTTTAAATGGATAGTATTGGTTACTTTTAAGAAAGTTTAATAGTGTAGCTATTAAAAATATATATGCAATGACCTACCTCCCATCTTTCAAAGATGTATAGTTTGACAGATATAAGCTGATAAAGTTCCCCCATCCTGCCCCTTTCACACGTCAGCACTTTAGCTGACATTATTAAATCCCGGCAGCTCTTCTGCAGAGCCAAAATAGCGCTATCTAGAAAGGAATACTTCATTCAAATGGTCTACAAAGTGTGCCTGGTTTGCAAGAACACCTTGTAGACCGTTCCAATGATGTATTCCTTTCTAGACAGAGCTATTTCAGCTCTACTGAAGAGCCGCCGGCAGGTCCTGGGACCAGGATTTAATAATGTCAACTAAAGCGCTGACGTGTGAAATGGGCGGGAGGGGGGAAATTTAGCAGCTTATATCTCTCAAACTATACATCTTTGAGAGATGGGAGGTAGGTCGTTGCATTTATATTTTTAATAGCTACACTATTAAACTTCCTTAAAAGTAACAAAAATGCCTTAATCAAGGGGCATCTAAGCTTTTTTCAGTCATAGGCCACATGATCAGAAATTCATATAGTATGTGTGAGGGCCAAATTCATCTTGGTATAACACTGATAAATTATAGCCTGTCAGAGATTCTTAAAAAATAGTTTTTTTAACCCCTTAAGGCCCGGCACGCGCACATGTGTGGTCGGCACTTAAGGACCACAGAGCATTATTTATTTTTTCGTGATTCCAATTCAGGGGTGAGCCCTGAATTTCATTACGTGCCAGGACCGTCGCTGGTCCCTAAGTGCCAGACAGCCGTGATGGCATTGGGCGTTAAGGGGTTAATAAGGATACAAAAGCAGTATAAAAAGTCTAATCAACTTTATTCATACTAAAGTTATAGGCTTGAACAGTTACTGGTTTAGTGCTAGTCACTGAACAATTTTGATGAAGATGAGAATACTGGTATTTAACAATCCGAGTTCCAGAGGGGTACACAACACATTGCTTTGCTCTGCAATGTGTTGGAGATCTCTCTAGCATACAAGGGGTTAAATAATTGCCTGTAAAGGGGAATGAAACTGGTGAGGGACATTGAGATTGTTCTGGTCACATCCACAAGTTAGAATGTGGATGTGGCCAGCACAGCTGAAGAGCATCTCAAAATTTGGAGCTCTAGGCAACTGCCTACTCTGCCTGTTGTGAAATCCGTCCCTGATTCTATGCCATGCTTATGTAAGAACTGGGCTTGTAACACATGGGCAGGGCCAGCACCTCTAGGCAAGGAACACAATGTGCCATTAGCCTCACCAGTGATCACACACCCCTATTCTCATACGTCTCCATCCCTAGCCTCATCAGAAAATACCCTTAGTTTATAACATTCAAGCACACACAAATGCTCTTAACTACTTGGTTGCATTGTGCTGAAGGCCACTCTAGCACACAAGGGGTTAAATAATGGCCAGTAAAGGGGTCTGTAAACTGGTAAATAAACCAGCTGCTATAAAACAGGGGCGTGTGTCTGATGCATCGACACTGACATTGCTCTGACAGCGGGAATGGGAGAGGTCTGTACAATCGTGAAGCTCCTCAAAACTTTTTGCTCTTAACGGTTGCATCAAGCCTCAGTTGAGGGATATCCTTTTCAAATGTCACACACTATTGGACGACTAACAAATCAGCGCATTAAACATGTCGCTGGAATGAAAAAGGGCAACATGACAATCTCTCCCGCATCAAAAGGGTGAGATTGTCATGTCACAGGCTTAAGAGTAGCTAATGTGTCTGTATTACCTGTTTGTACTCCCGCTCTCCTTCCCCTCACTGTCTACGACTCAAAATAAGAAATTGAAGCCATTTATTGGAAACACATCACTCAGGGTAATACAAACAGGTAATACAGACACATCAGCAACAATTAAGCCCGCAACATGGCAATCGTGCCCTTTTAATGCAGGCATGATTGTCTTGTTTAATGCGCCGTTTACTTGCTCGCCCAATAGTGGGCGACATTTTCAAATGGAATCAGTTGAGGCACAAGTTATCCATATGCGTCGAGATATGTAGCTGCATAGATTTTTAAGACCACATATTGCAACTATTGTGAATTAAGAGGGACATTAATGATTTGGACACCAGGATACACTATACTGTAAAATGTATATTATTTCACTGTAAATGAACCATCAAAGCTTTCAATCTATATAATCTATATAACAGACCAACATGGTGTACAATACAGATTGAATTACAAAGCGTACAGTCAGATGCTGATTGCTAGCACAGTGCTTTACACTATTTGTTAAATAGATTATAACCCAGGAGCCTCAGTTAGCTGTTGCATGCATGTTCTGTGCTTGATAACTGAACACACAACTGGTATTGATTGCGAGCTCAGTGCTTTTAGACTATTTTACACACTATTTATCTGTTACATACATTGTGAGCCCTGAGGCTAAGTTTCACTGTTGATTGCAAGATCTGTACTTCAAGCTGTCAGATTTATACACTTGAACTGTGCTACAGATTGTTAGAGCTGAGGCCCTCATTGACTGCAAGCTCTGATTTGTACAGTATTTCTGTACACTCTTTTACTATAGATTTCAAGCACCGAGCTTCACCTTCACTGCTTAAAATCACCTTGCTCTAGGGTTGCCACCCAGCCGGTATTTTACCGGCAGGCCGGTAAAAAATTGGCTTCTGTCCAATGTTAAGTCTATGGAGGGAATGCCATGGCCGGTATTTTTTTGAAGAAAAGGTGGCAACCCTACCTTGCTCTGGTCTGCTACTGTACTGTACTGTAAATTAGTCAGTTATAATATAGATTGCAAGCTCTATGATTCCATCTGTGGTTGTTCTGTGAATTCTGAGGGTCAGTTTTCCTATAGATTGCAGGTTGAACTTGATAAACTCATATCTTCTTTCAATGTCATCTATGATGTAACTGCTCAAAAAGTAATTTTATCTGTTCATTGCTAATTTTGTTGACCATGAACAAGTTGGGCTCACTAATAATGAAAATAATTTTCTGTGCCATTGGGTGAGCATTAATAGAATCCATTTTCTCAGCAGTGTGTGCTGCACCCTGCAATGCACACTAATTAAATAATGTGGTGTCCCTCTTTAGCGAGTTCAAATGTTGAGAAGTATGTTAGACTCCCACATGCATTTACTTGCCCACCATACACTTTTTATGCTAGACAAGGAGTTATGCTCAATCATTAATTAAAAAATGGAAGGGTAGTGGCAGCATATAGCAGCAATTAGAAGTATATTAGATATATTGCTCATCTCACATCTTAGCGTCTGTGTTTTTGTGATTCCTAAATGCATGTATTTTGTATGTGTAACCAAAATGAACAGTGCTGCATAATACGTTTGGGCTCTAAATCAGTTCTGGGAAACATGAGGCGCTCCAGCTGTGGAGAACTACAACTCTTTTCTTCCCTGGTCAGCCAATGCCTGGCTGGGTTCATGGGAATTGTGGGAATTGCAGACCCCAACAGATAGAGTGCCTCAGGTTGCCAACCCCTGCTACAGATATCACAGTAAATAAAGTAATAATTCCTGTGGAGATCTACTAAGCCCGTATTTGCAAGCAAAAATTTTTTAGCAGCTCTGAACATTTTGCCTAGTCTGCAGTCACTAAATACAGCCCATTTTATAGTCATCTGATTTTTGCTATATTTAAAGGACCAGTAAAACCTCCACATAACACCCCCCACATACACAAACTTTACTATGGCCCGAAAACCCTAATTGCCCCTGCAACATTTGCCCTTCTGCCTTTGTTCAAGAGATACTATCTTCAGTCAATCCTAGATGTCATTGTGTACCCATCTGGCACTCAAAGGGTTAAGGTCGCCATGTACAGTAAGCACAGTTTGAGGGTCTGTTACTAGCTGCCATATCCGCCTCTGTAGACATCCAGGACTAAATGAAGATGATATCTCATAAACAAAGGTGCAAGGTTAAAAAAATCATAAGGACCATTAGATTTTTATTAAGTATAGTGAACAGATATTCCTTTAACGGTCATAGTACGTCACATACTTTTTACTTACATCGCTCTACCGGGAGCGCTGTAAGTAAAAATAGGGCCTGAAATTGACTGCTCCAAGATCGGAGCGATCTCTATCAGGCCCCATAATGATGCGCCGATACACGCGACAGGTCATGTGTACCAGCGCGTATAAGTGCTCCTATGCGGTCCTTATGGGACCGCCGGTCGTTAAGGGGTTAAATGCAGGACACTAATGAAAAACACAAATGACACTGTTGCAATGATTCCTGTGCAGTGCAGCAGAATTATATTTTGAAAAGAATCCTCTAGGGATATCTGGTGACTAAGGTGTGACTTCTCCTTTAAAAGCCCCAATTAAAAGAAAAAAAGAAAAAAAAAAAAATGAAGACAGTTTTAGTAATATTCACTATATAGCCTAACTATTTATGCTACGTTATATTGAAGTGACACATCCACTTTATCGCTTCAAGGACCAGAAGAATGTGCAATTTATTTCTTTTCAATGCGTCACACCATTGTGGCCTTAAAGTGTTTTGTGGGCTCATGTACTCTGCCTGCTTTAATATGCCAGCGATTGGCATTCCGCCTCCATGGACGTGACATCCAGAACTGATTCCAACCGATTTAAAGGAACAGTAATATTTCACTTTATACGCAGCTCAAATCGTTCAACATAATTAATAGTACTGCAGCCTGATGCTCTTACTCTTCAAAATTGTTTAGTTAAGATGTAATTTTATGCTGAAGTTGATTGGTCCCTCACCCCCCTTTTACCGATCCCAAGCCACCTCCCCTCATATCTGAAGGGACAATCATCCCTCAGTCAGTATGAGGAAAAACCTGCCCTCTTTGCCGAAGGAAGGCAGGTTTTTCCTAAAATTAACTGAATACTGTCCCTCGTGATCCACTGTCGGATCTCAGAGTGAAATGCTTACGTCGGCAATAGGGGCGTGAGGGATCAACTTCAGAATATAATTACAAGAGGTGGGCTGGTCCGGGGGGGCAATTGCTCCCCAGGCTGGTCTTAAGTTTGGGAGGGTGGGCCTCTGCCTGGAACTCATTATCTCCCAAATGCTACTGTAAAGCAGCGGGAGATACAAGTGCGCAGGGCCAGTGTGCACTTATTTAAAGGCCATTCCAGTGTGAGGCTACTTCCAGCCTTCTGTGCCACGGCCCCACTCATTTACCTACCCAGTCTGCCTGTAACAGACACACACAGGAAAAATTCAATGAAGCTCAGTCAGCTGGCTTCACTGAGCATGCATGTGGTACGTGACCTTCTGGTCTGCGTACCATGCGCAGTATGTCATCATGGCCCGCAGGGGCGCATGATGATGAAATCATGGGAGCAATACAAATAGGTGTGCCGTGCAGAGCATGCCAGAAAACATTACAGTCAACCATCCCGGGTAAGTTATGAGGGCTGCAGCACCGCCACGCCAGAGGGCTGCAAATACATTCTCAGGGTAAATTTTTATGCCGGCTATTATGCTCACATTAATTAAAAAGTGATGTATCTTAGCACTAAAGCAATGAAAAGTATTAATTATTTTAGAATAAAGGCATGAGATCAGCAAGGAATGTAGTGACTTTTTCCATGCACAGTAACCCACACAAGAAGGAAGTCAAGAAGCCTAGGAAATGACATTCTTCTGTGAAGCATTGGTGGGAAATCTGTGGCTACCCAGTTGTTCTCTACTACAACTGAGATTATTTGCTTTGCAGTCCAACAACATCTGAAGAGCCACATGTTGCCACCCTTGCTTTGAAGTATCATTGCTGATCAGATGGTGTGTAGGATACAGATTAAAAGCAGTGTCGATTATATAAACTGTAGAGTTAAACAAGGGGAAATAGGATGGTCTCCTGATGGGTTTTAAAGAACTGAAAAATAATGTGAGAATATAGGTTGTAGACTAGAATCAAAATAGGAAACTATGAAATGAGAAAAGAGCAAATACATTTTCAGGGCAACAACCATGTTTTACTATGTCTGCTCCTCTGTGAAACCCAAAATTGCTACTATCATTCATTCAGAGTAAGGAGAGGGTAAGAAAGCTGGCCCCTTGGCTATCAGGGAAGATAAGCTAAACAAGGAAGTCTGTGCCTTCAACATCATACACAATTATCAAAGTCTGACAGTGTCTGTTTGAAGACTCTTGACTTGCAGCATGTGAGGTTATTTATTTTCTTGCTTATTGTTTTAGTATGGAAGCTGTCACAGAAATTGTGTGGTGATATTAGCTGGATTAACCACTCTGTGTTTTGTGATTAGAAGAAGAGAATGAAATACATGAGGTCAGGCAAACTGTGGAGCGACAGTGTGTGGACAGTGTGTGGAGGTGGACAACAGTGTGGAAGTGTGTGGAGGTTGAGGACACCAGTGTGGACAGTGAGTGTAGGCAGACACCAGTGTGGTCAGTGTGTGGAGGTGGTGGACAACAGTGTGTGGAGGTGGTGGACAACAGTGTGGATAGTGTGTGGAGGTGTAAGCTCTGCGGTATCACTAGTGTAGCTCCATATCAGTAATGTAGCACCATCACAGTTGTGAGCCTTACATTACAACATTAATGCCAATTATAAAATATCAAAAAGGAACAGGCTGGGCTGGAGCTTTATAGGAAATGGGCCACTTGATTGTACTTGCCCCCCAGGCCAAAAGTTGTCAGCCCTCCCCTGATAATTACATTGTAACTAAACAGTTTTGAAGAGTAAGAACATCAGGCTGCAGTACAATTCATTATGTTGGACAATCTGAGCTGCATTTAAAGTGAAATATTACTGTCCCTTTAAGTCAGTGGGAATCAGTCCTGGATGTCACGTCCATGAAGGTGACATGCCAACTGCTGGCATATTGAAGCAGGCAGAGTACATGAGCCCACATAACACTTTAAGGCCACAGTGGTGAGATGCATTGCTAAGAAATGAATTGTACATCCTTCGGGTCCTCAGAGGGTTAAAATTACCATGTATTGTGGGCAGATGTTGTGTCCTGTAGTCATGGTAGCAACCGCAAAGTCTGCCTGCATGAATATGATCTCTCTTCACAAGGGAAAAATTCAGAAGGGCCTTTAGGCTTTTAGAGTCATAGTAAGGTAAGTGGGAGGTTATTATTCACATTATTCCAAGAGCCTTACGTCAAAAGACAGGTGGAGTCATTCTGAGGCAAAGCAACTGTACCTTAAAGGAGCAGTAAACTTTTTTTTAATGAAAAAAATATATATTTTAGGACATTTCCTTTTGAGTAACATAAGCATGATCCCACTGCTGACAGATAGAAACACAGAAACATAGAATTTGACGGCTGATAAGAACCACTTCGGACCATCTAGTCTGCCCATTTTCCTACTGTAAAAACCTCAAACGTTTTTTGGTCCTTGGTCTTTTCTTATGTTAAGGACAGCCTTATGCCTATCCCATGCATGCTTAAATTCCACCACTGTATTAACTCCTACCACTTCTGCTGGTAGGCTATTCCACTTATCTACTACCCTCTCAGTGAAGTAAAACTTTCTTACATTACATCTAAACCTGTGTCCCTCTATTTTTAGACTATGGCCTCTTGTCCTAACAGTTTTACTCCTTTGAAATATACTTCCATCCTGCACTTTATTGAATCCCTTCATGAATTTGAAGGTTTCAATCATATCCCCTATCTCTTCTCTCCTCCAAGTTATACATGTTCAGATCCTTTAGTCTATTCTGATATTTCTTTTCCTGTAAACCAGTCACCATTTTAGTAGCCCTTCTTTGAATTTTCTCTAGAGTATCTATATCCTTCTGGAGATGGGTCTCCAGTACTGTACACAATACTCTAGGTGAGGTCTAACTAGAGATCTGTAGAGTGGCATGACCACTTCCCTTTTTCTGCTGCTAATGCCCCTAGCTATACAAACCAGTGTTTATTTACATTAGCAGTGCCCTCTAATGGTCAAATTTCAATTAGTTCTCCTGTTACATTCTAATGGAGAGGGAAGTCACTGAATTACAGTTCTTCATAGAATGTGATAGAAACTTCCTGTCAGTTAGAACTATCAGGAAGTAAACCCACTGTAAATTCAGTTCTGATTATTTGAACTTTTGTAACTTCTGAATAAAACAACTGACACCAGTAGGAGTGCCCTCGTTTTACTCAGCAGGAAAAGCTCTATAACATACATTTTCATAAAAAGTTTACACCTCCTTTAAAGGAAACACAAACATTCCCATCATTCCCATTAATTTAAATGGGGTGTTTAACCGCTTGAATACCAGAGAGGTCTTCATGACATTATGAGGTATTGCACTGGAGATTTCTTTAACATACTAAAATCAATGGGAAATTGTGTTTCTCCCCTATGGTGCAGTTAATTTGCCCCTGAATTGCTCCAGCTTTTCTTTGAACATATGTAGGGCCAGATTAGCATCTTAAGCTCCCCTAGACACAGCACCCTAAGCCCCACCCATTACCACACACCCACTCCTCACTTGACCCCGCCCATCCATTTTTTCCTGGCAAACAAAATTACTTAAGCCTATAACGTGCAAGCACAAATAAAAAAAAAATAAAAAAAAAGTAACCCCTTGGTTGCTAGAGATAGAGAGACTTCCTTCCCATTGCTTTGCCTTGTGTTCGAGACATCTCTAGCATCCACTGGGTTAAATAATACCCAGTAAAAGGGTATATAAACTGGCACAGGGACATTGGGATTGAGCTGGCACCAATTACAATTCAGAATGTGGGTGTGGCTGGCACAGCTGCAGCACCCTTCCATATTTGGCACTCTAGGCAGCTGCTTAACCCTTTGAGTTCCAGAGGGGTACGCAGCGCATTGCAAAGCAATGCGCTGCGTACCCCTCTGGCACTCAAAGGTTTAAGCTGACTAATGGGAAATCCGTCCCTGAACATTCTGCTGCAAAAATCCTTAATAGTGAGGAAAGACCTCATACTGAATGATAAGACTGCCCCTTCCCAACAGCTGACCACAGACCAATCTGACTTTATTCTTTAGGAGCCATAAATGGTCTGTTAAGAATACAATATGCCATTTGTGGCATTTGCTTAATCTAAAAATTTTCACTGCATAAAATGACATGTCTAATGCATCTGCTGCTGTTGAGTCATATCCGTAGACCATTTTCTCAATCCTGGAGTTATTTCTTTATTAATGATTTCACTTCGTTACTAGAAAAAATATATTTATAGTGATCTGTAAATTATCTGAGCTACACAAAATAATGGCATTATTAAAGGAACAATTTTGTCATCAAGTGATGGTGATTAAACCATAATGTATAATAAAGCACTTAATAAGTACTTTATAATTTGCTAATTATGCAGGTTAATATAAGTGCCTTAAGTTTATAGATCTAATTTACAAAGCTCTGATTAGCGTACAGACACGTACCCTCTGCTGCTTACTTATTGTTTTGAATTTGGCTCCTTCTCAGAGCCAATCAGCTCCCACTTCACCCCTAAATTGCTAAAGTGGTAAGATGTACTAGTTAAGCAAACTTTTCTCGCTGCGCCAAGCCTGTACTTGTACCGCCTAATTGTGTTCGCTGCATATGCCAGTATTACCAACTTGCGGTGACCACAATTAAAAAACACCCTCAAATCTCATGAAGGGACATAAGTACCCTCCTGATGCCCCCTCAGCTATTGATTTCCCATCCGATAGAGATGAAAGGTCAACAGATGTGACGCTTGGAAGCAATATATCTCCCCTGCTTCCACTGCTATCTGATCTTCCAGATAAGAGAAAGAGTGATCAGGGAAAGCTTCCTCATCACTGCTGACATGCATGATGTCACCCGTGATGTAAGAGGCTTCCCCGATCTCTTCCACTCCAATCCTGAAGTTCTGGTAGGAAAGGAAGCAATGCTGCTTAAGGCTCCCTAATGAGGTATGAGAAAAAAAATAAATAAAAGGAAAATTTAAAAACACATAAATAAACAAGTGCCACATTGCTTTGAAATGTGTTAGACACCCCTCTGCAACTTACCTCAGACTCCTTATCCCTCTGCATATACAGTTTGACCCCTCACCAACTCGGCTCCACTGCCCACTGGTAGTCACAGATCCCAACATATGCTGCCTGACCCCCCCAGCTTTATGCCACTGCTGGCTGGTAGCTGTAGATCCCCACATATGCTGTCTTGTTTCACAGATTCTCCTTCCAGCCCGGTTCCACTGCCCACTTTTAGTCACAGACACCTGCATACACTATGTTGTCGTCCCCCACCCAGCCTTTTTCCACTGGTAGCCATGCTCCTGGCAGCTACTACCATATGTTAACCCATACCAGTGGGTCCCATATTTCTCAGGCTGGCATAAGATACTGAATTTAATAGGAAAGTCCATGGTTTTGAAAGATTTCAGTATCTTAGAGGTGACTGAAAACTATTTTTTCCTATAGCACCAATTTCCAGAAAGAGTTGTGCACGCTAGCCTAGGGCTAAGAAGGAAAGTGACCCCTCATTTGATGCGGGTGAACATCTACTTTTGAGGATGGTATGACTTGCAAACCTTTCCTTCATATCTCTAACAGTTATGACCATTTCTGTGCAGGCAGCCAATTTAAAATAAGCCTAGGTGTAGTTTTGTGCTTGTCAACCAATCCCAGTGGGGTACCATTTTTCTTGAACATGCAGTACCTAATGAATGCAGTAGGAAATTCTATAGTTTTAAAAGATTTTAGTACATTTGAAGAGGTATATGCTTAAAAATGCTAAAAAATGTCCACACTGCGTTAGGGGTAGAAAGGCAAGTGAACTCTCATTTAATGTGTCAGGTTTTCTTTCGAAAATTGTATCCTTTGTCTACCTTTTCTTCATCACTGTAATTGTTACAATCATTTTAGCACAGACAAGCCATATTTGAAAAAAATTAAGAGAAATGAGCCATTGGCTAGTGGAAATTCTGAGCCCTGACCTACAGTATGTCATCTCATGCCAGTGGGATGCCATTTTTCTTGTAAGAGCAGTACCTAATGAATACAGAAGGACATTCCATCATTTTCAATGTTTTAAAATGACAGTAATACTTAAAATTCAATAGATTTAGTTCTGTAGCTATTTAAAAAATAAATTAATTGAGCTATTTCTGATCAGTCTGCAAATTTCCCCCTTCCCTCCCCTTGTGTTGACGTCAGCTTTCAAAGTTACAGACGGAGATCGCAGTCCATAGACTGTCCTCCAGCTCTTCATCAGAGCAGTGATCGAGGTAGTTACAAAGAAATACTTCATTTGAATGGTCTACAACGTGTGCTTACAAACCAGGCACATGTTGTAGACCATTCAAATGAAATATTTCTTTGCAACTACCGAGAACACGGCTGATGTCAGCACAAGGGGAGGGAAGGGGGAACTCTGCAGACTGATATGATTTGGGAGATCATAAATGGCACAACTAATTTATTTTTTAAATATCTACAGAACTAAATCTATTGAATTTTAAGTATTACTATCACTTTAATACAGTTGAATGGGTAGAAATTTACAAAATATCTATTTGTTTCCTTTAGCGCCTTCTACTGGAAACATTTGTTCACACCTGGCTAAGAGTAGAAAGGTACATTAGTCTTCATTTGATGCAGTGGGATATCTGGTTTCAGGAAATATATGCTTTTATAGAGTTATTAATCTATTTTAGGTTAGTTTTACCATCTAACGATATAACCAATGGAATGTGCATTTTAGATCATATAGTTGAAAATACTATTTTGTGTTTCTGTTAATTAGGGGTCTGTGCAGGCCATGCATGAATGTAAAACTGTACATATTTGGTATTTTTGTATTCAAGGGATTTGGGAATTTTAAAAATAATTGACATTTTCATTACCAACATAAATATTTCTATATAGTTTATGGTATTGGCAACAGAAGTAATTTAAAAATATTTTTGTATTTATGACACCATAGCTTGTCATGAGATGCAAAATGACTTACTTGTGAGCTACCATGAAAAAGCTGAATTCGTTCTTGAAAACAACAATTTCTAATTTACAAATATATCTATATATATCTAGAAAGCTACCAACAGGAATCATCCCTAAACAGATAGCAAAAATGCTGACAATATGTCCAGCCAGCAAGGTACAAAAAAATTCCCTAAGCCTCTGGCGTGTAAAGGATTGTCCTTCCCGCTCAGATCAACAGGAGTTATTATGGGCATGTACATTTTAGAGATCGCACACCCTCTACGGTGATCGGGACTCGCTCACTTGAACTGTACATACACTGAGCATATGTGCATAAAATATGCTCTTATACAAAGAGGACTAGGGAAACAGTAACAAGTACTTCTTCATGAAGAAGTTATAATGGACTGCACCTTTAATATGGTGTAAGAACATTGTAATTCCATCTTTTGGCACTAGATGGAACTCAGAATAGTGAGCGGAAATACAATGTGAAGTCCATTGACTCAAGGGTCAAAATTAAATTGATATTTTACAACAACAGTCAGAACCACTTTTCCTAAATTACACACTTATTTATTGAACTTCAAGCGGTTTTCATGGCATATGGAAATTACTTCCCTTCTCCCTACACTTCTGCTCCATCTCTTGTTCAGTGGCCTTTGTAAAGCAGCAGTACATCAATTAATGTTTACATTGGTGTGGATGGAGAATATGTGGAAAGGGTCTCCAGGGATAGCCTGCACTGAGAAATCAATTTAACCCTGTAAACACCAGAGGGAATGACAACATAGAGCACTGAATGGATGAAAGGGCTTTTGTAATGTTTTTCAAGGTATTGTTTGTAAATAAGAAAACAGATGGAAGGCTGGCAAAGGATTTTATTGGAAAAGTTGATTTTGGCCTTGGGCTCATTCATAATATTATCAGATTAGGCTTTTGACACAGAGCCGTGCTATCCGCCCTAGGTCTTTAACTTTCATCCCTGTACTGCATGCAAGATTAACCTCTATACTGCTAAAGGGCAGCACATTGGACAGATACATTTTAAATTGATATATGTTTCATAGAACGCTTTTTATTGAGTAAGAATATGATTATTGTATGTTTACATATTTAATGCTGTGGATTGTAAAAAGATACATATTTGTATTGTGTTTCAATATGTGGAAAGGTAATTATTATTGTTATCATTGTGAGGCTATAAATAAAATACCATCTAGACTGTATCTCTTGAGAAAGTGGGTTTGTCGCACGAAACATGCGTAGGGAGAGGTGTAGGTGATTGATCCTTTGGCTGAGTGTAAGTAGCTCTCGTTGGTGCACCAGAATGAGGCTGAGAACGCAGGGCTTTGCTGTGCCACCAGAGTGATGTCATTGGAGGGAGACTGGCTGAGCTGAAGCATGCAGGATGCCCAAATGAAATGCAAGTGAGGTGGATATCCCGCAGTTGTGTATGGACAGGTTCATACTTGATATGAGTGCTTAAAAGAGACTAATCTTGTGAGTTGACACCCTATAGGAGTTGGGTTTTTTGTATGTTTTTAAATAAAAATACAATATAAAAAAAACTGTTACTACACTTAGATCAGGCTTCCAGTTTTTGCTCTCCTTTTTCTTATATTCCTTTCAGATTAGGGTTTGACACAGAGCCATGCTATCCGCCCTAGGTCCATACCTCTCAAGTATCCCTCTTTAGGAGGGACAGTTCCTATTTGAGACCCAAATCCCTCTGTCCCTCTTTCCCACCCTGATCTCCCTCTTTTTAGGAGATCAGACTATGTGGTGTGTATGTAATTGTATCACACTCCTACACAGCAATAAAACTCACATTAGTGTTTGTTTAATCTTTAGTATAAGTGTTTATACATTAGCCTGTGTAAAAGGAATGCTTTGTTCTTGCTCTAAATAATTTATTGAGGTATCAGAACATCATGAAATGACCTACAAATTCTTGATAATGCCCTGCCCACCAGTCACACCCCCAACAACACCACCTAAAACACAAGTATCCCTCTTTGGCAATTTGAAATGTTGGGAGGTATGCCTTAGGTCTTTAACTTTCAAATCTGTACTACATGAACAACAGATGAACCCTTTCGAGAGCCAGAGGGGTACGCAACTCATTGCTTTTAAATGCTTTGCGTACCCCTCTGATACTCAAAGGGTTAACTTATTTGCTGCTAGAGGGCAGCACGTTGGACAGATACCTTTTATATTTTTGTTTTTCTACCTGATTTTAATCATTGGGTATGAGAGGTCACCAGTGCATTACAAAGTAATGATCAGGAGACATCTCTAGCATCCAAGATATCAATAGATGGAAATAAAATGTGAAAATCATAGTAATACATCATATGTAAAAAAATATGTTGTAGTTTTTATCCTCCTGAGTAAAACAAGGGTACTGTGACTGCTGAAAGGTGTTTATTCAAACGTTATTACAGTTCAAACTTGAATTATTTAAGTGAAGTATCTCAGTGGCCTCAAATTGTACAGTGGCACTGTTAATACACCATCCTATGGAGATTTATGGTCAACTGACCAGAGACATTTGAATTTACACCTTTCAGCAGTGGGAGCAGCCTTCTTTTACTTAGGGGGATAAACCGTACAGCGTATTTTTTTTACATATTAAGTTTTATTATCCCTTGAAGCTAGGTTAGGCCAGGTGTATGTAATCCAGCTGCTAGTGACTACATCTCCCACTGTCCCCAAGCAGCCTTTGCCTGGTTTGAGACTGTGGGAGTTTTATTCCCCAACAGCAGGAGGACCAAGAGTTATCTACCATTGGGCCAGGCAGTTCTTCAGTTCCAACACACTGTAAATCATAGGAGGGTACCCTGAGGCCCTGCAGCAACCGTTGATGCTGCAGATTTCCATTTACCCCCTTGTGGGGAAGTTTCCATAGCCAAAGGGGTTGGCCAAATGTAATATATCATCTGTATATTGTGCAGCTCAGTTATACCATCACAGGTGGGGAGATTAACACCATTACGAGACAACAGTACATATGAGACCTGAGGCTTTAGCACATTCTGCCAGTACAGAGCAACTCCCTGGAAAACATGCACACTTTGTAGTCCGTTCTAATGAAGTATTTTTTTTGTAGATAATGCTATTTCAGCTCTGCTGAAGAGCTGTCTGGTCATATGACCAGTATCTCGATCTGTCAGCTAGAGCGCTGACAAGAGTAAGAGTGGTGGGAGGGGGGACTTTAAAAGCTTATAAATCTTAAAATACACATCTTTAGGCAACAGGATTTACTGCATTTTATTTATTTTTTCATATGAACAATATTAAACCTTGTTAATTTCAGTTATTACTATCCCTTCAAATAGGCTACCTGCAAAAAAATGGTCCTATCTATTAAAGATATGAAGGAAATGTATGCAAGTCATACCGTTTTGGAAAGTAGATATTCATCCACATCAAAGGTTGTTTGCCTTTCTGCCCCTAGGCTGGTGTGCACAATTATTTCCATAAGGTATTGCTATAGGAATTTTTTCTACATTTCCTCCATTTCAAAGATACTAAAACTATGGAATGTCCTGTTATATTTAGTATATATTTACACCTGCCACTTTTTTTGTAAAATGGCCTGCCTGCAATAAAATGGTCATAACCATTACAGACATGAAGAAAAGATCACCTGCGTCAAATAAGGGGCCACTTGCCTTTTTACTATTAGGTTGGGTATACAACTCTTTCCAGAAAATGGCACTATATGAAAAAACACATACTTTTATACTTCAGCCACTTCAAAGATATTAAAATCTTTCAGCAACATGAGATTTCCTAGTCTATCCAGTACCTAGTACTATCTAGAGAAAAACTGTATTTTCAATGGTGTGTAATATGCTAATGAAGGTTTCAATGATGTTTCATATGCTACTTAAGTTTTCTGCAGTACCAGGAAATACTGACTTTCACTTTGCCCAAAAATAAATGTGTGAATATCTCTTAAACTATAAATCTGTTGGACCTTTTGTTAACATGACACATACTAAGGTGTAATAAAGATGTGATAAAATGGAGATAACTTCTCCAGTGAAATCAGTTCTCCATTTCCTATGTTATTATATGGGGTCACTATAAGATCTCTCTCCCTCTTAGGGCCGTATGTTCAAAGGGATAACGACAAAAAATGTCGTATGAAAGACAAAAATAAGTAATTGTATGCATGAACGACATATTTTCTATAGAGCATACAACTAAAAACTAGTAATGTCCGTTGTGTACAACACAACTCCAGAATTGACAGGGAAAGGGGCATGGCTAAACTATTCTCCAGTGTCGTATAAAAGAAAAGAAAATTTGTTGCAACTAACAACAAAAAAAGTCTTGCAAAAGACAAAATTTGTACGTTGAGAAAAAAGTGGAGGGAGTGAGAATTTTTGACTTTAGTTAAGACGTTTTGTAGTTAGTTAAGACATTTTTTAAGACATTTTTGTCGTTAGTTAAGACTTTTTTTGTCGTTACAAATGACAATTTCCCTCAGGACAAACACATATTTCTGATCACAACTGACACTCTCTGAAAATATTAATGATCCCAACGACACTGTACTTTGAAAAGTCATTACAAACGACAAAAGCTATTTCGCTACTTCTTTTAACATATGGCCCTTAGTGCATAGGCTCCACAGAATAACACTGAAACAGGAGGACTGATCTCAGTGGAGAGGTCATTTCCACATTATCACCTCTTTATCACACCTTAGAGCATCTCTACCCTGGTTTCTCACACTGAACCGACAATATTATGAGCTCTAAATTATAGGGGAGAGGAATATCCACAATATCTTCAGTTTGATTATGATAATTAGCTTTCTATTTGTTGGGGCCTGCTTTCCCCAATGGACAACTGCCCATTTTACCCTGTTGTTAAAGCAAACCTACTTATTTTTTTCATATATCCTGGTGTACTCTACCCAAGAACATACTACAGCAGGGAGGTTATGCACTAAAGTATGCTAAAGAGGTGTCCATGTTATTCTATGGACCCTATGCACTACGATCTCTCTGACTTGAAAAATGTAGGTGTATAGGCTCCATAGAATAACACAGCAGCTGTAGAATTAATCTCACCGATGAAGCTATCTCCACTTCATCGTCTCTTTCTGATAACTTAGTGTAGTAAACTCAGGGCTGGATTATATTTGCAGATTATAACTGTCACTGGTTTAGCTACAAATTCCTCCACAGGCTTTAAGAGAAATATCTGAGATAAAACCAGTGATAAAATGCATCACCTGTAACAGAATCCAGCCCATAGTCCACCGCCACTGACAAATACCCAATTATTGTTATGAGTGACAAAGCTGAAGATTAGTGAAGGGCAGCATTATAAGTATTCTGTTTCCTCTACTGCTTTGTGACTAAAACCTTGGGTTTACACATAAAAAGAGAAGCAATTCTGGGCAAACCACCTGCACCATAGCGGAGAGCTAAACATTCCCCAACTTCCCTCTGATTTAAATTGGGTTTTTAACCCTTTGAATGCTAGAGAGACATTAACTGTACTGCAGATGGATGCACTGGATAACTCTCTAGCATTCAAGCAGTTAAAAGCCCCATTAAATCATAGGGAAGTTTTATTTCTCCCCTGAGGTACAGTCATACCAGGAGCCCCTGGAGTGATGTGTTGGGCTTCATAGGATTGGGCTGGACAGGGATGAAGGAAGGTGGAGTTTACTCTAAAAATGGGCAGAATGGGGGGGCAGGGAGCAGGTAGAGTGATGGGAAAGTGGGTGGAGTTACCACAGATCTCAATCACCCTCTGTCCCTGGAGACCAGGTAATAAAGTCAGAAAACTGTCTCTCAGGAAGATCTGGAGAGTTCCCAGGTATGGGTACAGTTAATTTGCCCCGTTTATTTTGCACATAAGGCCCTATGTGCCATATTCAGCAAGGAAGATAGATGCAATTCTGGGGGTCAAATAAAAATGCAGAGACTTAAGCAGCATTGATGGAGTTATAAGTCCATATAACTAAATGGGCATCCTCATATGGTGCTGTTAGTTAAGCTCCAGAGTTGTACCTCTTTAGCTTGATGATTAACACCCTATATATCTTACTTAATTAGAGACAGTAAACATGCCTGTCATAAAGGAAGCCGTTGCCTGAGAATGAATCAGTTAAAATGAGCTTACACAGCACTGGAAAGCAGTAGGAATGACAGGCCTCAGGCCACATTAGCTTTCAGGCCTATACAAAGCACCTGCACATGTTAATGATTAGCATGTTGGTTGCCGCAGAAACCTGGTCTGGTACATTTCTCCCGAAGAGATAGTTATGGACCACTCTTTATAGTGTGCACATCATCACTTGTTCATTGACCTCAGAAACCATGTATGCTAATGGATTTGCATATCAGTCAATGCACCCATAAGTAGGCTGTACATTTGTTCAGTGTATTTGCAAGACGGGTACTTGGCAGACCTCTTCTTCCACTGCATACAATTTTAGCACTCCCTCCTCCCATTCTTTGGTTGCTATTGATTCTGGCTCTGCTGTCGTGCTGATCTCTGCATTTTATGGAACTTCGCTTTATCAGAACTAGTGGCTCTTGTTTGCCAATGGCCACAGCTTACTGTATTATCCATCACACATATAGACATGTAGGTTTTCCCCATCACTACCACAAAGACCAGCAAAGCATTTATGTACATCATTTAATTCATCTCATTCAATTTTCTAATTTATGGGCCCTAACACCAGTATTACAGTGTAATCTAATTCATTAAAAAATCAAAACGTCACAGTGGGAAAAAACACACAAAGGTTCATCAATCTAAAATGGAGACATTTTTGACAAACGGTATTATAGGGTTGAAATGAAAATTCTGTAAATTATCACTGATTCTAATGGGGCTTCTAAGCATTTGAAGGTGACTGAATATCTCTTTAATTCAGGCATGCTTACAAAACACATACTGCAAAGATTCTTATCCAGTCCTGTAGAATGAAGTTTTCATAAGCATCCCTTATTTAAAGGGGTAGTGACATTTAATATGCAAAAAAATATATATATTGTAGGGTTTATCCTCATGAATAAAATAAGGGTACTCCCAGTGTTAACAGGTCTTATATTCATAGGTTATTCCGGCTCAAAAAATTTTAGGTGCAATATATCAATGGTCTGAAACTGTACAGTGGCACTGTTATAACACCATCCTATGGAGATTTATGGTCAACTGACCAGAGCCGTCCAGAGCAGCAGCAGTGCCAGTGTAACATTACAGGTCATTGAGATATTGCAAGTTCAAGTTTGGGCTGCTATAACTTTTGAATAGAACACATCTGAGCACTGGGAGTACCCTTGTTTTACTCCCTTTTAAAGGGCTATGTGTTCATATTACATAAGTTACCTCTGTAGCAAAAGCTACAAAAAAAAAAGAAGAGGAAGTATTAAATGGTTTTCTAGCTAGAGGCGACAGAGGACTGGAGTCCGGGTGATTGGCTAAAAAGGTGAAAGGTTTTTGAAGAACAATGACTGGGCACCATTTGTTATTAGTTTGATAAAAGGTAATGACTGCACCTATACCTAACTGCTCGAGCTTAGATCATGAAGCTTGAAGGGAAAATTAACTGTGGTTCTAAAACAAGGGCTGAGTAGACTGAAAATTCACTAGGTCTGAGAAAACCAACAAAGGCTGGGTAGATGGCTGCTAGCAAGATATTGTTTATCTTTGAATTCTTTCTAATATAAGGTCGGATAGTTTTTATAGTCTATTGGGAGGCATTTGTGCGATGATGGGTGGGGATGTTTTAAAAGGTCTTCAACTGTTTGAGTGCCATGGGGGTGTTCAATGCATTGTAAAGCAACCCTTATGGCACTCAAGGGATAAGGAATAATTTGATGTGATAAGAAGAACAGATACAGGTCAGATAGAGGTAGAAAGGGCAAGGTGGAATTGGATACCAGAAGGTTATAATCAGATGGTAACTGGGCAAAAATTTGAGGGGATCATGGCTGAAGGGGTGAGAGTAGGTACTGGTACAAAACACTGAAAAAGACCTTGATACCAATTAGCGGTTATTCTGTGAATCCCGATGGTTGCAATTAACAGGGGTCAGTTCACTGTTATTTGCTGAATCCCACTGGTTGCAATTAACAGGGGTCAGTTCACTTAATGACATGTACAGTGAATGGCTGGCCTAGTGGGTTTAAATAGGCTTATAGCCCCATCCACAAATCCAGGCTAAGCCTTACACTTATCATTATCAGATGGAGGTCTAACAATTCAGCCCTCCTGAGTTAGTGCATAATCCCTCTGGAAATCTGCAGTGATGGGCTCAGTTCTAAAGGAGACCAAGTAAGAGCAACTATGAAGAAGGCAGAATACAAATACTGCTCATTCAATCTCAAAGTCACATACACATTTCCTGCCTTGTGTATACTCCATGAATATCTATTGTGCTTGACATTGTTTTTTTAATCTTTTGTTAATACAGTATGTGCTTTCATTGAACCACCATTTTCTCTAATTAAAGATAAATGTGGGTAATCAATCTATACACAATTGTTTCACAGTGGCCATTACAATTTTCTGTCCAGGTTAAGGTAATGTGACCAGATCACGATTTTAATGCGGACTGCGCAATGGCCAATGCAACCCTCCAGCTTTTGCTTTGCATCATTGTCCTACATTAAAATGGTAATCTGGTCACATTAGGTCAGTGATTCTCAACCAGGGTGCCGTGGCACTTTGGTGTGCCACAGACATCAACTTAGGGTGCTTTGTGTTTTCTATAAAGACTAACAAAAATGGATTTTTAAATAAAGATTTATAGAAATTGTTATGCACAATATGGTTAGTTATGGTATTATGATTATAAGACCTAATAATACTGTATATTTAAGTATTGTACTCTTCATTTTGCCCCTGATAAAGTCCATTAAATTTGTTAGGGGTGCCCCGAATGTTCAAGATTATGTGTTAGGGGTGCCCCGAGCAAAAAAAGATTGAGAACCACTGCATTAGGTTAAAGTGAGTGGGTTTTACTACCACCACTTACCTTAACGGTCAGAAAATCATTTTGGCCAAGTTTGAATCAATTTTGAGTGAATTGATTGCCCCAAGGTAATCTTTAACCCCTTATTGACCGTCCGATCCACGGAAGGGTGGCTGATAAGGACCACGCCACATATTATTTTTTTTACTAATGGATTCCAGGGTCCCAGAGCAAAGTTCAGACACAAGACGAACCCAGAAATCCATGACTTGCCAAGACCATTATCTGTCCTTAAGTGCTTCACCACCATGACGGTCCTGGCACATCTTAAGTCCTTAAGGGGTTAGTCCCTTGAATGCCACCTCACTGCGATGGAGACCTGTACCATTCAGGGATTAACTAGTACTGGATAACGTGTCCATGGTGGTGACATGATTCTTAGTTACTGGATTCCAGGGCTCTAAAATCCTCCCACTTAAGTCCTTCCTTCGAAAGAAGTCAGTAAGAGAAGATTAGGGTCCTGTAGTGTGGCAAAGAATCAAGTCTGTCTCTACAGATATGATATCCTGTAGCAACTGAAAATTAATTTTGGCGAGCAAATCCACACAGACCTGGTTCATTGATTGTTAGCGCTTTACAAAGAGGGAGGGCATGCTCCTTTTCCAGGGTCATGTAACATTTTCAAGGGAAGAAGTGAGCCTTTGTTTTGGCATCAGAGTTTGTGCTTCTTTATAAAATAACAAACCCCATACTGTCAAAAAGCAATTTTGGTCAGATGTTTGGGAAAAAACTGATTCAAAGATCTGTTGTGAACAGCACAGTCTATATATAAAAACTGAATTTTAGTCCAAGGCAATATTACATACTGCAATACTCATTCATTTAGCATCTATATATAATATATATTGCAAATATATAATATTTGTGTGTTTATATAATTTCTGTAGTTAAATAAATTCACTCTCAGAAACCTTTTTGTTAGTGAAACAAAGAGATGTTTTATTCATTTAGACATTTTGGCCAGCACTGAGGCCTTTATCGAGATTACAAAACAATGACAAATGTGCTCCTTATATACCTTATTTATAAGACCCACTAGAAAGAGCGCCAAACATAGCATTCCTCTAATTAGATAACAAGCAAAACAGGACTTAAAGGGATAGTAATGTTTCATAATAAAATCGGCTCTAATTAATCATCATAGTATTTGGACTTTGGAGGGTGTTATTTCAATTCTGTCAGAGTTGTAGTTCAAGAGTAATTCAATGACAAAGTGTCCCCCTCCCACCCCTTTTACTGATGTAACACTGTTCAGCCAGAGCAGAAGGGAGGTGCCCAGGTAGATTGCACAGAGGGACAATCTTCAATTAAGATAAGGGAAAAACCTGAAAAGCTTGTCAAGGGGGGCAGGGCTTTCATTGTTTTCTAGAAAGAAGATCGTCCCCTGCTGTTATCTGTCTTGTCTTACAACCAGATTCCACAATTGAGAAGAGATGGCTTACGCTAGGTAAAAGGGGCGGGAGGGGTAACTTTGCTTGTGAATATCTCTTAAGCCATAAAGGTTTGAGAGATAAGACTTATGTTTCATTTTTTTTTAATGCCTTCAAAATAAAATAAAGTTAAAGCGAAGTATTACTATCCCTTTAACTATGAGATGATAATGTCTAGATTGTTACCTTAACATGAACAGAAGAGCTAATACAATGACATAACAGTGTGTTCGTGAAAACATAAAAATACATGAAAGCATTTATACATATATCATACATGGTAAGCTACAAAGAGTTGCATTAAAAAGATTAGAAACTTCAGTCTATTAAATACCCCTTGATGTGATATGTGGAGACATTGTATACAATGAACGGAACAAACTATCTGTGATAAAACTGCAGTAATAATTTGTAAGAAAAAGGCTGAAATAAAATATATATAAAGGGCGTCAACCAGAAAAGCACCCTAGAATGCAAATTGAGAAGTGTTAACACAAGAGGATGATCTATGTCATGTACTTGTCGGATGCTGTCGGGTCTCTAGCACATCATACCCTGGTAGATTACAATTTTATGACATTCTGCTGTTCTAATATACATGATCCTGATTATCTCGCAACTTATGTATTACAAATTTAAAATGGCCGCTTAGTACTGTGGCATGAATTTGGTCTTTTATTTGGGGCATTTTCAGTCTTTTTGCAATTGCAAACATGTAAGATATATGTATAAATTTTTTCACAATGTATTTTTATGTTTTCACGAACACATTGTCATGTCATTGTGTTAGCTCTTCCGATCATCTGTTAAGGTAACAATCTAGACATTTTCATCTCATGAGTTGTCTTGTTATGTTTGATATCCAGTTAGAGGAATGTTATGATTGGGGCTCTTCTAGTGGGGCTTGTAAATAAGCTATATAAGGATCACATTTTTCATTGTTTTGTAATCTTGATAAAACCACAGCGCTGGCCGAAACGTCATTTAAAGAAAACATCTCTTTGTTTCACTTGCAGTTCTTGATCCAGAAGTTTGGCAGATCAAACAATGAGACACATTGGGAATTGGAACATGCAAGCTAGGGCTCAAGTCAAAAGATCAATAGCCTAGTTGCAGACTAGCCAGGTTTTAGCTGTGTTTGCAAGAACTCAAAAAAATACTGAAATAAAATCCAGAGTATAGAAACAAATAAAATGTACACCCTTTGTTTTAAAACAAGCATATTTAAAGCGGTACTACCACCCCTTCTAAACTTGCCCCCAAATAATTACCCATCTGTCGACTAGCTGCTCAGTAGCGCTAGTCGCCAGAATTATTACCGTGTTATTGAGAATTCTATACTGCTCTCAGGACTGACAGCCCTGAAACAGTGCGGACATCTTTGCATAGTGCCGTCTGCGTGCCTGTGCTGTCAGTCCCTACCAGTGACTCCTAACAATGCCCCCTAGAGCAGACTGGGACTGACAGCACAGGCACGCAGATGTCACTATGCAAAGATGTCTGCACTGTTTCATGGCTGTCAGTCCCGAGAGCAGTAGGAATTCTCAATAACACGGTAATAATTCTGGAGACTAGCACTATTGAGCAGCTAGTCGCCAGATGGGTAATTATTTGAGGGCAAGTTTAGAAGGGGTGGTAGTTCCGCTTTAAAGTGATAATTTTGAGGCTGTTATCAACATTCAATGTCAATGCATAGTATCAATTTACATTCGACTTACTGACATTAGAACAGGAGCTATGGAAATAGAGCAGTTTGTGGCTTCCACCATATGTGTAGTGAGTTACCAGCCTTAGGTTACATATGCACTTGCTGTCCTGTCTTCTTCATCAAACCAGAAAAAGGATACAGGAGAGCCCCTTTTTCTTCAGTTCTCCCATTGTATCTATCACTCACTTGTATTATTACAACAATGCCTAGACTTTTAATTCACATTAACACAAGGCCTGAGGGCTGCTTTCCATGATGTGATTCTCTTGTGTGATACATATTTAATGCATTTGATTGTTTGTGCTCAAGAATGGATGACTGAGGTTACAAAGAAGCTGATTCCAGGCCAGAGATGTTACACAGAACAATTACAGGAACACAGTGCTAAAATATAACTTGCTATCAGCTAATAGAGTATGTTTTAACATTAATAGGTATATAATGTATGTAAATGTTTCCATAACTTGATACAGATATATGATCTAGCATGTGTTGTTTTAGTAGATTTTGACATTTAATGTGTTGCACACAAAGCGACATAAGGCTATGTATAAACATTTAGTGACATTTTCGCTAGCCACTAACTCCAGTCAACTTTTAAGAAAAGTGGAGTAGAAATGGTCTTTTCCAAATAAGAATTGTGGAGCAATGTATATATAAAGAAATTTGCTTATTTTGCCAAAAAGAAGGCAGTTTTAGTGATTAAATCTTAATGCCAGGTATAGCCTGTTCTTAGTAGAAGTATATAGTGATAGCTATGTGTGCGAAAATATATCCTCATTAGGGAATTTTCTGCAAAACTTCTCAAATACATATTTATACATTTGACTTTTTTGCCTTATTAAAAGTATAGTAATGTTTCACAAAAGCAGCATCTCCCAATCAATCTTCATAGTATTTGAGCCACAGAGAGTATTATTCCAATACTGCCAGAGTTGTAGTTTAAGAGTAATTGAATGATAAAGTATCCAACCCCCGCCCTAGTGTAAGCCATCTCCCCTCAGATATGGAATCTGTACTTGAGAATAGACAGCTCACAGCAAGGGATAATCTTCTTACTATGAACATAAGGAAAACACTGTCCCCTAGACAGGTTTTTCAGGTTTTTCCCCTTATGCTAATTGAAGATTGTTCCTCTCTGAGATCCACCTGGACACTCTAAGGTGAGTAGTGTTATATCGGTAAAAGGTGCAGGAGGGGGATACTTTATCATTCAATTACTCTTGAACTTCAACTCTGACAGCAGTGAAATAACACTCCCCATGGCCCAAATACTGTGATGACTAATTGAAGCTGCTTTTATTGTGAAACATTACTGTCCCTTTAATGACTTGTCTTGTGAATGTTCACGACAATTCTTAAATATACACTAAGAATACTTTTTATACATCTCCCCCCTTTGAGCCTGATTCATCAAGCTACTGGTGCAATTCTGGGGCAAACCAACTGCTCCGTGGGGAGAAATGAACAATCTGTACATTTTTATTGATTTAAATGTAGGTTCTAACTTTGTGAATAATAGAGAGGCCACCAACTCCATGCGTCAGAGACTTCTTTACAACTGAAAAGGTTCCGAATATACAGAATGTTAATTTCCTTATGGTGTAGTTGCATTGCCCCTCTTTAGTTTGATAGATAAAACCATAAGTCACTTTTAAGTATCTGCATTTTATGGTACAATTTTGTATTACTCTTATGCTGCTCTTATATAATGGGCCTTATTTGTCAAGCTAAATAGGTACACTTGTTGCACAAACTAACATCACCATAAGGAGAGGAAAGAAAATTAAAAATTAATCGAAATGGGGCCTTTAATTCCTTGGATGTTAAGCACTAAAGTGTGATAAAGAGGTGATAAAGTGGAGATATGGAAAAGAACACACATACAAGAGGGTGCCCACTAGTACATGACAACCTACCAAATACTAGATGTATAATACAAAAACAATTGTGATGGTTGAGAGGGAGCATATACCGCCTCACAATAGGAAACGCCTGCAGAGCTATTAAACCTGTCTATGCTCAGGTAATCAGGTGATTGTTGTGAAGAACAAGGTGCTGCTCCAAATGTTCACATTTAAAATTATTTTTAAGTTGTTAAACAAATCATTAAAAAACAAATTGTATGTAATATGTCATAAATGATTGACGTGTTTCATAGTTATACTTCATTCTCAAGATCATGAAGCAATATCACAATAAAAAAAAGTTTTTCTTTTGTGATGATAATCCCACTTGATTTGGAGCAGCACCTTGTTCTTCACAGCATTCACCTGATTACCTGAGCAGAGACAGGTTTAATATCTCTGCAGGCAATACCTGTTGTGAGGCGGTATATGCTCCCTCTGAACCATCACAATTGTATTTGGGTTTTGCATTAAACATCTACTATTTGGTTTGTAATCAGGAACTATTGGGCACCCTTTTGTGTGTGCTTTTTCCTTATATCTCTTTGTGACATAATGGATGTGTTGAGGAGCTGCCTATTCGGAAGATAGCCATAAACAGCGGACTACCATCTATACTGTAGTTGGGACAGAATAAAGATCCCTCCTGCCTAATTTCCAGTAAGCATGTAAGTGGCAATCTGTACACCACTTTTTTGAGTAAATTTATTACAAATGGTGACGGGAATCGTTGAATCCAGCCTGTGTTTGATGATATTACACTAGGCGTGCCCCCCTGTTTTTTTCTCTTTCTGCATTAAGTGGAGATGACTTCTCCAGTGATCTCACCATACCTCCCAAGTGTCCCTCTTTAGGAGGGACAGTCCCTCTTTTAGACCCAAATCCCTCTGGGTCTCTTTCCCACACTGATGTCCCTCTTTTTAGGAGATTAGACTGTGTGGTGTATGTATATAAGTGTATCACATTGCTCCACAGAAATAAAATTCACATTAATGTTTGTTTAAACATCAGTATATGTGTTTAAACATAAAAGTCTTTGGTCTTGTTATAAGTCACTTATTAGGTTACACAAGGAGGTGTCAATAGGTCACAAAATAGCCTAAAAATTATCTGTAATGCCCCGCCCACCAGCCATACCCCCAGAAACATCCCCTAAACCATAAGTGTCCCTCTTTAGCAATTTGAAATGTTGGGAGGTATGTCTCACTACTCCAGTTCCTAAGTAATTCTATACAGCCTATGCACTAAGATCGCCAGAGTAGAAGAAATCTTAGTGAATTGGCTCCATAGAATAACATAAGACTTGGAGGAGTGATAAACTGGAGAAGTAATCTCCACTTTATCATCTCTTTATTACACTTTAGTGCATCTCCCCCTTTGAATTCTACAGAGGTCTCAATCCTATACCAAAGCAATGCATTGGAAACTTCTCTAGCATTTAACAATTTTGAGTTCCAGAGGAGTGTCCAATAGCGCTCAAAGGGTTAAGGTGTAAAGTTTCCATTGAAATCAATAACAGTTTACAGAATATACATTTCATCCCTATGGTAAAGTTGGTTTGCTCCAGAATTGCCCCTCTTTAGGTTGATGAATAAGCTCCACTGATGACAATATCTTGAAGGTCATAGTAATATTCACATACATCTGATAAAGGGCTATTTCTTTTCCAACATGTTTGTGTATATTTCTCATCCCAAAATATATTTCACCCATTGAGTGCCAGAGGGGTGCCCAAAGCCTCTCTGGCACACAACGGGTTAAACAACATACACACTTCAACTATACAAGCATTGGAAACACATGGTATCAAACAATACATACATATACCACAAATACAATAATTATGCACATGCTATGCATGCTCTTTCCTTTAAAGAGATTGTAATGTCGTAGATATATAAAAGTAATACTGTAGCGAATACAAAAATAAATCCATAGATGCCATTCCTATCTCTCAAACGTTTATGGTTCGAGAGATATAACATTTTACCCCCACACACACACATACACTTTCCCTGACATCAGCTGTAAGCTGACAACAGGAGATCCTGGTACCGGGACCGCCATTACTTCATTGGAACAGTCTACACAGTGTGCCTGGTTTGCAAGCACACTTTGTAGATAGTTTCAATGAAGTAGCTCTTTTTAAATATCGCTATTTCGGCTCTGCTGAAGAGCCTCCTTGAGTCAGCAGACACAGATCTCCTTCTGTCAGCTTTACAGCTGACGTCAGGGAAAGGGAAGGGAGGGGGTAACTTCAAAACATTATATCTCTCAAACCATAAAGGTCTGAGAGATAGGAATGGCATTGATGGATTCCTTTTTTTATTCTCTACAATACTACTTTTTATATATTTAAGACATTACAATCCCTTTAAACTGTAACCTGTACAACAGCAGCTTTATCATTATTACATATGAACTTACAATGTTGTTGCTAGAGGGTAGTGCAGTGCATTGCCAAGCACTGCACAGCCTTTTGACACTCACAGTGTTAATAAGGATCACAATCTGTATAGCTGAAGGAGAGACTAGGCTGACCACATGTCCTATAATGCCCAGTACAGTCCCAGATTTCAAATGTGTGTCTCATGTCCCAGGCAGCCCTCTTCTGGGACAATACAAAGGCCCAGAATGAAGACTCCAGAGCACAGAGTTGTAAATACTAGAAGGAGAACTGCCCATTGCCTACTGTGACAGGAAGTGATGCCTCTTTTGGGCTACAAAAATGGCTTCTAGACAGAGCTCTAAACAACACAGAGAAAGAAGTGAAACTTGATCCTGTCATCAAACAGGAGCTGTAGTGCAATTTTGTTGTCATATAATCATAGTCTAAGGTTTTAGGCAGGATGTACATTATGTAATAGCCCGCAAAAGGCATCACTTTCTGTCACAGCAGCGAATGGGCAGTTCTACCTCTAGTGCTTAGAACTCTGTGGTGCGCCAGAGAAAGAGAAGTTTGCACACTGATGTCCAGTGATGCATAGTGACCCCTCCCACATAGCTGCCCTAGAGCTGAGGACAAGTACTCTGCTGCTCTTCTCTCCGCAGTGTCCCTGAATGGCAGAATGGAAATGCGGTAACCCTAAAGGAGACCCCAACGCACTGCGTACCCCTCTGGTACTCAAAGGGTTAATTCTTTGAATGCTAGAGAGGTCTCCAAGATATTGCTTATCAATGCATTGAGGACCTATCTAGCATTCAAGGGGTTTAAAGCCTTTTGAGTGCCAGAGAGGTGGGTTAAATCAAGGTGACTTTGTGAACTGTTCCATTCAAGTCTATGGTGCAGCTGTTTTGCTCCAGAATTGTGCTCTCTTAGCTTGATAAATAAATCCAATAGGTTCATATTGGGTAGGAGTTATTCTGGGCGTAAACCAGCTGCACCATAAGGGACAAATAACCCATTGATTGCTAGAGAGGTCCCCCATTGCATTGCATCACAATGCATGTGAGACCTCTCTTGCATTCGAGGGGTTACAACCACAATTTAATTTAACAGGAATTTTTATTTGTCCTCTTTTGTGCAGTTGGTTTATTCCACAATAACACCACTTTGCTTTTATACATTTGGCCATTAGTCCTTTGCAGAAAAACAGAACATGATAACTAGCGTCAGTCTTGCTGGCATTGTTTTGTGTGTAAGGATTTTACATGAGCAAACAGGATAGAACAGGAATGGCTGGCTACAAGATATCCTTTGATAACATCAGCAGATGCCACTGCTCAGAAAACTCCCCTCTCTAAATATAACTAGAATTCCCCTTCTCTGGGTACCCTCTTTAGGAATGCATTGTACTCATCCTTTGAAAAGAAAGACCTTGACTATAGCTTCTTTTTTTAAAGAACTGGCTATTAAAAAATGTCAAATAGCATTCACTTACTATAATAACATTGATATTATTACGTATCTAGGCTCGCACTGGATCCCATTAGATAGAATCTTTAAAAGAGTCCGTTGCTGGAGTTTATGGGATGAATATACGATTCTGCCAGAATAGATCCACTCCTGTTAGCTTTCAACATCAGTGGCTGCATGAACTACGTGTATAATCGCTGTAACGATACTGGTGTACACATTAAGACTTCATTATCCGCAAGCCCCATACATCTGCCTCATAACATGCAGGAAACTGAGTCAATTTATAGCCTATACTCAGCTCCTTACTTAACCCTTTGCATGCGAAAGAGGTGTCCAATGCATTGCTAAGCAAAGCGTTGACAACACTGTCACTCAAAGGGTTAAAGTGGATCTATCACCACTTTATAAGTTATGCCCTGTAGGTACAGATCGATATCTAGCCAATGAGATTGCTCCAGCTTACTAACAGAACGCCACTGTCATCGGAGGTTGCTGGGGAGAGTGACGGGAGCCAGTGGCGTAACTAGCAGCCACCAGGCCCTGGTGCAGAAATTGCCGCCGGGCCCGCCCCCCCCCCAATCTTCACGTTGCCTCACGTGGATCACTTACCTCCATCTCCCGCACGGGTCTCAGTTATGCAGAGCGCTGGGAGATGATGTCATCTCCCAGCGCTCTGCATTACTAGAGCGCCGGGAGATCACCTGAGCTGCTGCGGGCAGGGCTGTGGGCGAGTGGCGATGGGTTCGCAGGGGGCGGCCGGGCCCCTTGGAGTGATGGGCCCGGTCGCAGGTGCGACCCCTGTGACCCCTATTGTTACGCCACTGACGGGAGCATAGGCAGAGTGGCAAACTGCTGCAAGAGCAGCTTAGCCAGAAGTAGGATGCAGGGCAAACTTTAAACCTTATATTTTGCACAAATAACATTTTTTGTTTGTTTGTTTGTTTTTTTTTAATAACCTTTTAAACGTATTCACTAAGGAATCTACCTAATGGACATAACTTGTAAAGTGGTGATAGATCCACTTTAATACATGGAGGTAAACAACACATAGAGGAAAAGCAAGCCCAACAAAGCCAACATACTCTGCCCCAATGCTCTCATTTTAGCACAAGTGGCATTAAAGTGAGACTTTTCAGCATTATTAGCTTAGACAATTGGTGTGGGCAGGCGTACGGCTAAAAACAGACTTCAGTGACTGGACTGAACAGAACTGTTTTTGTACGTTTCCTTCTATGTCCCTACAAACCTAATAAAATAATATAACCAATTTATTACAATGAAAGTCATTAGAGAAATGTAAACTTAACCCCTCTGATGCTAGAGGTTCATAATGTACTGCCGTTAAGAGACCTCCAGTGTCCAAGAGGATAAATTAGAATCTTACACAAAGTCCTCAATTTCTACATGGACTTTGACTGTAACTCACTAGATTGGATTTTCTGAGATGGTACCCACCATTTTATCTTGTAATATATTCCTGCAAACCAAATAAAACAATTGAAAACAATACACCCAGGCACTTGAACAAGTATGACTGCCTCATACCTACTTCACAGCCTACTGTATTGGGTTATAGAGAAAACAGAGGAAGTAAAGAGTAGTCAATTTTATTACATTGAAGAAAGACAAAAGTCCATCAAGTTCAACCCTTGCCACAGTAAAATCCAGAAAAAGAGAATCATATAAACATTCCAGACTCCAAAATGGGTATTGGTCTGTTTACCAGTTCTTCCTGTTTATCTTCGAATACACAGTATAACCCAGTATGTTCCCGTCTGCTGGAAACACATTTAACCTTCTCTTAAATTAATCCATTGTATCTACCACTGCTACATCCTTGGACAAGGAATTCCACAAATTAACAGACATTACTGGAAAAAAATATTCCCCTGCTGAAGCTGAAAGGAAGAGAAAGCAAACATCTGAGCAGATTGTTTATCTCCTCTAACTAAGATGCGCATTTTCTCTTACAAGGTGAAAAGACAAAGTCATCCAGTAACAGTGACCTTGTCCTTCAATGAGTGAGACTGTATGAAAAGCAAAGCTATGTTCACAAGGGCGACTTGAATGGAGCTGAAATGTAGCTCTCCTCAGTCTGCCCACATTTGTCATTAACCCCTTAAGGACCAGTGGTCCTGGGGTGTGTGGTCCTTTAAGGACCAGATAGGGAAGTTCGACTTGCCGCCCCACGTGACTGATCACGTGTGCCGGCACGCCGAACGAGGGACTGAAAGAGATTGCTCCGGTCTTTAAGCGATCAACTTCAGTCCCCAGTATTACTCACTGCACTCCTACAGGAGCGCGGTGAGTAAAAGTACGTGACGTACCAGGACCATCACTGGTCCTTAAATGCCGGACCAGCGTGACGGTCCAGGTACGTCATTGGTCCTTAAGGGGTTAATCTTCTTCTCGACATATGACTGGCTGATGACCACATAGGTGGACAAGTAATTGAAGACTGTAAATTAGCTTCAGAACATCCAGTGTCGTTCCTGGGTCCACTGTGTAGAACAGCCTGCTGAAATGCCCTGTGTATTCCTCTGAATGAAGGCAAGATGCAGCATGCTGCAATGTTTTAATTCATATGAAACAGTAGTTACCTGTATGAACATCCCAATTAGGGTGTATTTTTTGGCAAAATTATCTGTTGATCATGTCTCTGAGCTAAGAGTGTATCAACATTTCCTAAGTGTGTGCTATGAATTGTTGTGTCTATGACCATTACCGAATGCTGAACTGACTGACGTACTGATCAAAGTTGTGTATTTTTGTGTAACTGAATTTGTTTCATGAGACTGCACATACTTGGTTAAACTGAAAGTAGCACTTACTATGAAAATGTGTTTTTGGGGATTTGCCATGTGCGTAAAAAAAAGAATATTCTCACTGCTGGAGATACCTCATTAAAAAGTTCCTATTGATCAAAAGCTCTCTATGGGCAGAAAAAGGATTGCTGTAAAATGAAATAGCCATGAAATCCACTGTACCAATCTGCTCACAAATATAAAATTTTCCTGTGTAATAACATTTGTAACAGGTATAACATAGCATCGGGAGTGTCTTAGGGTTACTAAACGAGAAAGCACTATGAATACACTTTTTTCTTAATAGGTAAATGTAAGCATATGAGTGTGTGTGTATGCACGTGCATGTATGAATCTATGCTGGACTGGCCTAACGGAACACCTGCTAGGCTCAAGGTATGGAGGCTCCCCACTGCACACACACTGCTTGCTCTTCCTGATCAGCAGGCAGTAAGGCTACACACAGCTGGAAGGAAGTACGCAAAGGTTAGGGGGGTGCAGCCTTTAGCTCACAGAAGCAAACCAACGACACCATGGGGGGGTGATTGAAACCTGTCTAGCATTTATAGGGGAAATGCATTAAGGTGTGATAAAGAGTTAATAAAGTGGAGATGACTTCTCCAGGGATATAATATCTCCAGTTTCTACATTATTCTATGAAGTCTATGCATTAACATTTCTCAAGTTGGAGAGATCTTAGTGCATTGGCTCCATTGAATAACATTGAAATTAGAGAAATGATATCACTGGAGAAATCATCTCCACTTTATCACCTTCCTATCACGCCTTAGTTTACAACCCTCATGGAGTTAAATCACCATTTAAATCAAATGGTATTTGCAGTTGGTTTGCTCCAGAATTGCAAATCTGTAGTCTGCAATAGGTGGATACCTCTGACACTCGAATGGTGTCTAGATAACTAAAATATAGTTTGTGCTGTTTGAATATGAGGATCAAGGAAAAGGAAAGTGCAAACATCCAAGTGTTCCCTCCAAATCTAGGATATAGGGAAACCACATTTCCATTCTGCCATCCAGGGACACTGTAGAGATGAGTGAAGCAGAGTACTTGTCCTTGGCTCTAGTGAAGCTATACATCAGTGGACATCAGTGAGCAGCCCTCTCTTGCAGCACATAGTTTTAAACACTAGTGGGAGAACTGCCTATTAACTGTTGTGACAGAAAGTGAAGCCTGTTGCGGGCTACAAGAAAATGTACTTCATGACCAAAGCCTTGGATTAGCATAACACTGTAACAAAATTGCACTGCAGCTCCTGTTTGATGTCAGGATCACGGCTCAGGTCTCTTTCTAGAGCTTTGAGCTCTCTCTGGAAGCCATTTCCTTGTAGCCCTGCAAAGGCATCACTTTGCGTCACAGTATGAAATGGGCAGTTCTGCTTCTTTGGTTTAGAGCTCTGTCTGGAAGCCATTTTCTTGTAGCCCAGCAGAGACATCACTTCCTGTCACAGTAGGCAATAGTCAGTTCTTCTGGCGTTTAGAACTCTGTGCGCTGGAGTTTTCATTCAGGGACTTTGTATCATCCCAGAAGGGGGCTGCCAGGAACATACATTTAAAATCAGGGACTTTCCTGGGCCATCAGGGACACGTGGTCACCATGCTAAGGAAGAGGGAGTGCAATGTCTTGCTGATATATATGATTTTTTTTCCATTATCCAATGTAATTAGATATAGTTTATTAACACTGCACTGCAGGTTATAAATCTATCACTTGTTTTATCTACTAAGTTCCACAGCAGGAGTGGTTTAGATAAATCCATGTGATACATTTCTCATAAGTGAAATAAGATCATGGTATGTTGTGCAGTGCTGTCTATGCTACTTAGAGAAGGGGAGTCCAAACTTCTTTTTAACCCCATGAGTGCCAGAGGGGTACGGAATGAATTGTGGAGCAATGCGTTTCATACCCCTCTGGCACGCAAAGGTTTAAAAGTCTTGAACACCCTTTCTGGCATTCAAAGTGTTAAGGGCCACACTGAGTAAATAGCATTGGGATTTAAGCCAAACGTGCAAAATGAAATATTGGATGGTCTATTTTATGTATTGCATACCTGGGATAATAAGCTACCTTACAATTTGCTACCTACAGTTATTTACATACTATGTTTTTACCATCTGAGTGCCAGAGGGGTGCACATTGTTTTACAATATGTTGCATTCCCGTCTGGCATTCAGAGGGTTAAACTGACTAAACCCCTTTTAGACTTTACATATTCTATAGTTGTCTATACTGTTTATTATATTTTTTGTCATCTTCACCTATTTTTTACAGTGCTCCATATCTATCAGGAACTGAGAAAGCACGAATAGTGATAAAATGGCACTCTAACCATGCAGTCTATTAAATACAGCATTCAGAGCAATCTGCGCTCCAGGGATAGTGTTACATTGCATCACTATACCTGCTTTCACAGTGCCTGACAGACAGCTCAAAATCAGGAACATAAAGGTGTACTACACATTTGACCTTGTGACTTCACTTGGCGCCAAGGTGGTGACCTGGGGTATTGGGTATTTAATGGTCTGTTCTATTACTTTACTGTAATCTTGAGATTGGCCCGAATTGGAGAGAAACATCGATTCTAAATAAATCAGCACTTTTTTCACATCAATAAGTTCTGTGAGTGCGGCTTTCTTCGTTTTCTATCTACATCCCCATAAAGACTGGTACCCAGGCAAGTTGTACCTTTATATCAGTGAATGCTCCACCTCCACAAACGTTGTATATATAGATATATATATGTATGTAAGCAGTTTCTGGTTCACTGTCTGCCCCACCCTGGGGAGGGATGGTGAAGGAGATCGTCCAAATGCAGCGAATCAGGGGCAGTGATTTTCACAGGAGAGAGCAGGGGGCCACTCTACCGTCCACCCCTGTGAAAATCCCTACAGACAGACTCATTGGTGCAGCAGTTCATGGGTTCCTGATGAGAACTGCCAATCGGGCAAGGCTGTACACCATTTAGTCGTGCACATTCACACAGGTGAAAATGGAAATAAAAGTATGGTCAGTTTGATTTTAGATATTATTTGCTTGCTAAATAGCTACATTTAAATAAATATCTGATTATTAAAGATAAAGTGTGGAGTACTATGTTTTGTAATACGTCTTATTTTCATTATGTATCCCTTTAACTGCCAAAGAGGTATACAATGCAATGCAATATCTTGGATACCACTCTGGCACTCAGTGGGTTACAAACCTACCTTCCCATGAGCCAAGATCAGGTAAGTGTGTCTGTGTGTTTTCAAGAGTTGCACACACATATTAACCATATGTGTGCCAGAAATGAATCCATCTCATTGCAATATGCTGGAAACCTCTCTGGCACTCGAAGGGTTAACAACATTTGCAGGAAGCACAGGGCTGGCTATGTCCGAGGAATTGACTCTGGGCCATAGTTTGGCCATCCTTGACCCATAAAGTTGGAGAAAGTGAGAACAAGCCACTGAAGGTTAGATGCGCTAGTGTAGGCCTGAGCCATATTTGAATGAAAATGACTCCTATGATTGCTTGCTACAGTTGGGAACAACGCGTTGCTCCACAATGCTCTGGTCTTCTCTCTGGTACACACTCAAAGCATTAAATAAACCAACTGCCAGGGAAGTAAACATAAGCTGTTGATCAGCTTTAAAGAACATCACATGGTGTTCACGCAAAATATAGGTCATGTGCACTAATATTTTTTTCCTCATCTCTAGGCATAGAGTATTATACTTTTATTAGTGTTGCTGAAGCTATCCAATGCCCATATGGTCATTCTGCCGCCACCTCAAGAACACAGTTGTTAGTGTTAATGTATCAAGTTACTCTAAGAAGACTGGTTACATAAGCAGTATGAGCAGCCAACTGTGCACTATCCCTTTCAAAATCCAGGCATGGGCAATGAAAGGGTTACCCTCCATCCCCTCTCACAGCATGCGACAGGAGCAGAGCAGTAAGGAGTAAAGGGATGTCTGAATCATTAATAGCAGGACTGCAGCTTCAGAGGCTTGTGTTCATTAAGTAAAGAGCACCAATTATGCTAATTGTTCCACTGGATGAGGGGAGGGAGGAAAGAATATACTTTTAGAATCAAGTCCATTAATATCCCACATGTAATGGAATGGTATTAACCCATTCAGGAACATTAAGACACTGTGTGGATTTGCTCTGATCCCCTCTTAAAATCCTCAATGATTTCTACTACAGTAGGCCATAATATATACAAAGCATTGTGGGATACAATCTGAGTAATCCAAGCAATGAATGGACTGAAAATGATGTAGATGATACAGTAAAGCATCCTGCATTGTCTCAATACACATCTGTTCATGTAAAAAGTCTATTATATGACAGGGGAAAAAGGGTGGACGCAAATTTACTGTCACATATATCTACACTCTCTTACATGTACATACATTCCCTTAATACATACATGCAGCACATCCCTCTCCGTCCATGTCCGTATGCAAACTGATATACAGCAAAACTTCCAAAATAATCACACCCATGTATACACTCACATTTATCTTTCATCAATTAGAGTAGTGGTGAATACCTATCAATTGTGTTGCACACTAATCTGTTGCTAGCATTCATGGGGATAAAGAGCTAATTATCATCTCAGACTGCAGCTGCCTGTTGACCAGTGGTTTCCTATTGAAATTAAAACAATCTTCCCATTGAACTGACAGTCTATCATCCACACAGCACCATAACAGTAATCCTAGGGCTTGAACCACCGGAGTAAAAGCAATAGAGCATACCATTTATTTCTATTAAAATAACAAAGAAGAAACAGTGACTATATTAAAACATCAGTACAAAGTCAACTACAAGTAAGAGTTTTGCCACCTAGGTGACCTGTAGCACAACATTAAATGTTGTTGCTTCTTTAATGGTAAGGTTTTCAGAGCATCCAATTTTCTCAATAGCATACCTCCCAAGTGTCCCTCTTTAGGAGGGACAGTCCCTCATTTAGACCCAAATCCTCCTGTCCCTCTTTCCCACCCTGATGTCCCTCTTTTTAGGAGGGACAGTCCCTTTTTTAGACTCAAATCCCGCTGTCCCTCTTTCCCACCCTGATGTCCCTCTTTTTAGGAGATCAGACTGTGTGGTGTGTATATAAGTGTATCACATTGCTCCATAGCAATAAAACTCACATTAATGTTTGTATAAACGTCAATATATGTACTTATAAATTAGTCTGTTTAAGTAGAATACTTTGGTCTTGTTATAAGTCATTTATTAGGTTACACAAGAAGGTGTCAATAGATCATGAAATAGCCTTAAAATTCTCAATAATGCCCCACCCACCAGCCTCACCCCCAGCAACACCCTCTAAAACACAAGTGTCCGTCTTTGGCAATTTGAAATGTTGGGAGGTATGCAATATAAACAGAAGTGACAGCACCTCAGGGAAAAGCACTGCAATTTCATTGAGACTAGTGATGATCGAGCACCCCAATGCTCGTGTGTTCGGGTGCTCTGACCGAGCGCCCCCGGAGGCTCGAGTGCTCGGCCGAGCACCCGAGCCCCATTGAAGTCAATGGGAGGACTCGAGCATTACACCAGGCACCCCCTGCTCTGATGAGGGGAGGGTGCCTGGTCCATAGGAAAAGGGCAGAAAATGATGGAAACACCACAGAAATGGTTCAGGGACAGCATAGGGAGGATGTCTGGATGCATCTTGGACTCCAACATCGCTGCTGGGAACGATGTTTCGCCCGTAGTACGCCATTTTTACAGACTGACCGTAAAACACACAAAAAGGAATATAAAAACGACTTTAGGCGAAAAATTGTTACCAAACAGTATTTGCTGTATATTTACTTGTATATCATCTGCAAATTCTGCAAAAAATTTCATCGATTTTTCTGAACTGGGGCCATGATTAAGAGGGAAACGTGCGCAGAGGCAAATTCTCCCAAAAATTTCCTCGATTTTTCTGAACTGGGGCCATGATTAAGAGGGAAACGTGCGCAGAGGCAAATTCTCCCAAAAATGTCCTCGATTTTTCTGAACTGGGGCCATGATTAAGAGGGAAACGTGCGCTGAGCCGACCATCTAAAACATTATGGGTGAGGGTCTGCTGCGGAGCTGATCATCCTAAACATTATATGCGAAGGCCCGCTAGTGAGCTGACGCTATAAAACATTATATGAGAGGGCCCGCTAGAGAGCTGACCCAATAAAACATTATATGAGAAGGCCCGCTGGTGAGCTGACCTATACAAAAATTGTCAAACAGCGCCCGCTGGTGAGCTGGCCCTATATAAAAATTATATCACAGGGCCCGCTGGTGAGCTGGCCCTATATAAAAATTATATCACTGGGCCCGCTGGTGAGCTGGCCCTATATAAAAATTATATCACAGGGTATATGGAAGAGAGTCAACCATATACCCGTTTTTTGGGTGGAAGGGGTGAATGGGAATACAGAGTATTCCCATCATTGTAAATAACATATATAAAGTGACTTTATGTTCCCCCGGGGCTTTCCTCCAGTGGAGTGGAGAAGTCAGGGGAAATCCAGGCCTTGTTCATTTTTATAAGTGTCAACCTATCAGCATTTTCGGTGGAAAGGCGGATACGCTTATCTGTTATGATGCCACCAGCAGCACTAAATACCCGCTCAGACAGAACGCTGGCGGCAGGGCAGGCCAGCACCTCCAAGGCGTAGAGTGCCAGTTCATACCACGTGTCCAGCTTGGACACCCAGTAGTTGTAAGGCACAGAGGGATCATTGAGGACGCTGACACGGTCTGCTACGTACTCCTTCACCATCTTCCAAAACTTTTCCCTCCTTGTGACACTAGGCTGCGCATCAGGGTGAGGGTGCTGGCGGGGTGTCATGAAGGTGTCCCACGCCTTGGAGAGTGTTGCCCTGCCTTTGTCGGAACTGCTGTGTGCTCCCCTTTTCTCCCCTTCTCGGTTGGCCAAGGTAGCACGTACTCTGCCGCCAGCGTTGTCAGATGGAAAATTTTGGAGCAATTTTTCAGCAAGAACCTTCTGGTATTGCACCATTTTGCTTGTCCTCTGCACCGGAGGAATGAGAGATGAGAAATTCTCTTTGTAGCGGGGGTCCAGAAGGGTGAACACCCAGTAATCCGTGTTGTCTAAAATGAATGTAACGCGTGGGTCACGGGAAAGGCAGCCTAACATAAAGTCAGCCATGTGTGCCAGAGTACCAACAGGCAAGATTTCGCTGTCCTCACCAGGAGGATGACTCTCAATCTCCTCATCCTCTTCCTCCTCTTCTGCCCACCCACGCTGAAGAGATGGAACTAAAGTTCCATGGCTACCCTCTGTAGCGGAGGCAACCGTGTCTTCCTCCTCCTCCTCCTCCTCCTCCTCCGCCTCCTCCAATTGTCGCTGAGAAGACGAAGTGAGGGTGCTCTGGCTATCACCTTGTGTAAGCTCTTCCTCCCGCATTTCCACCTCTTCCACATGCAAAGCGTCGGTTTTAATTGTGAGCAGCGAGCGTTTCAGTAGACACAGAAGTGGGATGGTTACACTGATAATAGCGTTATCGCCGCTCACCATCTGTGTCGATTCCTCAAAATTGCGTAAAACCTCACAGAGGTCTGACATCCATTCCCACTCCTCACTTCTGATTACAGGAAGTTGAACGGAGAGGCGACGACCGTGTAACAGCTGGTACTCCACTACTGCCCTCTGCTGCTCACAAAGCCGGGCCAACATGTGGAAGGTGGAGTTCCAGCGCGTGCTCACGTCACACAGCAGCCGGTGAGCTGGCAATTGTAAGCGCTGCTGCAGCTTCAACAGGCCGGCTGAAGCTGTAGATGACTTACGGAAATGTGCACACACGCGGCGCACCTTGGTCAAGAGATCATGCAAATTGGGGTAGGTTTTTAGAAATCGCTGAACCACTAAATTAAATACATGCGCTAGGCATGGTACGTGTGTGAGCTTGCCGAGCTCCAAAGCCGCCACCAAGTTACACCCATTATCACACACAACCATGCCTGGTTGCAGGTTGAGTGGCGAGAGCCACTGCTCGGTCTGGTGACTAACCCCCTGCAACAGCTCTGAGGCCGTGTGCTGTTTGTCCCCAAGGCAGATCAGCTTCAGCACGGCCTGTTGACGCTTCCCCACTGCAGTGCTACACTGCTTCCAGCTACCGGCTGATGGGTGAGTGGCGCTGCGCGCAGAGAATTCGGAGGTGGAAGCGGAGGAGGAGGAGCCAATAACGTAGGTGCTGGCGGAAACCCTGATGGAGGTAGGGCCCGCAATCCTCGGCGTGGGTAGCACCTGTGCCATCCCAGGGTCCGAGTCGCTCCCAGCCTCCACGACATTCACCCAGTGTGCCGTCAGGGAAATGTAGCGTCCCTGGCCACAAGCACTTGTCCATGTGTCAGTCGTTAAGTGGACCTTCCCAGTAACTGCGTTGGTCAGGGCACGGGTGATGTTACGGGACACATGGTGGTGTAAGGCGGGGACGGCACACCGGGAAAAGTAGTGGCGGCTGGGGACTGCGTACCGAGGGACAGCTGCTGCCATCAGGCTGCGGAAGGACTCAGTCTCCACAAGCCTAAATGGCAGCATTTCGATGGCCAGTAATTTGGAAAGGTGTGAGGTTAGTGCTATGGCCTGTGGGTGGGTGGCTGGGTATTTTCGCTTGCGCTCAAATGCCTGGGGTAACGACATTTGGACGCTGCGCTGGGACAGGGAAGTGGATGTGGTCACTGATGGTGCTTCAGATGGTACAGGTGCAGGGCGGGAGGTATGCGGGCCTGCGCCTTCGACAGGCGATTGGCCGGCACCGAAAACAGGGGAAGAGGAGGCAGTGGTGTGGCCTGCAGACACAGATTGGCGATCCGGGCGTTCCTCCCACTTATTACGGTGCTTGGATGCCATGTGTCGGATCATGCTGGTGTTGGTGAGGTTTCTAGTGTTCATGCCTCGGCTCATTCTGGTGTGGCACAGGTTGCAAACTACAATTCTTTTGTCGTCCGCACTTTCCTTAAAAAAACGCCATACCGCGGAACACCTACCCCTTGGCAAGGGAGATTTACGCAAGGGGGTGCTCCGTGGAACATTTGCGGGCCGGTTTGGTGCGGTCCGCCTTCTTTCTGTAGCCACACCACTGCCTCTTCCAGCCTGTTGCGGTGCTGCAGATGGCTCACCCTCAGGACTGCTGTCATCGCTCGGCTCTCCACCTTCCCAGGTGGGGTCAGTCACCTCATCGTCCACCAAGTCCTCCTCCACTTCCTCACTCTGATCATCCTCCTCATGTCTTGATCCCACCACATACTCAGTCATAGACAACTGTATATCATCCTCCTCATCAAGGTCTTGAGACAGTAAAAGCGGTTGATTTGATGGCAACTGTGTCTCATCATCATCATCATCCACTTCCTTTGACCTTAAATGCCGTTCACCTCTGTCATCTTCTTGTGATTGGGTACCCTCTAGAGGTTGTGAATCAGGGCACAAGATTTCATGTTCCTCTGCAAGCGTGCTTGGAGAGAGGTTCAAATTAAGGATTGGTGATGAGACGAGCTCCTCACTATATCCCAGTGTGGGATCACTTCTTTGACCAGACCCTCTATGGTGGGAGGAAGGATGATCAGGGTGAGGATTATGTTGACCAGACTCTTGGCTACTGAGAGTGGACTTGATGGAAGACAGGGTGGTGCTTAACCGACTGGAAGCAGTATCAGCTGAAATCCAACCGACCACCTGTTCGCAGTGGTCTGACCTCGAGAGTGATGTCCTGCGACGCCCTGTAAACTGAGACATGAAGCTAGGTATGGTGGATGTCTTTCTGTCTTGTGCTCTGGCACCAGGCACAGTTTCTACGCGTCCTGACCCGCGCCCTGAACTATCAGGATCACGTCCACTTCCCCGTCCCTTTTTACCCGCCTTCTTCATATTACACGGAATATGTGCTGCAAATCTGCAACTTTGAACACTAAACAGAATGTGCTGCTTATCTGCGGCTCGGCACAGTGAATGGAATATGTGACTTTGATATTTTACACTTTGCACACTAAACAGAATGTTCTCCTAATCTGCAACTTTGCACACTAAACAGAATATGCTGCTTATCTGCGGCTAGGCACAGTGAATGGAATATGTGACTTTGATATTTTACACTTTGCACACTAAACAGAATGTTCTGCTAATCTGCTACTTTGCACACTAAACAGAATGTGCTGCTTATCTGCGGCTCGGCACAGTGAATGGAATATGTGACTTTGATATTTTACACTTTGCACACTAAACAGAATGTTCTCCTAATCTGCAACTTTGCACACTAAACAGAATGTGCTGCTTATCTGCGGCTCGGCACAGTGAATGGAATATGTGACTTTGATATTTTACACTTTGCACACTAAACAGAATGTTCTCCTAATCTGAAACTTTGCACACTAAACAGAATATGCTGCTTATCTGCAGCTAGGCACAGTGAATGGAATATGTGACTTTGATATTTTACACTTTGCACACTAAACAGAATGTTCTCCTAATCTGAAACTTTGCACACTAAACAGAATATGCTGCTTATCTGCGGCTAGGCACAGTGAATGGAATATGTGACTTTGATATTTTACACTTTGCACACTAAACAGAATGTTCTCCTAATCTGCAACTTTGCACACTAAACAGAATGTGCTGCTTATCTGCGGCTAGGCACAGTGAATGGAATATGTGACTTTGATATTTTACACTTTGCACACTAAACAGAATGTTCTCCTAATCTGAAACTTTGCACACTAAACAGAATATGCTGCTTATCTGCGGCTAGGCACAGTGAATGGAATATGTGACTTTGATATTTTACACTTTGCACACTAAACAGAATGTTCTCCTAATCTGCAACTTTGCACACTAAACAGAATATGCTGCTTATCTGCGGCTAGGCACAGTGAATGGAATATGTGACTTTGATATTTTACACTTTGCACACTAAACAGAATGTTCTGCTAATCTGCAACTTTGCACACTAAACAGAATGTGCTGCTTATCTGCGGCTCGGCACAGTGAATGGAATATGTGACTTTGATATTTTACACTTTGCACACTAAACAGAATGTTCTCCTAATCTGAAACTTTGCACACTAAACAGAATATGCTGCTTATCTGCGGCTAGGCACAGTGAATGGAATATGTGACTTTGATATTTTACACTTTGCACACTAAACAGAATGTTCTCCTAATCTGCAACTTTGCACACTAAACAGAATATGCTGCTTATCTGCGGCTAGGCACAGTGAATGGAATATGTGACTTTGATATTTTACACTTTGCACACTAAACAGAATGTTCTCCTAATCTGAAACTTTGCACACTAAACAGAATGTGCTGCTTATCTGCGGCTAGGCACAGTGAATGGAATATGTGACTTTGATATTTTACACTTTGCACACTAAACAGAATGTTCTCCTAATCTGAAACTTTGCACACTAAACAGAATATGCTGCTTATCTGCGGCTAGGCACAGTGAATGGAATATGTGACTTTGATATTTTACACTTTGCACACTAAACAGAATGTGCTGCTAATCTGCAACTTTGCACACTAAACAGAATGTGCTGCTAATCTGCAACTTTGCACACTAAAATGAATGTGCTGCTAATCTCCAACTTTGCACACTAAACAGAATGTTCTCCTAATCTGAAACTTTGCACAATAAACAGAATGTGCTGCTAATCTGCGGCTAGGCACAGTGAACGGAATATGTGACGTTTTTTTTTTTAAACTCTGCCCCCCAAAACAAAATATATCTGCTGCCCCCACACACAGTAGTCCTAAAAAGGACTTTTGGGTCTTTTTTTTTTTCAAACTCGCTTTTCTTCTCCCTACACTGACTTTCCCTTCCTATCCTCATCTCTCCCTGGCTAAGACTGAGCCGAACTCGCTGGTCAGGTGCTATACAGCACCCGATCACGGGTTCTGGCCAGCCAATCAGTGTAATGCCAGCAGCCAACATGGCTGCTGGCATTACACTGATGTCAGAGCCTCCCTGCACGTTTATTGGCTGCGCAGCAGCCGCGAAACGTGCGGGGAGGAGACCCGAACATGGCGGGCGAGCACATGCGGTACTCGTACGAGTACCGCCATGTGCCGAGCAGAGCGATGCTCGAGCCGAACCGAGCTTCGGCCGAGCATGCTCGCTCATCACTAATTGAGACCCATACTACAAATATGAAGCTGCTCTATCTCGCTGTTGGAGGAAAGTTGCAGCATGCTGCCCTTTCTCTGGCAGAATCATAGAGCATGTTTCCTGTGTGAACTGCCCAATAGGACACACTGAGGTAGATGTATAAAAGTGGTGTAAACACGTATCTGTTGCTAGTTTCCCACAAAACTTGACTGTATTTGTATATAAAGGAGTGCACGCATGAAAATGCCTTCCTTGCACCGACTGTGGCAAATATATTTTATGACAATATGTGGGCATTGCTAAAGTAAGGATTTTGACACAGTGAAGGTATAAAAAGTGATGCATTTTGTAACAGTTCCTTGATCACTTTTGCCCTAATTTGTCTGCCTACAAAGTAGTTTGTCGGGCACACGATTGTGAGCCGGAGGCACCTCAACAAAGGCACAAGTGTGTGCGGCAGATTATCTTGATATAATAATTTGTCTGCCACCATTTCCTTGTTGTAATCTCAACACAGTCAGTGTATGTAAAAGATAGGTTTGAAAAGTCACACAACAGTCACAACTGAGAGTTTTCACTGTGATTAATATGCATTTATAAAGAATCCACATAAAAATCTTTGTAAGCATCATCTAGCTCAAGGCTGTGCAAATTCAGTCCTCAAGGGCCACCAACAGGCCAGGATTTATGGATTTCCATGAGTCAGTCAAAGTGAATGAGCCACTGATTAATTCACCTGTGCTAATTCAGGGAAATCCTTAAATCCTGGCTTGTTGGTGGCTCTTGAGGACTGAACTTCAACAGCCCTGATCTAGCTCAAACAGCTCACAGCAGACGATTACTGCATTTCGTTATACAACTTCCCCAAACAACTCATGCTGTTTGTTATGCTTTCCTGTCACAGTGACAGTGTCACCCCTGTGAAAGGGTTGGTTCACCCTACTGAACGCCATACAGGTCAAAATTGAGTAAGAATACACTGTAGAAAAAGACTGATCAATGACATATGCTACTAGAGCATAGTAGGCTTACCAATAAGAACTGAAAAGAGAGGCACAAAAATATAACCAGCGACACCATCTCAAAATTCTTCTTAGTTCTAAGTATAATTATGTTTGCGTAATTAGGATGGTAACTTTAGTGTACAGAAATTATTGGAAAATAGTTGCCATAAAATAACACAAAGGCAGCACTCAAATCTTTAGTGGAAAAATAATAGTAAATGGCAGCAACTAATCACAAGATGGAGAAGTAATCACAAAATTGCCACCAGCTCTGAAAAAAGCTTTTAGAGTGTGTACAAGGAATTTCTTAATGCTTTGGGTGTGAAAAATGTCTGTAATACATTGCTGAACAGTGTGTTACAGCTGCTTTGTCACCCAATACGTTAAATTTTTCATATAAAAAATTACTTATTTGTTGAGGCACTATAACAAATAAAATGCTGCAACCAGAAAATTTATATATCATTTTAAAGCAACTGAATTTAAACAAAACAATTACCACCATAACTATTGAGACGATTAATAAACAATCTCAGAAGCTCAGAAGAAGTGATCTCACAATTGCCACCAGCTGTGAAAAGACCAACTGAAACAATCGCTAAAACTTCTGTTTTAAAGAAACAAAGTTACTGATATTATTGGCAACATAATGGCTGAGTTAGCATAAATCCCCCAAATTACCACTAGCTGAAAAGTATTGTTGTTAAGTGCCAACATTTGCAAAAAGAGGATGGGGTAGGGGAGGATGCACTAGGAGAGGAAAATTCTTCAGGCCCTATGTTATTGTTTAGAGCCAACACAATAATGATTATCCAACTTGAGAAGGAGACTCTGAAGAGTTTCTCTCAATGGGGAATTTGTCTCACCTTTTACTTACCTTGCTGCATTACTGCCCAGGTATTCAAAAAGTAGAGGTTGCTTGTCATAAATATTCTAGTAACCATGGAGCTCTCTCATACTGATGTGATACACCACTGACTTCTTCATTCAACCATAGTCATGTTCAAGTGCAGGGTTAATTGCATATTTGTTTACCTGATTCCCCTATTTCGACTTGTACCATCTGATGTATCTGGGAATGTCTTGGTTGTTTTCTGTTAAATGCATTCTGCATGCCATTAAACCTAATATTGTTAACATGACAATTAAGGTCCACCTTAAATATATATTAAAGAAGAGCTGTCACCTTTCCAACACGGAGGATGCACAAATCTTGGCAGGATTTACATAAATATTACTCCAATTAATCTGTTTTACTCATTTAACTGCTATGATGGTCCAGCCTCAGAAGGTTTTGTGAAAAGCAAGGCTATTTAGCACAGGTAAGTAATTAATTATGCAGGCAACGCCACACAGGCCAGATAATTTGGTTCTAATGATGTTAGAGTCCCCAACTACTAAATCAAAGACATCTAAAACCATTAAACACTAAACTATTTCATATTGTCACACATGATTCTCTATTTTTTCACTTGATACTACTTGTTATTCAACTACTAGCCATATTTAACGTATAAATTTTCATTCTAGACATTCAGCCACAATGTTTTCATCCACATTTTCATTTGAACCGTAACGGAGTTATTTTTTTTTATGATTACTTATAGTCCTGTCATACATATTTGGTTTTGTCCTTTTCTAATTTTTATTTTTGTTGCAATAATATATGTTTTTGAGTAAATGCTTCAGCTTCTGGAGCACATATTAAGTAGTAGTATATGGGGTAAACAAATTCACACACATCTGCACATGCAGGTATATCACATAGTCTTTTTTTACACAGAATACGTTGGGCCATATGCACAATGTAAAGAGGAACTATTTGTGGACAAACAAATGGCACCACAGCAGACAAAATAAAAGTTCCAGTTGATTAAATGGGGATTTTAACCCCTTGAATGCTAGAGAGGTATCTAAGCCATTGCTTCTCAGCACAATGGAGCCCTCTTTCGCTCTCAAGGGTTTAGAAGCCCCAATGACATCAATGGGAATATGGGAGGGTGGGTTATTTGTTCCCAATTGTTCAGCTTATTTACGCCAGAACGTCTGTTCTATTTTGTGCATATGGCCCTTAGTGTGCATCACTTCTTAGCATATACTTGTGTATGCTAGTCAACGAAATACATTTGATCACTGATAAATTCCCAACAGGTTTTTATCAATTGATGTATACAGTACACTCACTGCATATCTGCATATCTGATCTGTTCCTTTCTCTGCTGCTTGATAAACAGATTGACATAAGTATCCTGGTGTTGCCCAGGTTTGGCACTATAAGGATTTGTATACCAATACATTTATATCAATATATCAAAGTAATTAGACCTGGCATTCATGATTATTCTTTCCTACTAACTAAAGCCTTTCTGAGATGAAACGCTTTATTCCTAAGCAGCAGAGAAAGAAACATATCAGATATGCAGCCTCTTGCTGCTTATCCTGCACAAAATGTTGAGCTCTTGAATGTTCGAGAGTTCCCAGACACATAACATCTTCATGTGTGAGAGATGTCTCTGGCATACAAGGGGGTTACAATGCACTCCACAATGTCAGTCAAAGTGTCTCTCTAGTTCTCTAATGTTATCTCAGTCTTGCTCTCCCACTGTCTCAGTCCCACTGTCTCATTCTCTCTGTATCAGTCTCACTGTCCGAGTCCCTCTGTCTCAGTCTTGCTCTCTGTCCCAGTCCCTCTGTCTCAGTCCACTGTTTCATTCTCTCTGCCTCAGTCCTCTGTCCTAGTCCCTCTGACTCAGTCCCACTGTCTCATTCCCTCTGTATCAGTCTCACTGTCCCAGTCCCTCTGTCTCAGTCCACTGTCTCATTCCCTCTGCCTCAGTCCTCTGTCCTAGTCCCTCTGATTCAGTCCCACTGTTTCATTCCCTCTGTATTAGTCACTCTGTCTCAGTCATCTGTCATAGTCCCTCTGGCTCAGTCCCACTGTCTCATTCCCTCTGTATCAGTCCCTTTGTATCAGTCCTCTGTCATAGTCCCTCTGGCTCAGTCCCACTGTCTCATTCCCTCTGTATCAGTCCCTTTGTATCAGTCCCAGCCTCAGTCACATTGTCCCAGTCCCTCTGCCTCATTGCTTCTGTCTCAGTCCTTCTGGCTCTGGCTTATTCTCAGTCTTGTTTATTATGTCAGACTTGGTCATTGACTCTGTCATGCACTGTTTTTATCTTGTTCTCCAACTTCATAACAAGCTCTTTTTCCGATACTCGATTACTCTTAGACTCTTGTTTTATTCTCTCTCATTCTCTGTCTTACTCTCTTAAATCCCATGTCCTGCGGCCCTCAAGCTGTTGTTAGACTACAACTCCAATTATCTGCAGTCAATCATCATCTGTTTAAGGATAACATTATTTTAGTGTTCTTCCCTGTTAAATCTTTTTCTCTTTAATCCAGGGGTTGAGTCCCTCCTCCTTGAGGGTAGGACATATCTCAACAGAGTCTATAGGGTGGAGACTCCCCCCACCACCACCCATCATGTGACTGAAGTCACGCAAAGAAAAGTAAGTAGGGAAGAGAAGAAGAAAATATCCTGAGAGAAAGACTCTAATAAGACTCTTATGCCCAGGAAAGCAATACCACAAAATATATCTTTCTCTGGGTGGAAGACTTGTGTTCCATATGGACTAAAGAGAAAATGATTTAACAGGTAAGAACACTAAAATCCTATTTTCTTTTATATTCAATATGGAACACAGTTACCATGGGGATATAACAACGCCAAGCTCCCAGAGGAGGGAAAGGAGAGAGGACCTCACACATCCCCATTATACCAGAGTTTCCCAGGACTATCCAGTATCTGAATAACCCAAGCAACAAGTGTCAATGAACACTAAATTTGCACAGTACAGTCAAATACTAGTCCAACTAATCCCATCATCAGCTTAGAAGATAAGATGCCAGGACCACAAGGTGCGAGCCCTGAGGGCAGCATCTAGTATGGTAAGTAAGCAGATGTCAGAGCTAGTGCTATCAGCCAGGTACCCACCACGGCATCCCATGTTACAGTGGCCCTGTCCATCAAACCAGACAGGTGGCTAACATGGAAGTTTTTATTCAATTTTAGGCTAGCACAGGAATATTACAGATTTTGCTATATAGGATGAGATCCCCACACTAACGTACATCATGGTTGCATGCTGCCAGGCCTACCCAACCACCCCCACACACACAGGGCAGGAGGCCAGTAGGCTCCCCACCCGGGGGCCAGCATGGAGTATATCTGCTCTGCTAGCAAACAATCTTATAAATCAAAAGGCAAAGTCTCACCAAGAGAGGGTGGTGAGAAACAATGAAACATAAAGTCAGAACCCAAGTCTCAAACACCCCCACCTCCCTCCCACCCTGCTGCATCCCCCCTCAGTTCCCTGAACTCTGATGGGGGAGCTGGGGGCAGCAGACTACCCACAGGCTCCAGCAAGAAATCATTGCTGCCCTGAGTCTTCCAGTCTGAGCTCACTGGAAGCCATCCAGGATGTATAAGGAAACCTAGGATAGAACTGTGTTTAGGCATTCTTCACTTAGGATTCTATAAAGAGTTTCCAAACTAAGATGAACCTTTCTCCATCTATTTCTTTGATTAGCGTGGCTAGTAACCAAAATACTTTGGTGAAGTGGGTCATCCTATCTAACCACTGTTTGAGGCGAGAAGTGGTGGGGTAGCATCCAGCGAGTCAGAACACATCTGAGGTCAGTCATAGCTGGTAACAGTTTTCCCTCTAGGGTTTTATAATATTCAGATGGGAGGCCATCTGGGCCTGGGCTTTGTTGGTCTTGAGGGTGTGAAATAACTTTTCCAGCTCCTCCTTCTCTATTGGGGCATTCAGTAAATCAGTCTTGTGGTGTGCAAAAGCAGGTAGGTACAAGACGTCTAGGAACTTATATTCCAAACGTGCTTCATCCTTTTGCTATGATAAAGAGTCTTTTAGTACTCAGCAAAGAGATCCTAAGTCCATTGGTCGTGAGTCCATCCCCATCTCGCAGGCTGTGGAACATGTTGTTACCCGGGGCTGCTATAATTAAGGTGTGTCAGAACCACTGGCAGGTTTGACAGTGCCAGGAGAATTGTACTGCTTCCATAAGTACTGTTTCAAAGGCTTCCTTAGCCTCTCTACACAATGACCTAGTTATGGTTGTTTTGTGTGTGACAGCGCAGGCGCTCAGACATCACCATGGCAAGATGTCCACGCTCCGAGCTCGGTAAGAATGTATATTTCTTTTGGTAATAATTCTGGTGACTAGCGCTACTAAGCTGCATGCAGGTCCACCTCTCCCAATGAGGAGGCATTCCTGCATGTCCAATTCTAGTTCCTAAAACCTGAAAGTAGATGCGGCAGTCCCTAAACCCCCCAAAGACACAGTCCCACCAAAACCCAGCCCATAAACTAAACTAAAACCTGCTCTAACAGAGCATTCTACTATCAAGGTGAATAAACAAATCAACATCTTAGTGTATAACAGCATTGTCTATACTAGAACCATCCTATCTCTAAAAAGCTCCATAGCTCTCCCTATACCTCTAAACTATGCCCTAGAAGACAGAAAAAAAGGGGGTGGGTGACAGTATTTTGCACTCTCTTGTCTTAAGCAGGGGTGATAAGGTCCTCATAGGCAGTGGGAACTGCAGGCTTGCAGGAGTGATCCATCATACCAGTCCCATTAAACATAACAGTCTTCAAGTGGCAGATATGGTCCGTGAGCTGGCACTTGTCCCGAGAGAGGAAGGTAGGGACTTATTAGCCCAGGGCGTTGGTGTGTCGATGGTTAGGAATGCCACACACTTGGTGAGGAGTGCAAGCAAGGTAGGGCTAAAAGGGAGGAAAGAGGAGAAAAAGAAAAAAAAGGGGGTGAGCGGTGAATAATAATGGTCAAGAGGTGACAGTATCAGTTGTCGGGCACAGGTGTACAGGCAGCATTAGATGGAGCGACATATAGATTATGTGTTTCAACTGGTGGTGCTACACCCCTCCATCAGGTGAGCTTTTTAGAGTCAAGAAATGCCCTTGCCTGTTGGGGCATTGTGCAGCCCAAAGTCCCCTCCTCCTGGAATAATTGCAGATTCACTGGAAACTGGAGGGCAAATTTTTTCCATTCTCAAATAGCACTTTGCAAATTGGGGTGAACTCCTGCAGTTTCAGCGACACTACAGCAAAGAAATATTGGTACTTGAACTATCAGGTGTCATAATGCTGGATGGAGCCATGTTTCCTGTAAGCTTGCATGAGTTTGACTTTTCTTGAAAGTTTAGGAGCCTGAATATGATTGGTTTCAGTTTTTGTGACGTGGCTGATACAAGTGGACCTAGACGGTGGCCTCTCCACCACGCAGGCCTCTGAATTAGCTCCCTAAAATGCAGTTTGGGGATTTAGAATGCGAGGAATTCTTCTAGTTCCTAACCCCGAATATGATAAGGGATGCCTATGATCCATATGTTATTCTCCTGTTTCTGTTCTTAAGATCTTCAAGCTTATTCTCCAAGAGCTTATTGGAATTGGCTAGGGTTGTGAGGCATTGACATAAGGTAGAGAACTTATCCTCACATGTAAAAATTCTGTGTTTTAAGTTTCCTATCTTCTCCTCAGGGGTATTTGTTTCCTGCATAATTTCACTCACCGATGACTGTAAACCATCAAACTTTTTCTCCATCTGAAGCGCCGCCATAGCTGTCGCCTCCGCCATTTCAGTGTGTGATTGGATTGGAAGGTCAGATGGTTCATCGACTATGAATGTATCTAATGTCTGCTGACACGCAGGGGTAGGCGTAGAGGGATTCTTCTTTTTGGTGTCTCTTTCGGAGGAAGTAGCCTTGAGGTTCACGGTCTCGCCAGGGCTCCAGCAGTGATCAGCCGGACACAAATCAGTCAAGAATGTCTGGGCTGGATAGACACAGGGAGCAGTATGCAGTGTGAGAGGAGCTGTGGGTATGTCACAGGTAGTGGGTATGTAAACCAGCTGTGCAGAAAGTAGATGTAAAGGTGGCAGGGGGTGTAGCAGGCATGTTCACATGGGAACCCCAAGGGTGATTCTGAGGGGTCAATCTCCGTGCGTGGTCTCATCGTTGATGTGGAGACCCTCATTTAAATTGAAGCCATCATAGTAGGGCTAGGGAGCAATTTCGCATGAGGACTTCTAGAGGTGTACCCATAGGGCCAAGTCTGGTGTTGTGCCAAGGGATTGGGTCTCCTCCCATTAGGAGCATGTTGTTCCTACCTTTTGTAGTGGTGTGAGATCTCCCCATCTGGGGAGGTGGGGTAAAGGCCCCATGAATGATGTACAGGTATGTAGGTGTACACCACGAGTTGCAGCCTTACTGCTCCGAAGGCTCTTCGGTGATCAGAGTGTAGACCGCAGGTGGATGAAGGTTTGAGTAGCTAATGGTTGCACTGCTGGACGTCCCCCAATCTTGCCCGAAGAGGGACAAGAATCAGTGTGCAGCGGCTTTGGTGTTATGACAAGGCCCCAGGCCAGCTGTGTGTGGGGCCTCTGATTAATCAGGCACCCAGGCCCCACTCCAGACCCTGGCCTCGGACAGCAAGCCTCCACAGTATGTTCCACTCCTGAGCTGGTTGTTTGGCAAAGAAGGACCTGACCCAAGTTAGTTAGAAGCCTTCATTAGAGGTTACAAGCAAGAAGTGGGGAAAGCTCCCTGGAGGCAGCACAGCCTTGCTGAAGTTTGCTGGTCCCGGGCAGGATAGTAATCTGCTCACCTGGAGAAGCCCAAGTGTTGGCAGGAGTGGTGGTGGTATATGTCTCTGTAGCACTACAACCAGATAGCTAGCTAGGTTCCCCTAAGTACACCTTGTAAGTGGAGCACCACCGGTACGTGAAATGAGATCAGCAGCAGGTATGGAGGGGTTTCCATCACCCTGCGGGGACTAATAGGTGTGGGTCCACAGATCCCAGCCATGTTGGAGATAGTGGCGGGCATCTTGTAAATCAAGGGCTGACTGAATCAAGTGCGATTTGGCCCCTCTGTCACTCCACTCATTGTTCAATCATGCACAGCCAGGAGTAATTCAGAAGGTCAGCGTCTGTTGTGGTAGTGTGGGCTGCAGCGACAAGCAGATTCGCTGGTATGGTGAAGAACTGGCCTGTGTAGCAGCTGCCAGAGGTCCATGCCCGGAAGCTGCCTGGGCTTTGAATAATCAGAATTGGTCTCAACCAAAAGGTCTGACATGGAGCACACACTAGCAGTGGGACTATCCAAGAGGTGACATGTAGTAATAGGGTTTTCCAGGCCCTGATAGGGATGGATTGTTCCAATGCTTTCCAAAGCATTCAGCGGCTTAAAGGGGAACATTCACATCGGGAAAACGTCTGAGCACTTGTTTAATCAGCTAAGAAGCATCAGGTTGCAACCCCAGTATAATGCTAATCACCGCTTCCTGTAACGCTAGGAGCCGTTCACACCACACCGAAGTGAAGCTGAATGAGCTCCCGGGGGCAGCTGGGAGGGAGGTGGGAGGAGAATGACAGACTGCTGGGAAGTCCTGAGAGCCGTGCCGCAGCTACATTATGCGGAAATGGATAACTTTGAAGGTGAATATCTTAAAAAGTAAGTTACAAAAACAAGGGAGAGCACGTTTGCCTAATGCTTCTTAGCTGATTAAACAAATGCTCAAAAGTTTTCCCAATGTGAATGTTCCCCTTTAAAGCAGAATTACCACCCCTTGTAAACTTTTCCCCAAATAATTTCCCATCAGGCGACTAGCTGCTCAATAGTGCTACTCACCAAAATTATTACAGCTTTACTGAGAATTCTATACTGCTCCCGGACTGACAGCCAGGAAACAGAGCAGACATCTTTCCATAGTGACGTCTGCTTGCCTGCGTGGTCAGTCTCTTTTGGTACCAAACGGCTCCTAGCAACGCCTCCTAGAGCAGGCTGGGACTGACAGCACAGATGTGCAGACGTCACTATGGAAAGATGTCTGCACTGTTTCCTGGCTGTCAGTCCAGGAGCAGTATAGAATTCTCAATAACGCGGTAATAATTCTGGTGACTAGCACTATTGAGCAGCTAGTCGCCAGATGGGTAATTATTTGGGGCAAAGTTTACAAGGGGAGGTAGTTCCACTTTAAAAGACCTGCTTAAATTAATAGGAACTTAAGGAAATGTATAGCAGCCTTGTCATGATAACTCCTTGGTTGCAGGTGATGTATCCAGTGCATTGCTCTGTAGCATCCATGGAGTTAGTGAGCTTGATTGTTTGGGTTTCAAGGGAATTTAAAGGAACAATAACACTTAATCAAATTGAGATATAACATTTTAAATGTCAAAACCTTCCAGCTAGAATCTGTAAAAATTGTTATTTTATATTAGATGCTTACAATGTAAACCTAAACTTTTATTTTTTTATATGTGTACTGCATAATACTGTACTATTACACATTTCCCATGTGGTATATGGGATCTGATTTTCTGCTTATTTATATGTACTTGCAATGCTTTCAAAGTGGATTTCAGTAGAGACAGAAGAGTTCATTGAAATGTCATTATCAAAAGTAATAAGAGCTGAAATGTAAAACAGAGCTGCTAATGCCATTTACTACCACTGTCGCCATTATGTTTATAGATCTGTTCATTTTGCATTCTGCCTCCATGCATTGATGCAACTTCAAAATTAAAATTCAGCCAAGGGTAGAACATTTGTTTGATACCTGGAGTCCAATCACACAGCCAGTTAATCTCGCTACCAGAGCTGTACAGAGCCACAGGATAGGTAATTGAATGCAAAATGCTAAAACCCCTTCAGTACTAGACAAGGGTGCAATTCAATTCCGAAGGCTTCGCAATGCATTGGAGACCTTTCGAGCATTCAAGGGGTTACAAATCAAATTTCAGTCAGCAGAAATTTGAATTTTCCCACTCTGGTGCAGTTAGTTTAGCTGCCCAGTTCCTCTCAGTACACACATTCCGATATTACAACTTCCCTAGAAACTGGGCATTATTCACAAAACTAAAAGATAGCAGTTCTATAGCAGAGCTACTGAGCATAGCTGAACAATTAAAATTCCCATTGATTTAAAGGGTGAAATACAGTTTTTTATGAAAAAAAATTATATTGTATGACTTTTTCTGTTGAGTAAATTAAGGGTTCTCCAACTGCTGATAGATGCATGTTTCCAGAGTTATTACAGTTTAAACCTGTGTTGTTTTTTTAACATTAACAGTGCCCTCTAGTGGTCAATTACCAATTAGTTATTCTGTTACATTCTATTAGAAAGGAAAGCCAATAACAAACAACTCTCCCTAGAATGTGATAGAAACTGCTGAGTCACTTCCTGTCAATTACACATTTCAGGAAGTAAAGGCACTGTAAATTCACTCCCTGATTATTTTATAACTTTAGTATAAAACAACTGTCAGCAGTGAGAGCAGTAAAAGCTCTTTAATCCGGTGAGTGCCAGAATGGTATGCAACACATGCTCTGCATACCCCTCTGGCACTCAAAGGGTTAACAGATATGTTTTCATGAAAAAAAAGATACTGCTCCTTTAAATATAGTACAGTTAGTTGGTTCATGAATTGCTTCTCTTTTCTTGTGTGCAGAAGGTTCACTGTGTTTATTTACCTCTAAAGCAGTTTAGATCAAGGATCATCTTCATGACATAATGCTATATGGCTCCCACACACATGCGGACCACTGTTTCTGACCTTTTACCCCTTAAACAGTTTACAGAACCTGCTTTTTTGGCTGACCCACACAATTTTCTAGCTATAATCTTAACCCTTTGAGTACCAGAGTGGTATGCAATGCATTGCAAAGCGTTCATTTGCATCTAGTTTGTTTGTCTGTAATATTGTATACATCTATGGTAGACATAAGTAAATATAAATAGCCCATAATAAAACTAGTTATACTGTGTTAAAAATGAATAATAAAATATGCACCATTTAGAACTGAATTAAAAGAAAAATTACACAATGGCTATGGCTCAGAATGATATGCTCCCTAAATTACATAAAATATGGGAGCCAAGATGGGCAATATATGTAACCTCATTAAACATAGCTTAAAGGGATAGTAATGTTTCATAATAAAAGCAGCTCTAATTAATCATCATAGTATCTGGACTTTGGAGAGTGTTATTTCAATTCTGTCAGAGTTGTAGTTCAAGAGTAATTCAATAATAAAGTATCCCCCTCTCGCCCCTTTTCCTGATGTAACACTGCTCAGCCAGATCAGAAGGGAGGTGCCCAGGTAGACTGCAGAGAGGGACAATCTTCAATTAAAATAAGGGAAAAACCTGAAAAACTTGTCAAGGGGGGCAGGGCTTTCATTGTTCTAATAGAAAGAAAATTGTCCCCTTCTGTTATCTGTCTGGTCTATGGACTGGATTCCACATCTGAGAAGAGATGGCTTACACTAGGTAAAAGGGGCGGGAGGGGGAAACTTTTCTTGTGAGTATCTCTCAAACCATTCTTCATGTTTTTTTAATGCCTACAAAATAAAATAAAGAAAAAACGAAGTATTACTATCCCTTTAAGAAATGACCATTTGCACAGAGTTTATCCAGTTGAGTAAAACAAAATAGGTACTCCTGCTGCTAAGAGACACTTTACTGCATGATTATTATAGCTCAAACGTGAATTTTTTTGGGCCTGATATGTTATCACAGCTCTGTTGTTACAGCAGACTATAGACAGCTAGTGTCAATGACAATAAGCCTCTAGAGGTTGCTGTACCAAGAGCTCCACTGTAAAACTTCAGTCCATGGCAGTACTGTAGTAAAACATACTGTAACAGTTTTTGAATAAAATCTTTCAGCAGTAGGAGTACAACTGTTTTATTCAATAGTATACACCCTGTAATATTTATATTTTTCAATTTTACATGATTCTATATCCCTTTAAGAGATTTCCATTGATTCGGGCTGTTCAAATTTGAGGTGTGTTAGAGGTAGGGGAATCTTGGAAATGCACTTTAAACAAATGGTGATTATACTGCATTAATGTATATGTAATTGCAATGTGTTGCATATCCCTCTGGCACTCAAAGAGTTAAGGGGTTAATAAACAACCCTCCAGCCACCACCAATAGAAAACACACAAATCTTAAAGGGGATCTATCATCCCTACACATGTTTGGCTAAAACGTTAGTGTATATAGCGATTAGATTGAAAACTGCTTTAATTTTTCTTTTAAATCATTATTTTGCCCAAATTAAACTTCTAAAGGTTATCCTGCAGCTTCCTACTGGACAGACTGTGGTTACTAGATCTTTACCGTAGTCTGTCACTCTGCCTCTGTCCCCCTCCCTCTATTCAGCCTCCTCAGATAACTGAGGCTTTCTGTGTGTAAGCTGGAGCACTCTCTGGCCAATGAGAGAGCTCCAGCTTACACACTGAAAGCCTCTGTCATTGGAGGAGGTTGGATAGAGGGAGGGGAGTGGAGGAAGAGTGACAGACTGTGGTACAGAGCTTGTAACCACAGTCTGCCCAGTAGGAAGCTGCAGGGTAATCTTTAGAAGTTTAATTTTGGCAAAATATTTTTTTTTTTAATGAAAACAGTTTTCAATCTAATCGCTCTATACACTAACGTTTTAGACAAACATGTATAGTGGTGATAGATCCCCTTTAATCTCCTAGATGCTATAAACACTATCACTTCAGATAGCGAAATTGCTTAGACGTATATTCTTTCCACTTTTTGGATTCAGTACCTTTTTTCATCTCTAAAAAATGAACGAAAGCATTAAAAATAATATAACGTCAGCACAATTTACTGGAAACCTTCTACTAATAAAAGCCTACATCTGATTCCAGCTTTTTTAGCTAAATAGGACAACTCTGAAATTTTATGGATTATGGTAAAACGAATTATTTGCAATGAGTTAACCATTATTTTTTCTCTTCTCACAAGTGTCCCTCTTTAGGAGGTACAGTCCCTTTTTTTGAGTCTCAGATTCCTCTGTCCCACTTTCCCACCCTGGTGTCTTTTTTTAGGCAGTCAGGCTGTATGATGTGTATATAAGTGTATCACATTGCTCTAAAGAAATAAAACTCACATTAATGTCTGTTTAAACTTCAAGATATGTGTTTATAAATTAGTCTGTGTAAATCAAAATGGTCTTCTTCTAAATAATTTATACAGTTACACAAAGAGGTATAAATAGGTAATGAAATAACCCGAAATGTACCAGTAAAGCCCCATCCACCAGCCAAAGCACCACAGCAACACCATCTAAAAAAAAGCGTGCCTTTTTGGCCATCCGAACTATTGAGAGGTATGCCGTTTCATAAAATTCCACTACAATTTTCGTACACTGCACTTGAAAGTATACATGATTTATAAACTACTAGTTTAAAAGCCCGTGTACATAGGCCACAGTGCCACCCAGCAGCCTCGGCTGGTGCCCGGAGTCTCTCTGCTCACCAAGTGGTCACAGGAAGGTACTCAGAAAGGATTCTGGTCCAAATTCAGAGCTCCCCTCTCTGTATCAGCTGCAGAGCATTCAGGCAGTCTGTACTGCGCATCACTGCAGCGCGGGTAGTCTCTACTGTGCATGACTGTAGCACGGGCAGTCTCTGCGCATGACTGCAGTGCGAGCAGTCTCTATTGCGCATGACGGCTTCTGACAAACATCCTAGCAAATTATTATATAGGATACTTAAAGGGGAACTATCACCCCTATACAAGTTTACCTCATTGTCATCCTCATATAGCGAAAACCTTTAATCATTGCTCTTTTTCTGTTATAAAAAGCATGCTGTGGCAAAATTTACATTATTAAAAATGAGCCGTGGCCTTACTTCCGGACAGACTGCAGTTACAGCTCTGCACCACAGCCTGTCAATCTTCTTCTGTGCCCTCCCCAAGTATTGTCGTGTTCCAACCAGCTTATATGGAGAAATCCTCCATCACCTGAGGAGGTTGGAACGTGACAATACTTGGGGAAGGAACAGAAGAAGATTGACAGACTGTGGTGCAGAGCTGCAACCGCAGTCTGTCTGGAAGTAAGGCCACGGTTCATTTTTAAAGGGATACTAATGGTTAATTTTAAGTTGATTTAATATTGTAGGCATTAAAAAGATTAATATCAATGTAAGTCTTATCTCTCAAACCTTTTGGTTTGAGAGATATAATTTGCTAAAGTTAACTTTTCCTGGCTGTTTTACTCAAGTCTGCCATCTAGCTGACAGCTGCAGATTTTAGTCATTTGACCAGACAGAGGCTCTTCAGCAGAGCTGAAATCACGCTATTTAGAAATAAATACTTCATTGGAATGATCTACAAAGTGTGCTTGCAAGCCAGGCACACTTTTTAGACCGTTCCAAATTAAGTCTTTATCTTTAGATATCGTTATATTGGCGCTGCTGAAGAGCCACATCTGGTCAAGCGACAAGAATCTGCTTCTGACAGCTTTACAGCTCGTCAAGCAGAAAGGGGAGGGACCAGAGAACTTTATTTTCCTATATCTCTCAAACCATAACGGTTTGAGAGATACAAATAAGTGCAAGTACTCTCTTTTAATTGTATCTACCATATAGTTAATATTTTTTTTTCTGACATTACTATCCCTTTAATAATGTAAATTTCACCACAGCATGCATTTAATAGCAAAAAAACAACGATTAAAGGTTATCGCTATATGAGGATGACAATGAGGTAAACTTGTATAGGGGTGATAGTTGTGTTTTAATGAAATTTAAAGGGATGGCCCATATATTAGATGGGACAGGAGGGATTGAAAGGGTTAAGGCAAGCAGGTAGGGTGGGTTTCAGTGTAGGAGGTAGGTAGAAGTCATGTGATCGGTAATCAGGGGAATGTGGTAAGAGAGAGGGTGCTGAGTTTTAGAGCACTGCCTCTTTTCCTTTTGTTAGGAGTTGCAGAATCCCTCCCTCCCTTTCCACTTTTTTTATTATGCTTTTGGTATTAACATTTTCTTTTTGCCTTACAGATTTAGTTGCAGTTTCATTAGCATAAATGTTGTTATACAATTATTATTTCAGTTTGTATGCTATAGTGATGTATTAATAGTCTTGATTCTCTATAGTTAGGGTATCTATATACAATACCAAATGGTATGCTGTCTTAGTGCTTTAGTTAGCTAGGATATTAGATAGTTTATGTATAGCTAGGGTGACCACATGTATGATGTGTTTTGTTTCTAATAAAGTTGTTGCAGATGGGCAGTAGTTTTGATGTTTGCCAGTGGTTCATGATTGACCTGGGGGTCTGGATAGGCAGCCAAGTAATTGGTTGGTCTTGTGCCACATTCTAGCATATGCTCACTGCTTGCAATGGTAGGCATGGGAATAAGCAGAACAGACCTATGGGCTGGCAGATAGCTGTAATTGGTCAGTTGATGGGTTCCAGTTGTTATGGGTTCAGGCATGGAGCAACAACCTGTTGAAAAGCTGTTGCCCTTACACCTCCAGATTGTTGTCTGTATCATTTTGGGAGTTGGGACTGGTTCAATCTGAGTACTGCAAAGATCTGCCTCCTTCAATAAGTGAGCCTGCCACTTTAAATAGTGCATATATGAAGACCTCATTCAAAACTGCTTATGTATCATTTTAAGCAGATAGAAGCATGCATACTGATACATTTATTTCTGAAAGTGATTTTTCTGACTGCAATATCGTATTCTAAGTAAGATCTCAGTGCAGCACAGAGCTTACTTAAAGGAGCAATAAACTTTTTTTTATGAAAAAATATATATTGTAGGGATTTTCCTATTGAGTAAAATAAGATTACTTCCACTGCCGAGAGAGTTATATTTCCAGAGTTATTACAGTTTAAACCCACGTTTTTTCACATTAGCAGTGCCCTCTAGTGTTCGAATTCTAATTAGATTTCCTGTTAGATTCTAATGGAGAGGAAAGTCAGAAAAGTCAGAGACATACAGTTCTCCATAGAATGTGATAGAAACTGCCTGGCACTTCCTGTCTGTTAGAACTATCAGGAAGTAAACACAGTAAATTCACTTCCTGGTTATCTGCTATAATTTTTGAATAAAACATCTGACAGCGGTAGGAGTGACCTTGTTTTATTCAGCAGGATATGCTCTGTAAAATATGTGTTTTCATAAAAAAAGTTTACTGCTTCTTTAACATATGACACAGCGCGGAAACAGATTTACAGTTTCCACAAAGAAATGTAATAATATCTTCTATACTATTTATCTCTGCTCTTTTGGCTAACATGATACAGGGGCAGTTTTGAATTAATTTTTCAAATATACAAACTTTAATTCAAGGTGATAGGTCCACTGTAAAGAGAAAGTAATGTCTCAGTATAAATGAACATTAAATTATTCTGTATACTTTGTAATAAGGCTCTGTACTGTTGTGATAGTTTTTGTGTATTTATATTGTAAAGTGTCCCCCTCCCTCCCCTTTTACAGACATCACTATTCATCCCTTAGACATGAAATCCAGTTGATAGACTGGACAGATCTTGATGAGGGACAATGTTGTGGCTATCAATATAAGGAGAACCCTGCCCCCTTTTTGAAGGATGGCAGGCTTTTCCTTATGCTGATACAAGATTGTCCCTTGTCCAGATCCGCCTGGACCGGCTTTCTTATCTGAAGACAGAATAGTGATGTTTGTCACTATTACAAAGTATAAGGAATAATCGAAAGTTAATTTATACTGAAACATCACTATCTCTTTAAATAATGAACAATTGTTCTCCATTGTTTTCGATGCTGTTCTATAGAATTTAAAAGGTCAGATTTTCTTTGTAAAGCGACCTTATAAGGCTATCCATTGATTTTTCTAGAATGCCTCAGTGATGTAATGGGAAATGTCTACACATAACTGTTATCTCAAGAAACAAGTCCCTTTTCGTCAGGAGTCTTTCTATTTTCCCAAAAGACCAGGGGTTTGGGCCAACATAATACATTATTAGTGCAGCATACACCCCAGTTGCATTATTACTAGAAGTACATACCAAAATGTGAGAGGGTCTGAGAACAAACAAAAGCATAATGGCTTGTTCTATGGCTAGTCACCACTCAGCAGCATCATGTTTTAGATCTCTAGTGCCATTACAGAGAAGAAATTTCCATGTACATATTAGACCCACAAGGGCAATCCAGCTCCAAAATGACATGCAAGTCCCCTCTGCACGGGAACACCAGTCAATCCCAAATCTACGTTTTGGCCTTGTTGGGCCTCATCAGTGAGGTGCAGCTGGATTCAAAAGGTACTGAGAGCAAAGCATCCACTATTACTAGAAGGTAATTAGCACCATTATATGCCCCAAGCTGACAACACAATACAGGGTTTTAAGTATGAGATCTGGGGGTTTAGGCCCCTCAACCAATATCTCGCAAGGCCCCGCCTTCTTGTTTGTAAATAAAAAAAAAAATTTCCTTTATAAAGATAATCTTTACACATAAAATAAAATAATTGTTTTATGGCTTCCTTTCACCAGGCTTACTCCTGCAGACAGAAGGGGTTTGGCTTGGTACAGGGAGTGCTAATGCCTTCTTACTCAATATTACATTTGTAGACACAATCTGTACTTGGATATCATTCAACCTCAATAAATTAATAACCACCACTATTAGATAAGGTTTCCCATATTTTTAAGGCTTACGTAACACAGACAACACTGATATACCAATAATCTATTTCTCACTAATGAATACTAATCCTGTACTACAAAAGGCAACATTATAACTTACATTTATATAAGTAACAAAAATAAGGTCATAAGATAACTCCCTCTTTGTCCTGTTGTTCTTGCTCTTTTCATTGTGACAAGGATTTGGAGAAATTTAAAAGGGAGAGTCATTTAAAAAACACATACTGCTGAGAAATGTATATTTCCATAGTTATTAGTATTTAAACTCTTCAGGTTGTACGTTAACAGTGCCCTCTAGTGGTCTGACTTCAATTAGTTATTCTGTTGCATTCAATGGGAGAGGTGAGTCACCACCAAACAGTTCTCCGCAGAATGTGATAGAAAATGCTGAGTCATTCCTGAACATTTTAACTTTTCATAAGAAATCACACTGTCATTTACTTTCTGACAATTTGAACCATTATAATATTTGAATGAAACAACTGCTTGCAGCAGGAGCACCCTTCTTTTATTCACCAGGAAAAGCACTATAACATATCGTTTTTTCATAAAAATGTTTACTGCTCCTTTAAAGGGATAGTAATACTTCGTTTTAACTTTGTTTTATTTTGTAGGCATTAAAAAAACTTGAAGAATGATGTAAGTCTTATCTCTCAAACACTTATGGTTTAAGAGATATTCACAAGCAAAGTTTCCCCTCCCGCTCCTTTTACCTAGTGTAAGCCATCTCTTCTCAGATGTGGAATGCAGTCCATAGACCAGACAGATAACAGAAGAGGACACTCTTATTCCTATGAGAACAATGAAATCCCTGCCCCCTTGACAAGTTTTTCAGGTTTTTCCCTTATCTTAATTGAAGATTGTCCCTCTCTGCAGTCTACCTGGACACCTCCCTTCTGATTTGGCTGAACAGTGTTACATCAGTAAAAGGGGCAGGAGGGGGACACTTTGTCATTGAATTACTCTTGAACTATAACTCTGACAGAATTGAAATAACACTCTCCAAAGTCCAAATACTATGATGATTAATTAGAGTTGCTTTTATTATGAAATGTTACTATCCCTTTAAGACAGAAGCGTATTTCACCCCTAGAGTTATTTTACTCCCACTCAGCCAAGCTTGTATTGGGTACATGATTGCATGAGTATGTTTTTTTTTTAAATCAAACCTCTTTTGGGGGCATCAGGACCCTCTTGATGACCTCCCAGATTTCATCGCTTACATAATCATGTGAGGGATCAATAATGATGACCTGAATGTACTCACTGCCTTCCTTCACACCCTCTTCCTCAACCAGGCACTTCCCAAACTTCCAAGTCAAGAGAGTGGTGCAGTAAGACCCGCTCACATCATTACTGATACAAGAGATGACCTGGCGGGTCCCCTGGTTCAGTATCCTTTTTAAAATGTTGCTGTGATGAAAAGGGTGACATGAGAATCTCGCCCTGCATTATATCGTGAGATTCTCATGTTGCCTCCTTAAACGCAGAGGAATACCGGAACATTTGTACAGAAGATCTTATGTACAGTGCTAAGCAATGAGCTGCACCTTCTTTGGGTGCCGGATCTCTTTGGGTGCCAGAGATCCAAATGAAGTTAGTATGTCACAAAGTAATAATGAAGAGTTTTCCAGCTTTTAGCATTTAGAGTGATCAGTTTTGATCTGGCTGCCGACCCGTTAAGATCAACTGTAGAAATGTTCTGGTATTTCTCTGCGTTTAAGGAGGCGACATGAGAATCTCATGCTATGATGCAGTACGAGATTCTCATGTCGCCCTTTTCATCACTGTGACATGCTGAATGCGCCACATAGCCGCACAATGATTAGAATGCAACATTTTAAAAGTGAACCCCCTGTTTCTCTCAATCAAGAAGTTCAGGGAATGCTGACAGGACAGGGAAGGAAGGCAGTGAGTTCCTTGTAGTCAACATTATTCTTATCTTACACAATTACGTTTATGACCAGTATCAAATAAATACAGAGGTACCGTTCTACGTCAGCAGAACAGCATTATATTCCACTAGCATGCTACACCATTATTTGCCACCAGCACCGGAAAACACCATTCTATGTCACCAGCAGAGCAATACACCATTATATGCCACTAGCACAGAAATATACCATTCTATGCTACTATCACACAAATACACCATTATATGTCACCAGCAGAGCAATACACCATTATTTGCCACTAGCACCAAAATACACAATTTCATACCACCAGCACCTAAGCACTATTTTATGCTACCAGCAGAGCAATACACTGTTATATGTCACTAGTACAGGAATACACCATTATATGCCACCAGCACTAAAATACACTATTTTAGCACAGCAATGCCCCATTGTATGCTACCAGCAAATGAATAAACTGTTATATGCCATTACGAAATACAACAGAAATACGCCATTATATGCCTACAGAAATATACCATTATATGCCTCAGCACAACAATACACCATTGTATGCCACCAGCAGAGCAATGCACCATTATATGCAGCAAGCAGAACAATATGACATTATTTGCCACCAGCATAGCAATACACCATTACAGAATTGAATGATCTTATTTATTGTTTTGGAAATCACCCCTGCTGAGAACATTTCTTTGCTTGTTAGGGAGTGCCTTTAGTTTGTTCTTAGTACATTAGCACCAATGTGAGATACGGCGGGGCTGATGTACAAAGTAAAGTGGAGGAATTCTAGAGCAAACCAACTGCACCGTAGTGAGTAAAAATGCCTATTGATTTCAATGGAGTTGTTAACCCCTTGAGTGCTAGAGAGCTTTCCAATGCATTGCAAACCAATGCATTGGACACCACTAGAGCATTCAGTGGGTTAAAGAACACATTTAAATTGATGGAAGTTTTGGGAATTTGTATTTGTTCCCTATAGCTTGGCTGGTTTACTATAGAGATGTTCCACTTTTGGTTTGCACATCAGCTTCAGTGATATACTAGGCAATTCTGGGAAATACCAACAGTCTGAATGATTTCACTGGTGATTTTAGTCCTGTGAATGTTAGCAATGTGTTGGCAATGTCTCTGAGATTTGAAAGCCCAATTCAATCATTGGGAGCAGACTTAGTAAAAAAACAAACAAACCTGGGCCTGCTCTGTGCAGCCCCAAAATTGTTCTACCAGCTGTTTGATGGGTTAGAAGATTGACCTCCTCAGATGGAATGCTCTCAGCCACAAATATCGGGCTTGCATTCAAATCTGCTGTGTTGGGCTTTCATGGCAGTTACAGAGGGTCTAAGGCAGTGGCATAACAATAGGGGTCTGCGACCAGGCCCCTCACTCCAGGGCCCAGCGACCCCCTGCCTGCAACAAGCTGAGGTCTGTTCCTTCTTCTACATGGACCTCTAGCAGCTGAGCTGGCCTCTTCTGCACTCTAGTATTCAGATCACTGGGAGATGACATCATCTCCCAGCGCTCTGCATTACTGAAGAGACGGCTGCGCGGGAGCTCCAGCTGTATAGGGGGTCTGCGCAGAAGGAATCACACACATCTCCTGCCACGCTGCTGGACCACCAGGGAGGTAGGAGCTTGGGAGCAATGTGGAGCTTGGGGGCAATTTGGAGATTGGGGGCAATATGGAGGCAATGTGGAGATTGGGGGCAATGTGGGATAATGTGGAGATTGGGGGCAATGTGGTTGGGGGAGCCATGGCAATTTCTGCTCCAGGGCCCGGTGGCTTCTAATTACGCCTCTGGTCTAAGGGAACTTCCTCTAGCAGGACAGGAAACTGCCCTACATGATGCTGCAGAAATACAACAGGGAGCATCAGGGAGGTCTCTTTGAAAGGTTGCCATTCTTCTCCCCTGTAGGTGCACCAGGGAGCAAGTCTGTTCCCAGAGGAGCAGATCTACCAATAGAGAAACTGTAAGATGATAGTTGCCCTTTAATACAACATAATGCAATACAAAACAATATAGTTTCCAACCATTACTATAACTTTAAATCAATGGGGACCTGGGGAATTTTATTTTGTTCCCTGTGTTAAAATTGTATTTCTTCAAAATTTCTCCAGTTATGATTATTACATCAGTCTCACTGTATCTTATCAGCAAATCAGATGGGCAATGTTTTAGGAGCTAAAATACAGCTCACTTGTGTTTGCCTTACTGTATTCATATCATCTTTACATTTTCATAAATAATTAAATACTGTAAATGTTTAATGTGAGCTTGCCAAAATTACACGAGGCGTATCTGACATACTGATGTGATGTTGAAAAAAAGCTGGAGGAAATAGCAACCTACGCAAACCAAGCCTACAGTATTAGACAGACCAGGCACGCACTGACTTTCAAATGTTGCAGCCTATTGATACATCAGTTATTTGGCAACTGAGTATTTTGATTCTAACCGCAAATTTTTAACACATCTGTGCCCAGTCAAGGCATCTTAATCCAAGTAGAACTTTCACTGCCTAAATGTTATGTTAACCAAAACCAAAGAAAAATGTGAGGAGAACTGCACTGGTACTAAACATGTATATAAAATATACTTTTCAATGTGATAGTAATATATTTACAACAGGAGTCAAACCGGGTCCAAGATAAGCCAGCGGGGAAGACTGGAGCTGCTTCTCCCCGCAAAGGAACCTCACAGATGTGCAGTCACCCTTGTTTAATGTTTGTACTCCTAATGAAGTGGTGTGAATGACACAAAACGTTGAGTGATTTTAAAGATTTTTAATAAAATGTTGCTACTTTTTCATCATCTTTTGGTCTGCTGTGAGAAAGTTCATTTTTGCATCTACTTGGTGAACAAACGGTCTGCATTGGTGGCTGCACATCTGTGAAGTTTCTTTGCGGGGAGAACCAGCACCAATCTTCCCCGTTGGCTCATATGACCGGTGTCCAAAATCTTGGACCTGGTTTGACTCCTCACATTTTTCTTGTGTTTGTCTCTTTAAGCCCAGTCTGAGGATTGTGGTGGATTGGGGATTGAGCTTCGTCCAGGTCAATATATGTGTGGGGGCAAAACTAATATCCTCCACAGGCCCACACTTTCATTCGGGAGACCAGGGACATTTTTAAAATATGAGTGTAAATATTTATTTTGGAAGATATCGCTCCTACCCTGTCTAAGCATAGTACACCATAAGTCTCTCCTCTGTTGTATATATTATGTTAACCAAAAGTCCAGCATATGTATAGTTTAGGGCAGTGGTTCTCAACCTGTGGGTCGGGACCCCTTTGGGGGTCGAATGACAATTTGCCAGGGGTCGCCTAAAACCATCAGATATTTATATTTCGATGCATAACAGTAGCAAAATTACAGCAATGAAGGAGCAACGAAAATAATGTTACTGTTAGGGGTCGCCACAACTTGTGAAATGTTATCAAAGGGTCGCGGCACTAGGAAGGTTGAGAACCACTGGTTTAGGGGATATTCACACTTTTATTTTTGAGCAAAGTGAAAGTGAACATTTCCTGGTTTTGCACAAAACATCATTGAAACCTATATTAGCATAAAAGGCTTCATTAGAATATGAAACATTACAGAAAAGCATAATTAGCATATGAAATGTCACTGGTGCCTCATGGGTACCACAATTAGCATTCATTAGCATATGGTAACATGTGTGAATATCTCCTTAATTGTACATTTGGTGGTCTATTGGCTAACATGAGGAATAGGCAGTTTTTAATGCAGTTTTCAAATATGTAAGTAAACCTAAACCTTAATTAAGGTGAAAGTTCAACTTTAAAAATACTGTAGCATCTTAGTACCAAGACAAAGAGGTTGGTGTGTTAAGAGACTGCTGCAATTGTGGGACAAACCAACAGGGCCATAGGGAACAAATAAAAATTCTGCAATATCCCCTTAGTGATGTGGTTTATAAATTAGGCTGTTTAAATAAAATACTTTGGGCTTGCTATAAATCATTTATTCAGAGACACAAAGACGTGTGAGTAAGTCATCAAGTGCCCAAAACTGCTCTACCTCTAATTCTGCTCAAAGCATCTAAAATGTTATTAAAAGTGCCCTCCATTGTGGCCATTTCCCCTATAGGGATGTGTGTTCTCACTGTGAGGATGTGTGTTCTCATTGTGAAGAAAAGAGGGGCAGAGAACAATGACAAAGGCAATGTATACTATGTTATGCCTTTGTCATTGGCTCATCCGGCACATGTGATCTGCTACACCCGGCATGATCACATCGCTCCCTGAGGAAAACAACAGACATTAGTAGGAGTAGTTTTATGTTTCTGTTATGTCAGCACTTACAAGTGAGGTGTTATTTCACTCAGGAAAGGCGACACTAATAAATAAAGTAGGGCATTCCATAGTTTTCAGAGATTTCAGAACAAATAAAGGGGTACCAATGTAAAAAAATACTGGACTAGGAGTAGAAAGGCATGTCAGCCCCTCATTTTATGCAGTGGGTTGTCTTCTTTCCAAAATTATATGCCATGTCTAACTTTTATTCTTGCTTGTAGTTGTTATAAACATTTAAGTGCAAGAAAACTGACAGAATGTTTTCTGGCAACCGCTACAATATATCAGCACATACTAACGGGGTACCATTTTACTCTGGAGGCTTATAGCTACCTAACCTAATATAGTATTCTTTGGTTTTCAGCAATTTCATAATATTTAAAATAGGTGAAATTGGAAAAAAAAATCTGTTGGCTGTAGTACCATCTTCTATAGATTTCATAGCCAACCTACTGTGGGGTAGAAAGGCAACTGACTAGTCCTTGAAACTGGAATGTTGTGTATTTTTAATAAAAAATATATAGCAATGAATATTACATTGTTTATTTCTCGTTATTTTGTGCCTGAAATGCAGAATTGTGCAAAATGTTAAAAAATAAAGGTGAGTTAATACTACACTTAGAACAAAATTTGCTAGTGGAACATAGCAAAATACACTCCAGGACAGTTGTTTTTTGTTTTTTTTTTGCATTCTGGGTAAAAAAAAATTGTCCATGATAGTGGATATACAAACACAAATGGAAACTTTTGAAACTGGAGGGTCTGCAGAAAAAAAAGGTGTATGACTTGTGGTTTATTCACAGAAAAGCACAAATTGTCATGTGATTGTTTAGTACAATAAAAGTGTGAAAATATGCTTAGAACTGGGGGTGGGGTGTAAAGGTTTACAGTGAAGTCATTATATCAACTGGAATTTTTGTTTGTTCCCTGTGGTCCAGCTCATTTGCACAAGGATTCTACCATTTCCCTCCTTGGTACATGTGACCTAGTAAGAAAAACTTTGCTTCCTTTCAGGAGCATTTTAATGCATGTATATCCCCAGCATTAACTGCTGGTCTCCAGCTTCAGGGGACCTCATTATTATTTCCCAAAGTTCCCAGACTTTATGTAAGGAACCAACTTACACTTATGATCAGAAAGGAAAGAGGCTGTCCTGGGTGCATAACACACCAATGTGGCTGCTCTACCAACAAACATTAATGGGCTTAAAGAAGGCAAACACAAAATGCAATGGATTCTATACGTATTTGGGTGTCTCCATTCACAAGTTCACCAATGCCCTCAAGGATTTGTTGTTTCCAGTGCTGCTCACACTATTTCTGGAAAATGTAAGTCCTTTATTTCCCAGTGTTTGAGCATATTTCATTGTCTAGTACATGGGAAGTCAATTATTGGACCTCCGACTGTTGGGGACTATAACTCCCATCATCCCCAACCAACCCAAAGCTGGGAATGGAGAAATAATTAAGGCACAGAGAAAGAGGAACAATAAAGAAACAAAATATTGGGCATGAATCCTGCAGACAGAATATAACAGAAGCCATTAAAACATTTGGGTGGCAGAATAAAAGATTACATGCATATGAATAATAGAGAAGCCCACTCTATTTCAGCAGCATGTCACATTTAAGTTCAGACAATTTAAGCCCATTGACAAATGATGTAAGCATGGAAGCTATCTCATTATTCATTACTTGGCCACAGGGCTGAACTTAACTTGTGCTTCTCTACATATGACAATATTGGGATCAACCATCAACAACTAACCAGCTAGAGCCACTGAACACCCACAAAGTCATTAGACACTAAAGGAAATAGGAATAATTTTGTGGCAAACCAGCTGCCATAGAGGAAAAATATAAGTTCTCATCCATGAATGATAGAGAGGTCTCCAACACATTAGTTAACATTTTTATTTGTCCCCTAAGGTGAAGTTGATTTTCTCCAAAATTGCTCCAGTTCTTATAAGTACTCTTTAAGATAGCTAACAGTAAGAATTCACCTGACTTTTATCAATAAGGACTGTACATTGTGGAGGATGATTAACAGGCAATAGAAGACCCCTCTACACTTAACCACTTGGGTGCTTGAGAAGTCTCTAATGCAATACAAGTCAACACAGATTGGTCTCTAGCATCCAGGAGGTTAAGTGATGAATAACCTTCAATAAGTAATCAGTAAAAGAGCTACCAGTCATTCATTAATTAATCAATAAATGAAAAAATAAACCAATACACACTTAAGCTTGAAGCTTATTATAGATAAAGTGTAGATCAGAATTTTTGGCCTAAACATTGGCTGAATTATACTTTATACTAAATCCATTATGCCATTCAATTAAAGCTTGAGTGTACACTAGATCAGACGTTTCAGCCTAAATGTTGACTAATGTATACTTTATACTAAATCAGTAATATTATTTGGTTCATGTTTGAGTGTAAAGTGTAGATCAGACATTTTGGCCTAAACATTAGCTGATGTATAATTTATACTAAATCCATTCAAGCTCAGTGTGCTTGGTCTTCCTCTATTTACTGAATTTACATGACCTTGGCTAATTGGTCTACCTATTGGTCCACCTACAGGTAAACACTATATTTTTCTCCATTTATAATGGAGTGCAAAAATAGGATTTTAGTCTTACCTGTTAAATCCTTTTCTCTTAGTCCATACAGGTTACTGGTAACTTTGGGTAGGTGATCGGCTGATTTAATAGGCAGGAAGAGGAAGGAGAGGAAGTAGGTTCCACCCAGCAGTCACTTCTCAGGATTGTTCTTGCCTATTAAAGAGGATGATCGCCTACCTAAAGTTACCAGTAACCTGTATTGGATGACAGAGAAATATTGATGTACACAATTCATTAACTGACCTTCTCAAACTACTAAAGTCAATAATTAACAATTTCATTGATTGCAGTAAATAAACTAAATAACTACCACATAGGGCATGCTGTAGTTGCTCAACCCAATTCTCAAGCTCCTCATCACTGCAGGCTTTCAGAATCTGCTCTCATGATCACAGGTGGATCAGTCAGCGGCACACTCATTCTGATAGATCTTCTTGTTGTAGTGACAGAATGTAGCTTAAGATTGAAAACCTACACTGTTGTTAGAATGCCTCTTTACAAACACAAAGACACTAAAAAAGCATGTTAGAACAACTTTGAGCTTCACCTTAGACATACAGTCAATGGATATTATTGGGCAGTTCATTTATAGCAGTTTTTCTCAACCACAGTCTTCTAATGCCCTTATGGATATGATTGGCTGATACTCACCTGGGTTATCCAATTATTAGATGTTGCAAAAAACCTTCAGTGTTGCCAGAGTGATCTGCACATCCCATAGGTCACCACTGAGATCAGGAAGTAGCTACTTAGATTTACCAAATATATATCACAGTCTCTTTTTGAGGCCTAAGCGATCCTGTGCTCTTACCTCTGTATGTCCGCCTGCCGGCATGGCCTCCAGCCACTTCCTCATTGCTAAAGTCATGTTACAGGCACTGGCACGGACGCCTGTTTATGGGCCTATTCTGTTGGGCCTAATTGGGTCCCGCCTTCTTCTTCTGCTTTATAAACCTCATTGAGGCTAAGACATGTTGCCCTTTCACGGTGTATCTGTGCATTTCTTCAGTGTTGCTCTCGTTTGACCCTTGCTTGGCTGCCGTGTTTACTCCTGATCGATCCTGTGGCTTTGTCTGACTACCTGATCTGTGTATGACCCTGGCTTATCTGACTACCTGCTCTGTTTTGACCTTGGCTGTGGCTCACTACCCGATTTGGCTCTTGACTGTCTTGTCTGATTTACGCTCTGTGCTGTCCTTCGCTCTAGTCTGACTACCACCTATCTGGGCTAGTTGTGGGCACGCTTCATCGGTGTAGTGCATCTGTTACCTCCGTGGTAGAGTTACTGGTTGCTTATCACCCCATTGCCTCCATCCTGTGCCACAGTACATGTTGCCTCCTGGGCCTGTTGCATAACCCTCCGCTCTGTAGCCTACGTACAGTACTGCCTTCACATACTTACCGATGTTGCGGCTGGCTATGTTCCACACTCTTGCCTCCGCCCTTTGCCTACCTAGTAGACCAGTTCTGTGACTCTTTCAGAGTACTAATTACTCTCTGTCTCGCTCCTCTACTTCGAGACATCTGTCTGTCTGTCTTGTGTCTGGGAGTTTAGCTGTCGCTCCAGTGATCAGGTTTCCTTGCGTTCCAGGTTTCCATTTGCTAGGTATAGAACCAAGCCTGGTTCTGTTCTTATCTATCTCTATAGGCTACTGAGAACCTGTTACAGTTCAGTGTCAATCCTTGGGTAGTGGACTCGGCACTGTCCTCACGCCTGTTCCTACTAAGGTTGGGGAATGCTTGCTCTTGCTTATCTTAATAAACTGGTTAAACTTAACTGTACCTGTGACGTGTGTATTATTTACTCTGGTGTTCGTGACAATATATAATGCATCCAATTTGCAGAATTATACACACTCAGAAACGTTATGTGAGGACAGCCCATGTGAACAGCATTATTAGTGAGAAGCAGTAGTATTTTTGGTAATCAGCTTAGGGTTCAACACAATGCTCTTATGTCATTCATGTGAACTTCAGATTTTATGTCACACTTATGTCACTCCTATGAACTGCTGATTTTAAGATTTTTCCCTTCCTAAGCACAGATCCACTACTTACACACCAGTGCTCAGTTAGGGAAATCCTTAAATCCTGCACAGCAGTAAGGACTATGATTAAGAAACACTGATTGGCAGGGTTATGCCTTTTTTTAAGAGGATTTAGGAAAATCAGCCATGTATATAAGAATATACCTACGTGTGAGCCTGAATTTTTTAAAGCCAAAAGGTTAATAAAGTTATTGCTGATAACATCAAGAGGCTTGGGGGTTGGTATTGACAGTGAAAGTAAAATTACAATGTATAAATACACTATAACCTGCCAAATAGTGTGACTGAAGAAGCACAACTAATATAATCTTGGTCAAGTTTTGTTTAAATAGAGAATAAAATACATAGAAATCCATTAGTGTTATGAGGTTTGGTGATCCTTTAAGAAAAACTCATAACATTGCACACATTTGTTTTTATTTGAGGTAAAACCAAGATAGAGAAGTACAGATAGAGAAGTTTTACCAGTCCTATAAAGTTAAACAAATCTTAACTGCATTGTCTTCAGTGGATTCTGAAAAGAGCACAATGGGGGCTTTACCATCTCAACTGCAATACAGGTCTCCAATGTATTCCAGATATGGCAATGTTCTTCCTTAATTACAACTGTTCTTAATCCCCGGCACACCACACTTGTTCTTAACGATTATATAAAAAGGCAAACTGAGGTGACAGTAAGAATGAACATTTTATATAGAGCCAACTATGAAATTATATATGGACATAAACACAAAACCAGCCCATTTACATTTAAATAGGGTTTTAAACAATTAGAATCCTAGAAGACTACTAACACTGAGTTAAAAACTGAATTTAAACCAATTAGGTTTTTTATTTGTACCAATGATGCATTTGGTTTGTCTTATGAGAGGTGTCAACCAGGAGTGTATCCTTGCTAAGTATGAAGAAAAGGTGCTGGCTGCAGCGCTGAATATCTGACACCATTTGCGCCTGGGCCATATCAAAATGAATATAAATGGCAGGCTGAGTGGCAGCAGAGGTGTCAACTGCAGAATTCAAAACCAGGAAGTTTAGTAAAGCTCAGGATGGAAACTGGGACAGACTGAGTACTAGAAAAGTTGGAGAGAGGCTGGACGGTTGATGCATACTGAGTTCTAGCATAGTCCATAAATAAGGCAGAAAGCTGGGGAGAAAGGAAATAAGCAGAGTGAAATAACAAGCCAAATGAAGTAACCAGGAATCAGATTAGATTTAATCCCTTTTGAGTGCTAGAGGGGTGCCCAACTCATTGTAAAGAAATGCATTGGTACCCTTCTTTAACACAAAGGGGTAATAGTGACCAAGTTATCAGCAGCAAGGTCTAACCACTTCATGCACTATGTTACTATGCACAGAGAAAGCAAGCACACAATAGCAGCCGACATGCCATAACCAGGCAGAGCCAAGCAGGTAAACCGTGACAGATTCAGAATTGCTCGACTTTTTCCTTTTGCATATGACTCTATATGTCTATCAATCGTTCCATTAACTCATGGTCTCAAACTCCATTCATAGAGGGCTTAGTGGGCACATTTTTAGGATATCCCTGCTTTTGCCCAGTTAAGGTACAATTCTGGAACCCAAAGATGAACAATTCTGGAGTAAACCAACTGTACCATAGGGAACAAATATCCATTCCCCAAATTCCCAATGATTTAAAAGATGCGTTTAACCGCTGGAATGCTAGATAGGTATGCAATGAATTGGAAACTTCTCTAGCATTTAACAAGTTAAAAAGCCCCATTTTCATACCTCCCAACATTTCAAATTGCCAAAGAGGGACACTTGTGCTTTAGGGGTGTTACTGGAGGTGTGGCTGGTGGGAGGGGCATTACCGATAATTTTTAGGCTATTTCATGACATATTGACACCTCCTTGTGTAACCTAATAAATGACTTTAACAAAACCAAAGTGTTTTATTTACACAGACTAACTTATAAACACATATATTGATGTTTAAACAAACAATAATTTGGGTTTTATTGCTGTAGAGCAATTTGATACACTTATATACACACCACACAGTCTGATCTCCTAAAAAGAGGGACATCAGTGTGGGAAAGAGAGACAGAGGGATTTGGGTCTAAAAGAGGGACTGTCCCTCCTAAAGAGGGACACTTGGGAGGTATGCATTTTAGTCAAATGTAATTTACATTTAGCAGCTATGGTGCAGCTGCATTGCTCTAGAATTGATCCTTTTTAGCAACCACAATTGTACCTCTAGTTCAGAGCTCTCCAAATTCAATCCTCAAAGGCTGCCAACAGGCCAGGATGTAAGGATTTCCCTGATTAAGCACAGGTGAGTTAGTCAAAATGAAGAAGACACTGATTAACTCACCTGTGCTTAATCAGGGAAATCCTTAAAGGAGCAGTAAACTTTTTTTATGAAAACACACATTTTATAGAGCTTTTCTTGCTGAATAAAACAAGGTCACTCCCACTGCTGTCATATGTTTTATTCAAAATTTATAGCAGGTTAAATAATCAGGAAGTGAAATTACTGTGTTTACTTCCTGCTAGTTCTAACTTACAGGAAGTGACAGGCAGTTTCTATTACATTCTATGGAGAACTGTATGTCTCTGACTTTTCTCTCCATTAGAATCTAACAGGAAATCTAATTAGAATTTGACCATTAGAGGGCACTGCTAATGTAAAAAAAAACATGGGTTTAAACTGTAATAACTGGAAATATAAATCTCTCTGCAGTGGGAGTACCCTTATTTTACTCAATAGGAAAATCCCTACAATATATATTTTTTCATAAAAAAAAGTTTACTGCTCCTTTAAATCCTGGCCTATTGGTGGCCCTTGAGGACTGAACTTGGACAGCCCTGCTCTAGTTCATTCAAAATCACTCAGCAAATGATTGGCACTTGTGCATAATCAGGGATACATCAGAGACCCGCACTATCTCAGTCCTCTACTTTAGCTGTATCTCCAACGTCTCTATATTTTGTGAAGCAGCATTATGTAGTCACGTCAATGTTTGCAGCCAACCCACGACATTTCCTTATAGGGTATCAAACTCCAAATCACTTCTAACATCCACCATGTATTAACAGCCAATGTAACGACTCCACTTAGGAGCTTTCTCCATATTGCTATGCCTCAGAAACCTTCAATTAAAACACATTCCTAACAGTCTGCACAATGTGTGGCATTGGGTACAACAGCTGCTGCCATTTTTATTACCATGCGGCATACATATTCTTTGATTATTGCAATCTTTAACATTTTCTTCAGGTCATTAATTTTAAAGCCACGTATATAAAAGAAGTCTACTGTGTTGATCTTAATAAATTGTAACTGGAATATCAATTCGTATAAAAATAAAAAAAGGCTGATGAATAGGCCTGTGTAGGGCTCTGCGTCAATAATTTTGTATATCACTGACAATTATGGATTGCATTTACATCGATGGACAGAGAACAACTATCTGACTTGCATAATGCTTTACAGGTTTTCTTTCAAAGGAGAACTAACACCACTTACTTTGTTATGGCTAGAAAATCTTAAAGGGATAGTAACAGATCATTTCCAAAGCAGTGTAGTTTGTTCATCATAAGGAACAATACTGCAGCTGCTGCACTTATTCTCCACAACTGTACAATTACGCTGTTATTTTATGCAGAAGTTTACCCCTCCCACCCCTTTCCCATATCTGGGACCTTGCCGGGTTTCACCCAGAGACTCCAGATTTTGGGTAGTGTCTCCGGATGAAGCCTTAAGTTCTCCAGGTTCTGAAGAACATTTTAAGCTCCTGCACAGTTTCATTTAAATTGAAAAAAAAAAAATACTCAAAGCTGGTTGTTGTGTCACAATGGGAGACTGTCCAATGACTCGTGGTGTTTCATTGAACAAGTCCAAAGTCAGATATATGACTGGGTCACACAGATAGTGTAGGCAGAGAAAAAAAGCTTCATGAATGCTGCATAGCTCTGTCACATCGACAGGGTCTGAGAAACGGTGACAGCTGGAGCAGAGGAGGCAGACTGAACAAAAGGTGGAGTGTGCACTGCTTTTATTTCTTTGAGTGCCAGATAGGTATCCAATGCATTGCAATCGTTGGATACCTCTCTGGCTGTTAAATGGTTAAGTTTCATTATGCCTGTATTAACACCAAAAGGAACTACTAGTACATAAATCAGTACTGGAAGAGACAAAAAGTAGCAAAGAATACGCTTTATAAAACACGGTAGCAACGTTAATTTTTTTATTTATTTTTTAATCTCCGGGTAGGCTATATCTGAAAGTTTTTAGGTATGACCTTTCCCCATTTTGATGCCACCTCCCTTTAGATCTGAAGTCCGGTCACTTGACTGGACAAATCACAATGAGGGACTTCTCTCTCAGTCGGTATAAGGAAAAACCACCAACAAGGAGGGCAGGTTTTTCCTAATACCAACTGTAGGTTGTCTCTCTTTGTTATCCACCATCGGACCTGAGAGAACAATGCTGACATCGGGGAAAGGGGCAAACTACTGCATAAAATAACAGTGTAATTGTACAGTTGTGGAGAATAAGAGCAGCGGTCGGCAGTACTGTTCCTTATGATAAACAAACCGCACTGCTTTGGAAATCATCTATTACTGTCCCTTTAAGGGCACCTATGAATTTTGCCCTTGTGCTTAAGAGGATCTATCACATATAGGAAAGTAATGCTCATTAGTTAGAGCATTTAGCGAAAAAGTTAAACATGTTAGTCATTTTTGAAAAAAAAAATGTTATCTGTGCAAAAATTCAAGTTTAAAAGGTGCCCAGCAGCCTACTTCTTATTGCCGCTGCGGCAAGCTACTTGCCGCACAGAGGCTGCTCCCGTCCCACTACCCAGCATCCTCTGATGACGGAGGATGTCTGTCTCTAAGCTGGAGCGATCTCATTGGCTAGATATCGATCTCTGCCAATGAGATCGCTCAAGCTTAGAGAAAGAAAGCCTCCATCATTGGAGGATTGTGGGTAGTGGGATGGGAGCAGAGGCAGTGCTGCAAGCAGGAAGTAGGGTGCTGGGCACATTTTAACTTGAATGTTTGCGCACATAACAGGTTTTTTTCAAAAATGACTAATATGTTTAACTTTTTCGCTAAATGCTGTAAATAATGAGCATTACTTCTCTATATGTGATAGATCCACTTTACGTTCGAAAGACAATATTTTCAATCGGGGTGTTATGTCCATGAAGGCAGACATGATGGTTGCCGGCAGTTTATTCAAACTGAATCAGCCTTTGAACCTTTGAGTGCCACATGGGTATGCAACGCATTGCATAGCAATGCGTTGCACATCCCTCTGGCACTCAAAGGGTTAAGAAACAGAAGGTTACACAATGCACCGGGAAGCAATACATACCTCCCCCCGGTCCATAAAGGGTTGAGATTACATTGTGCAGTAATGAGAGTTTGAGGTGCTGTGCTCTTATTAACAAATATCACATTCACCTCCACGGACCAGACATTCCGGTCTGATTGAAGATGATATATTTTTAACCAAGGAGCAAGGGAAAATCATAGAGGCCATCAGGATTTTCAGTGCATAGTTAGGTAAACTGGTGGTTATTATTAGGAGGTGTTAGTTTTCCTAATATTGAGGTGTTCCTGAAAATCGCCTGATCGTTGTATCTCGGATCTAGGTGTGCAATGCTCTGCAACAGATTATAACACTGTGTCAAACTGGCTATCCCCTCCCCCCCCCCATGCTGCACTTTGCTGTAATTGCTGCACTTATGATGTCTGGAGCACCGCTGACATTTAAAAGCAAAGGGTTCCATTGCGTGTTTGTTCTGGGCTTTGTGAATAAATGCAGGCATGGGGGGAAAGTACAGTGCCAGGCACCAGCAGGCCTCCGGATTTCAACAAAACACAGGCTGTTGTGTGTGGAACAGCGGGGTCTCTTTTTTGAAGCAAGTGAACCCCTTTCAAATCTCAAGCCCTCTCCTCCTGTGCTTAGGTAACTCTTATAGCTACAGACTAGCAGCCCCAAATTAAACAAATTGCTTTTACTTCTTTGAGATAAACCTACGTAACCAAGCCTGATTGGTATCACATAACACTTTTAACTCTTTGTGACTGATATACTAAACTGCATAGGGGAAAAATTAAAATTCCTATTGGTTAAAATGGATCTTTTAACCTCTTGAATACTAGAGTGATCTCCAAAGCCTCAATGGACATTTTTATTTGTCTCCTAAAGTAGAGAGGTTTTGCTCCAGAATGGCTCCAGTTCTCATTAGCAAATAAAGTAATTGTGTTGAGTTGCACATCCATCGGGCACATAAAGGGTTAACCTAGATTATACTGTCGTAAAATCATTCCATGCTGTGGAGTTTATGGGTTTTACATCCACTGCTTTGGGTCCAGCAGTTCTGGCAGCCATAGAGTGAAGCTGCAGGTATGTCTGAACCTAACATGCAGATACTTACTCCAGTATTGATGTACGCTGCTTCCAGGCTACCCACAAACACTACCCTTCCACTGTTGGCCCTCTGAAGGTGGACCAGGCTCTGTGGTGTGTCTTGTCCAGGGATGCAGTGAGATCACCAGGGTACACATGTGTATACCAAACACAGAATAATCCCCACCAGATTGTACAACACGGAGGTGGGAATCACTACATACATCTACAACCATACAAATCCACAGAGGCTTGGAGACATCAGGGACATATTTGCCTGTTATATCCCCAGTGTGCAGACATGGGGTGGAGGAAGGTTTATTGTATTCAGTAGGTTGACTGATGTGCCTCTCTCACCCTAAAAAATAAAGCAATTTTATGTCTGTGTAGAAATGCCTAACAGAGTGGGTGGATATGCATGTGTATAGTACACACAAACACACACATACTTACACATGCACACAACGCACATGTACATACTCACACATACACTTGCTCATATACACACACATATGTGTGTATACATATTCACTCACACACACACACATATATACATATTCACACATATTCTCACTAATATATACACACACACATACATACTCACACATATACAGACTCATTAACACACATGTACATAAACATACACCCACTCATACACATATACCGTTTTAGTGACATTGAGGTAGCACCTTTAGAGCTTGTGTCTGTGGGAGTAGGTACCTAACACCTTTGCAATCACTGACAGACCCTTGAGAACAGGGCTAGTAGGTTGCTGGACATCTAGCTGTTGGTAACTACAACTGCCATCATGTCCAGCTAATTGCAACTGGTTAGCAATAATGGGAGCTGTAGTCCACAACAGCTGGAGATCCAACAACTGACTACCCCTAGTTTATAATATGAAGCAGATAGTAATATATGCATTGGGTTACTGGTAATGACTGGAATAGAGTGTGCCATGCAGCTTGACTTGGAATGCAGGCAGATAATTGACTGTGATAGTTTCTGAGCCCACAACCAAGCCTCATCATGTAAGTTACTGGTTGCTTGCAGAGGCACACAGTGAATGTGCAGATACCTTGTGATAGATGCATTGTTGTTGTTTTTTTCTGTAACTGGATATGTCATCATTCCAAGTATATTCAGTACCTGTTTTTTAAAGATTTATTATCTAAACATTAATACCATTTTGCCTTTAACCCCTTAACGACCCTTGAAGGTCATAGTACGTCAAGGGTCGATTTGACTGAACGACCGATGACGTACTATGACCGTCATCGAATTCCGGGCTCCCCCCGCGGCTGCACGCCGTTCGGGGAGTCCGGAATGCAACGGAGCAATAAAAAAAAAATGCTCCGTTGTCATTCAGTCGCGTCCGCGCACCGATTCCCCGGTCGTTAAGGGGTTAAACGCATAGACAATTATATATGTGTAAACAAGTGGCAGGCCACATAGATGGTGGGAGTGAGAGTTCCTCTTCAGGCTGGTAAGATTTTAATGGCTTGTTCCCCCATGATAAGTCACTTGTCCATCTCAGTGGCTAATGCAGACAGACAACTCATGGGAAGCAGAGATGTCAATCACCATGCAGCAAGAGAATTCAACAAGCTGAAAGATGAATGACACATCAGTCTTCAAGAGTTTCTGCATAAATTGTTGTATTTAGGTTTTGCAGCAATTTTGACTTATAGGCCATCTAGTTTTGGTAAAAGGAGAAATGTAAGTGTGAATAGTCTGATATCTGGGCATAATCAAATGACAGTGGCGTAACAATAGGGGTCGTAGAGGTAGCAACTGTGACCGGGCCCATCACTCCAGGGGCCCGGCCGCCCCCTGCGACCCCCCTCCCCCCACCTGCAACAAGCTGAGGTCTGTGCCTTCTTCGGCACAAACCTCTCTTAGCAGCTGAGCTCCCTATGTCTCTGGCACTCTAGTAATGCAGAGCGCGGGGAGATACCACGCCCAGGGCTCTGCATTACTGGAGAGAGGACTGCACGGGAGATTCAGATGCTAATAGAGGTCTGTGCAGAAGGAGGCACAGACCTCTCCTGCACAGAGAGAGGTGGACATTGGGGGCACTGTGGAGAGGTGGACATTGGGGGCAATGTGGACAGTTGGACATAAGGGCAATGTGGACAGGTGGACATTGGGGGCAATGCGGAGATGGCCAATGGGGGCAGTGTGGAGGTGGACATTAGTGGCAATGTGGAGAGATGGACATTGGCGGCAATGTGGAGAGGTGGCCAATGGGGGCAATGTGGAGGTAGCCAATGGGGACAATGTAGAGATACCCATTGGAGGCAATGGAGGGGGGCGATGGCAATTTTTGCACCAGGGCCGGTGACTTCTAGTTACGTCTCTGACAAATGACATACCCTCAGTAAGAAAACTACCAACCAGCCAATGAAACAAAGTCAATGTTCAAAATAGACAATCATCCATTAAATTCAGCCTATACCAGGACTGCTTTGATATTCCAGAGCAGTGTTCTTCAAAGTTAGTCTTTGAAGCACACCCAACAATGAAGGTTTTCCAGCTATCCCTGCTAGATCAGGATATGATCCTGAGACTTAGGGATTTGACCCAGATTTAATGATCTCCAGGTGAAAGGCCAGGGCTCGAGTCCTGCAGGTACGCGTGGGAACAGCGTCCCTGTACATTTTCCAGAGCAGGAACGCCGTTCCCGCTAGCATGACTCCCCCACCCGGCACCGCAACACAGTCAGGTCTGTGACTTCTTCGCACAGACCTGTAGCTACTGAGCTCCCTCATCGCCGTTGGCTCTTTAGTAATGCAGAGCGCTCTGGGATATGACATTATCTCCCAGCACACTGCATTACTGAAATGAAGACCGCACAGGAGCTCCAGCAGTTACAGGTCTGTGCCAAAAGATGCACAGACCTCTCCTGCCAGGCCGCTGGACCACCAGGGAGGTAGGAAACAAACACAGGAGGGCAATATGGAACAGATATGGGGCAATGTGGAGCTGATGGGGGCATGTTGGAGCTGATGGGGGCCAAAGTGGAGCTGATGGGAGCAAGTTGGAACTGATGGGGGGCAAGTTGGAGCTGGTGGGGGCAAAGTGGAGCTGATGGGGGGAAAGTTGGAGCTGTTGGGGGGAAATGTGAGGGCAATGTGGAGATGATGCGGGCAAGTTGGAGCTGATGGGCAGAAAGGTGAGAGCAATGTGGAGATGATGGGGGGCAAGTTGGCGTAGATGGGGGGAATGTGAGGGCAATGTGGAGATGATGGGGGCAATGTGGAGATGATGGGGGGCAATGTGGAGCTAGAGGGAGGAAATGATGGGGGGCAATGTGAGGGCAGTGTGGAGATGATGGAGGCAGTGTGGAGATGATGGGGGCAGTGCGGAGATGATGGGGGGTAATGTGAAGGCAATGTGGAGATGATGGGAGCAATGTGTGTGCATGCATGCAACAATGATAGAGACAAAGACAAATGTAACAAACATCATTAAGCATCATTAAGCCATTGAGAGGAACAAGGGACAAGCTTCTGAGACCCATTGATTATGCTCTGTTCATGATGCAACATTTTGTGCAGCTGCCAGTGAACCAGTTTCAAACTTGCTCAAAGGAAAGACTCAGAACAAGTGTGAAACTAGCGCACAAGAATCTGAAAAATGTCCCAGCATGCACCGCTCATTACTGCTCAGTCTCACAAGACATTCCCCTAACTTAATGTGAACAGGGGGTAGAGATAATAACAAAATATACAGCAGGGGTGGCACTTCCAGACAGACTGTATGGACTGTATGGTCAAGTACTGAATTGGTGGTGGGGGGGGGGGCACTTGTTCTGCTTCCTTCTATCCTTCAAATCTGAGAATTACTGGCCTAAAGGAAAGCAAACGAACCCCTATTAAAGCAAATTCCAATTATGCCTTAAGTTGGAAGCAAAAAATCTTTCTTGACTCCAAACATCTGATTTCTCCCTGGATCAACATCCTAACTACTTTGAAACCATATGTCATTATCTCTACTGGTCTTTGTTCTTTAAAATATTCCCTTTATGGTAGTCAGAAGCGCCTTTCTGCTATTGGATGCCTCTGTGTTTTATTATTCAATCCTTTTAATAAAGCACTGGTTCTATAACTGTGTTCTGTGGAACCCAAGGGTATCTTTAAGCGGTACAAAGGATCCCACGGAACAAATGGACAACAGAATGATACTGGGGAGTCAGAAAGTGTACATGTTGTTCTGTTGCTACGAGTTGAAATGAGAATTGTGGTAGACACCTCTCTGTCACTCAAAGGGCTAAAGTATTCCAAATTGTACATTTTTATGTTAGGTTAGATGTCGGTTGTAATCAGTACTAAAGGCATTCTAAACACAAATATTTACATTAAGACTAATCATTCATATACATTTGTTATTGATACTATGTTATCTACTTGGATCCTTGAAACATCTCCATTGCATTCCTTTGAAATGTGATGAAGACATCTTGAACATCCAGCAGTTTAAACTGTTTGTTGTTGGGGTTAAACAAAGATTTAGTGTGATAAAAGGGATCCACCACCAGGAAACATATGACAAACAATGAAATAAAGAATTATTTGCAATATATTTTGATACACAGCAGTAAACATGTCCCACGTAGCTGCCTTCTCTAATGTCAACAAACCCAGTTTGTCTAGTCCAGTGCTTCTCAAGCAGGGTGCTGTGGCACTTTGGTGTACCACAGACTTCCATTTAGGGTGCCTTTTTTACCCATAAAGAGAAGGTTTAGTTTCAAGTGTATGTTTATGGAAATGATTATGTACAATACTAGTTTTAAAGCCCGTGTACATGGGCCAACACTGGCAGCGCTGCAGTCATGTGCAGTACTGACTGACAGCACCGCAGCTGATATGGAGCAGGGCGCTCCAAATTCAGACTGTAGTCCTCTCTACGCACCATCCCAGGAAGGTGCGCAGAGAGGACTCTGTTCTGAATTCAGAGCTCCCCGCTCCATATTAGCCGCGGCACGGGCAGTCAGTACTGAGCATGACTGAAGCGTGCACAGCCATCTCTGCTGCACATGACGGCTTCTGACAAACATCCTTAGCGAATTATAATATAGGATGTTTGGTTTTCATTCTGATTGTGAGACCTGAGTATTATAATGTATTTATGTAACCTTCATTATGTCCTTGACAAACGAAATATAAAATGTTAAGGCTCTCCGAAAATTCTAAACTGAGTGATAGGGGTGCATTGAGCAAATATGACTGGGAACCTCTGGCCTAGTCTTTTTTATAGCTAAACTAGTGATGCTGAACAGCGTTGCCAGTACGGTTCCCCTTTGCTGCATAGTCACTGATGTGGGCGAGATCTGCCCCATTGCTCCCCCAGTGGAGGGGTGGACAGCAAACCAGAAACAGATATAGATATATATAGTCTAAAGAGCGGAGTGGCAGCGTTCGCTCCGAATCAGCAAATGCCTAGGTGTACATTCTCATAGAAAAGTAACACATGCAGAGTATAAAAAGGAGGACAGCACCTGTGGGACTTCTAACAAAATTGGTATTGGGCAAACAAATGGTCAAAAACAACAACAAAAACAAAAAACAAAACTACTATTAGTATATATCAGATTGTTTTCTGAATAATGACATTTGAATGAAATGGTAAACCAAAAGACAATTATTATGTTCAATGAGAAATTCTTCAAGAAAATCTATATAAATGAATGTTTAGTAAAGAGCTTAGGTAGTTGTTTGTATGCTATATTACTACTGGGCTACATTAGGAAGCTATTTTGTTGACTCTGCCACATCTTCATAGGCTGACAATCTGAGCCTATCGCTGAAACCATTCCATGTGGGACTGCTGCTACAAAATCTACTTACCAAAGTCTTTCTATCATTGCCTCGCCTGTCTGCCACTGTGTTTGTAGGATATTAAAAGTCAACAATGAGGCAGGTTCTGTGCAAAATGAGTGCTGTCTGTTGAATGTATACACATCATCATCTGTTCATAAATGGTGTAGAAAGAATGAGAAACATACCAGCACCCGGCCCGTTAGTGTCTGGGCAGAAATCATCACTCCTGCCCAATCTTTAACTGACGTCATCCATCCCACTTCAGCCGCCACCACCACTGATTCATCTTTATCATCAGCTGGCTTGTAATCCCCATCAGTCACCTGACTGCTTGCTGCATTTGTGACTTTTTGTGCCTCCTGTAATAAAGAAGAGAGAGAGGAATTAGGCATTCTAAAGGGAGAAGTAATAAGTTATCATCAATTCTAGTAAGGGGAACTGTGATTTAGGAATAAGTAGCTCTTAATTGATTTACTTGCCTAGATCGGTATTTCACAACACATTTATCTGTTTGCTGTTTTACATTTGAATTGTGCAGTAGCCTCTAGATCGACAGGGACATTTTAAGACCTTGAGAAAATGTTTAAGAGTATATTTTATAAACATAACAAATTAGCAATAAAAGATTAGAACTGAAAAGATGAAAGGGAAAGAGAAAGTGTATACGTGGGGGTTTCTGAACCTCTGGCCAGGGAAAGAAGCAATTACCTCCCCATGGGTGAAGAGTGGTGAGCTAAGGAGTTTTAGTTAGTGGGGGCTGTAGTCCAAAGCCCCTTGGCAGGACATGTTAAAGTAAGTAATCTTAAATTTGGGGTGGACGAGGAGGAATTATTTTAACGTCAACACTGCTGTTTTACAGACATAGGATATTAGGATACACAGAGTCATTTTTATACTAAAAGAAACTACATCATCCACTAGGTCTAAAAGAGTGACTAGGGGATCTGAAATACTCATTTATGAAGACAATGACTTTCAACTAGAAGCAGGAAATAACAGGGCAAGCCAAAACATGGATAAATGTATCTGGGTGATCCACACTAATATATATGGATAAATGTATCTGGGTGATCCACACCTGTGGCAATGATTAGACTCCAAATAATACATCTAAAATAGGTGTTGGGGGTGTAATAAGCCCTGTGCAAGAATCACAGCTGTATTATGCTTTCACTGGCTACAATTGTGGTTTTAGGAATAGCTAAAAGATCATCCCACAACTCGGGGTAAAGGAGAGAATGTCACCCTGCCATTTACTGAATGCATGGATGGAGATGAAGTAGACAGGGAACTCAAAATGACATATACCTGTTAGATCATTTTTTAAAGGGGATGTATCACCTTATAAAAAGGTGTTACCATCAGCTTTGTTAATAAAAGTTATTCTAGGAAAGCTGTGTTTTTAAAAAAAAAAAAAAAAAAAAAAAACACATATAAAGATATTCCCTCTTCTGTGCTGTGCACTTCTGCATTATGTGCACAGCACAGCTCTACAGCAGATATTTCTCCTCCCACCTCCCTCCCATCTGCCCCAGGGAGCGTGTTCACGCTTCCCTTCTGTGTGCTGTGAACGACTCCTAGCGTTACAGCAAGCTGTGATTAGCATTATACTGAGGTTGCAACTTCAGTATAATGCTTACCGGAGCTTGCTGTAATGCTAGGAGCCATTCACAGCACACCGAAGGGAAGCATGAACGTGCTGCCTGGGGCAGCTAGGATGGAGGTGGGAGGAGAAATAGGACGTGCAGAAAAGCTTCTGTGATTGAAGAGGGAACATCTTTATAAGTACTTAGATTTAAAAAAAAAAAACAACAACAACACAGCTTTCCTAGAATAACTTTTATTAACAAAGTGGATGGTAACACCTTTTAATAAGGTGATACATCCCCTTTAAGATTGTGGCTTTCAGACAATCTTACCGCCTAGGCCCATAAAAGCTGCCATATAGACTTCTATACCTATCCTTCACCTTCTCTAACTTCCACTATTCCCTAAGGTATAGCTATCTCACTTATCTATTTGATGTTCCTAGTGTAATATAGATCTACCTCCTCCAAGTACCTTTACCTTCTGTGTCTACTACCCCATACACCTTCTAGATTGTAAGCTTTAAGTAGGACCCTCAAACCTTTTTGTGTCCATTTTTTATGCCTATGCTATATGTATATCTCCTGTAATGTTTACTTGTATGTAAACTTCTTTGTAACCCAATTCTATTGCACAGTGCTGTGGAAAGTGATGGCACTTTATAAATAAACTAGTTGAACAGCCCATTACACGGGCCACAGTGCCACTGCCACCCGGTCGAGGGGCAGTCACACGCAGTAGAGACCGCCCGCGCCACGGCTGATACAGAGCTGGACATGCGCGTCCTTCAGCTCTGTGTCAGCCGCGGCGCGGGCAGCCTCTACTGCGCATGACTGCAGCATGCGCAGCAGTGTGTACTGCACATGTCGCGGTGTTACACACGATTTAGCAAATTATTATATAGGATAATAATAAAGGGGTCAAGGTGGAGAACATATTCTAAATGACTTAATTTAATATTAGGTAAGACGCTGAAAATGTGTAAATTATTTTAAGGGGGGGAATGGAGTTTTCTCTCTATGGCTAATCTCATTCAGACAAAGAAAGTATTTTCTTTAATGTAAAAAAAGGTTTAAGCTAAATAGAGACCTCAAGTGGGTAACAGTAAATACAGGCAACTGAAAATACAACACTAGATATTGAACTATATCTAACTGCTGTATGAAGGATTACTGTATTAACTTAGAGATGAGCAAAATATTGTCTGTGGGCCATATCAGGCCCAAGAGCTGATATTATCTGACCCATGGGTCTGTCTGGTTGTACACATACCGCATGATACATTGTAGGAAATGTGCTTTGTTGTAAAATGTATCATTCTAACATTGGGCTGCTGTTAATGTAAGACAAGGAACAGCTAGCCTTAAACCTCAGTCATTTTCTCTGACATCTCAGTGAAGAACGGAGATTACTAATGGGCTATGGGTAATGTGTATATGTATATGAATGCCTCTGCAGAAATATTTTTGTGACAAATGCCCAAACATTTTATTGCACCACAGCCCTCCAATGACTAGTTACGCCACTGATATAATGCGTGTGGCATTCAGAATGCATTTTGAACAAAGATATGGCCCTATGATCAAAATAGATGCCCATCCATGACTTAAGTGCTCCTATTAAAAATTAAGAACCACTACTGATATAGACATTGTTCTAATTTAAATTTGAATTAAGTATTGTGCCCCTGCCAAATCTCAGCTTGGTGCAGCACCAGCAAACAGATCTCATGAATATCATTTGTTTAGTTTGGTTTAAAGTCAAACACATTTGGTGTCTGTCATATAATTTATTAAACATTATACATATTACAATTAACATTACATGCATTTCACTTTCCTCTGACACTTAAAACTTATAATGAATAAGCAAAGTTGAAAGTTTCACTGTTCATAGAAGTTCATAAACCAATGGGGTTATATATATATATATATATATATATATATATATATATATATATATCAAAAAACAAAAGAAAACTCACAGCGCCAACTCACCATAACCTATTCATACAATAAATACATTTTTCATGTGAATATAAAGTGTATACATAGATAGCAGCTAGGAATGAGAGGGTTCTCCAGACTCCCTAACCTCAGGCCAAAACCCAAAGTACAAACAGACACAACAACAAACCAGCACTTCTCTATGTATAGAATAAATATGTGCCCTGTATTTAGCATATATAATATTTCTAAATAAATAAAATAAGTGAGATATTAGTTTTCACAAATTGGCCAAAGTGTGGGTAAGCTTGCCACCCCGCCAAGGTTTCTCACTGTACGGAAAGTCCTACTCTATACATCTGTAATTCCCTATCTAAAAATTAAAATTAAAATAAACCATGAAATTCCCTGAGGAGATGTTATTATAAACGCGTTGGCGAGCAAGGTACCCTTTAAACTTGCTCTTTTTATTGCTTCTGGGTCCCAGTGTGGTAAAATTAAAAACAAAAGACATACATTATAATAAAACGATGTACATAGTGGACTTACCTAATACAAAAAGACCCCAATGGATCTGCATTGTGAGAATATGAGGGAGCTGTGGATTTAACAGCTCACTCCATAAATGAGACCTTTATATCAACCCCCACAGATCATTTGAGCAATAGTTGATACCAAACTATTTAGATGCTAGATGCTAAAGGTGCCTGCAGTGCCTTGGATGCTAGTGACATCCCCAACACACTGGTTTGCAATGTGTTGGTAACTTGCCTAGAATTGGAGGGGTTAATGGCTGTCTTCAACCAGTTTCATCTGACCAGATCCTGCTTTGCATGTACAGTATCTAAATAGTCTCATAGGCAGAATCTCTAACAGTTGCATACGCTATAATATCTGCAAAATCATTATATTGGTTATCAGGAAAACAATAATTGAAAATGATGTAAAAAGGTGCTATGAGGCCGAATGCATTCACTTTATTGAAATGCCGATATATATATATATATATATATATATATATATATATATATATATATATTAACAAGTAAGCCTGCAGGGCTCGAAATGGATGAGATTCCTAACAGTCCAGTGGCTTTGTGTCATTCCATCCTTCACTTCTACATGAAGGTTAGAAAAGCTCCATGAATAAGCCAGTGTCTAATTTACCCATCTCATTTTTCAGCAGCACCGAGAGACGACGTTGGTGATAAATGAAGCCACAAAACCCTTTTTCTGCATTAGAAAAAGCTCTTACCTTTCACATTTTTCCTCACTTCCCCTCTATACCCTACCCAACATCACCTTGGAGCAAACTCATCCCATACCAGCTCAACCCTTCTTGTTTCACATGATCTCTCTAAGTCAGTGTTATCAACAGGAGCCAGACATTAACTGTGTCCTCTAACTTGTGTTCTACAAAGGGAACATAATAGCATTCCATCATCTATACCCTCAACACTAAAAGAGAATAGCTACACAGCAATTGAATGAAAAGTGATCCTTATCACATAGAAATACATACCTCCCAAATGTCCCTCTTTAGGAGGGACAGTCCCTCTTTGAGACCCAAATCCCTCTGTCCCTCTTTCCCACCCTGATGTCCCTCTTTTTAGAAGATCAGAATGTGTGGTGTGTAAATAAATGTATCATATTGCTCCACAGTAATACAACTCACATTAATGCTTGTATAAACTACAGTATATGTGTTTATAAACTAGTCTATGTAAATAAAATACTTTGGTCTTGTTATAAATAATTTATTAATTTACACAAAGATGTGTCAATAAGTCAGGAAATAACCTAAAAATTCTCTGTAATGTCCCACCCACCAGCCACGCCCCCAACAACACCACCCAAAACACCAGTGTCCCTCATTGGCCATTTGAAATGTTGGGAGGTATGGAAATATTTGGGAAAAGATTCTTAAAAAAATAAGAAAGTAAATGTCCTTCAAGTTCTAAGGTACATGCTAAAGCTACGACAAACTGCGTACTCAGGATCTACCTTCGAAATTGAAAAAAAAAACCATAAAACTGAAATTGGAGCTGTTGCATAAAAAAAGTTTACAAAAAAAATGATACTGGTATACAGTTATCATGAGTACACTAAGCATTCAAAGACACATCCTAGTTTGACAAACACATGCCACGAAACACTCGATTTGATTTGGTCCTTTGAATCCCAGAGGGCTAGGTGACGCATTGCAGAGCAAAGCCTTGTTCATCCTTCTGGCACAAAAAAGGGTTAAATTGCAAAACAGTCGAGGCAGTTAACAATAAAAAGTTAACTGCACATGTTTTATTAATACAACACCATTTTATTTTAACATTAAAAAATTAGTTTTCTATAGCGTCTCTGTTTAATCAGACATGTCCAGACTCCAAGTGTACTTTGCTGGTACAGCATTAGTTGTAGTTTTTTTTTAAATATACTGTCAATTTGTACAAAACTTTATTTTGAAGAGTTGCAGTCAGTGTTCCGTTTGCTGATGAGTCTGACATGTCAAACTAAGCCAAGAGATTAAAGGGACAGTAATGTCCCCAAAAAATATACCCAGTTTTGTAGCGTTTAAAGGGGAACTACCACCCCACAAAATATTTATCTTAATCCTGTCCCCCATCTGGCGACTAGCTGCTCCAAAAGGGACTGACAGCGCAGGCGCACGGACGTCACTATGGCAAGATGTCCATGCTTCCTGCTACTGTCAGCCTCGGAATAAGTGTAAAATCAGTTAAACCAGGTAATAATTCTGGCGACTAGCGCTACTAAGCAGCTAGTCGCCAGATAGGGACTGGATTAAGATAAAGATTTTGTGGAGTGGTAGTTCCCCTTTAAAAAAATAATCAATATGGTCCAAACCCTATCTCTCAAACAGCTATGGTTTGAGAGATATAGGGATTCAAAGTTCCCCCTCTCTCCCCTTCTCCTGATGTCAGCTGTAAAGCTGACAGCAGAAGAGTCGAGTCGTATGACTTGAGGAGGCAAATCTTGTTATCTATAAAGAATTCATTCATTGGAAAGATCTACAAAGTGTGCCTGGTTTGCAAGCACACTTTGTAGACATTTCCAGTGAAATAATTATTTATAGATAACGCGATCTCGGCTCTGCTGCAGAGCCGCCTGCTGGTCCCCTGACAGGGATCTCCTGCTGTCAGCTAGATGCTGACGTCAGGAGAAAGGGAGAGAGGGGTGAACTTTTAAATCCCTATATCTCTCAAACCATTGCTCTGCAATGCTTTCCGAACCCCGCTGGCACTCAAAGGGTTAAGGGCATAGCTGGGAACTCTCCGGTTTTGCCACGGAGACTCCGGATATAGCTTTTAATTACCGGGTCTCCAGGGCAGTGGCTGATTCTCCGGCTGTGGGGAGATTTTATAAAACTCTGTCCATGTCCCCTCCTTCCCAGCATGTTCTGCCCACTCTCCTCCCTCTTTACCTCCTTCCCCTGCCTATTCCTCCAATAGTTTCATGTTATTTTAGGTTCCGCCCCCGACTCGCAGTTAAGCCTGCCCCATTTTTGACATGCATTGTGTCATTTACCTTACCCAGAAGCAGCATAAGACTCCCTCTCCGGGGAGCCTATATTGAAAAGTTCCCAGACATGGTTAAGGGAATGTTACCCATGATGATCCTGGCACATCATGGGTCCCTAACGGGTTAGCAAACATATTTTTATTTCATTAATAGACACATTGTAAGAAATTTACTCCCATCCAAATAAGCTGTGTTTTTCTGTGGGAATGTAATATTAACTTTTGAATTTTCTTATATGTACTAGCCTTATGAAACACTATCTGCACCACAAGACAGTTATTGGTTATTTTGCTGGCTGATAGAACATACTGATAATTTTAACTTTTTTTTTTTTTTTTTTGGGGGGGGGGGGTATTTATTTATTTATTTATTTTTCAACAATTATTATTCAGCACTTAACACCCTCTTACCCCATTGTATGTCTCCCTTTACCCATTTAGACTGTAAGCTCCTTGGGGCAGGGACCTCTCTCCCATTGTTTCTATGAATGTCGCACTTATTTCATCCCCTCTTATTTATTGTAACATATGTCTATTGTAAGGCGCTGCGTACACTGTGTGGCGCCATATAAATAAAGATACACACATACATACATATTATTGTTAGTTATGGACCTGAGTGATAATTCCACATACCGTTAAATACATAGTAACTTAGTAAAATAGCTGATGAGGCTAAAAAAAAAGACATTCTACCATCAAGTTCAGCCCATGCTATATCACCAGTGTTGATCCAGAGGAAGGCAAAAAAAAACCAAAAAACAAAACACTGAAGCCATATCAAATTAAGCCCCAAGTTGGTAAAAACATTAATTTCTGACTTGAAATGGCAGTCAGATATTTCCCTGGAACAGTATCCTATATCGGTATGAAACCAATTCTTAATTCTCAATATTGTTCTGAGCTACAAATGTATGCATTACCTTTTTTAAAGCAAATGCAGTATCTGCAAGAACAGCATCCCGAGGTAAAGAATTCCATAAAATTACTGCCCTTACTGTAAAAACATCCTGCCTTCGTTTTAGTTGGGTTTAATCCACAAGAACATGAAACAAAAATTAGCTATACACATGTAAATTAGCAATTGTGGATGTGCATCTACTTCTCATATGGTTAGAGGACGAAACTCAAATCTGTGCTAAGTGCTTCTGAATCAAGGCACTGGCATGCAGAATGCTAAGAGTCAGCATGAATTTACAGTCTTGGAATACCCATCGGCATACATAGCCAAAAGGAAAAAATAAATTGCCTGCATGAAATAAACACATTTTAACACTGCACAGTGAGGCTGATGTACTAAGTAAGTGGTGCATGTCTGGGACAAGCCAACCACTTAAGTTAAATGGAGTTTTTAACCCTTTGAGTGCTAGAGATGTCTCCAATGCATTGGGTTGGAGAGCTTTCTATCATTCAGGAGGTTAAAAAGCCCCAATGAACCGCTTGAATGCTAGAGGGGTACCAACACATTGCAAAGCAATGCTTTGTGCATCCCACTAGCACTCAAAGGGTTAAATTAATAGAAGTTTGGGAGATTTTTATAGGTTCTCTATGGTTTGCCCCAGAACTGCCCTAGGTTTCTTAATAGTAAGCAGCCTCAGTACCACCATATAACGCAGACACACGTTCTTACGAGCACAATAGGATTCTCTATAACAAGACAGATTTTCATGTATCAATATCCCGATATGCACCAATAAGAGATAAACAGACATGTGACTTAAAATCACATCCACTCTGTGTGTACTGCATCAAGAAATCCACTGTTTGAACTGGCACAAACACTTGTTTAGAAGCTTAATCTATGAGTGGTGAAAGTCAGCAATAAAAGGGTTAAATGTGAATAGACTAACACCTAAATAATAAAAAAGCAAAATCAAAGGAAAGTATCACCAAATATGTTAGGTTTAATTAACTTAAAATAACTAACCTTTCATTTGCCTGTACTTTTTATTGTGTGAAATGTAATATTCAGCATTTTAATGCTTTGGTAACCTTCCAACAACCATTTTGGTTTCTAAATACATCACTGATGCAAAGAAAGGAGTGATGAATGTTATCACACTTCAGTAATAAAGCACTTATATTTTGTGTTACAATTGTTGTTTATAAATTAACCAAAGACAGAAAACAATCCTGTGCTGCTCCATACAAATTATCTAAATGTGAAACCTGTACAGAGCATATATTAACAATACGAAAAAGGAGACAGCGCAATTCTCCTCTAAGTGTAGTCCAGATTTCCAATAAGGACAAGGCATTCACCCTTTTCCCTCTCAAATAGGTACTCGCAAGCATAGAGTCTGCTGTTGCCTCAATGTATACACGTTGATTGGGTCAGACCCCCAATCTCGGGTGACTGAACTCCTGTCTCTTTCCTTATACCCCCCCCCCGATGGTTCTTACCTCTTCTTTCCTTGGTCCACGAGCTCTCCTCCCAAATATTATACTCTAGTATATACATTTTTAAATTGGTGTCTTATATTATATATTGTATCTATATTTTTTTTTATTTATTTTTATATACAATAAATTTACTATAATTTTTGGCTACACTGCCCCGTTGTTCCTTATATTCCCAACCATATGTTGAGTTTGTTCCTTGAGCCTTTGAGTGCCAGAGGGTTATGTAACGCATTGCTTTGCAATGCGTTGCGTACCCCTCTGGTACTCAAAGGGTTAATCCCCTCACTTCCCTGGTCTCTCTCATATACCAAGTTCAGTACAGGTTATATACTGAAAACAACAGGATCTGGACTGTTTTGTAATCCTGCCCAGAAGTATAATGGTATTGCACCAAATCTGGCAGGAGAGCTCATGGACCAATGAAAGAAGAGGTTAGGACTGGGATCTCCTTATTTGGGACTGAACGCCTTTAAACTGAAGTTATAACACACATGTGTATTAAGTTTTTCATTTGTATTTGTATTTCTTTTGTGTATGATATACCTGTGATTGCCACTTTTCTATATGATAGGTGAGATGGATTCGAGCATATATCATACCGATCTATTAATTCAGGTGTATCAAAAAATGAGGGTTTGTTGCATAGTTTGTCCAAAATATGTTTAAAGGGTTAGTAATGTTTCACAAAAACAGCAGCTCCAATTAATCTTCATAGTATTTGACCCATAGTGAGTGTTATATCAATACTGTCAGAGTTGTGGTCCAAGAGTAATTGAAGGATAAAGTTTCCTCCTCCTGCCCCTTTTACCTAGTATAAGCCATCTCTTCTCAGATGTGGAATCTGGTTGTAAGACCAGACAGATAACAGCAGAGGACAATCTTCTTCCTGTGATAACAATGAAAACCCTGCCCCCCTTGACAAGTTTTTCAGGTTTTTCCCTTATCTTAATTGAAGATTTTCCCTCTCTGCAATCTACCTGGGCACCTCCCTTCTGCTCTGGCTGAGCAGTGTTACATCAGTAAAAGGTACAGGAGGGGGATACTTTGTCATTGAATTACTCTTGAACTACAACTCTGACAGAATTGAAATAACACTCTCCAAAGTCCAAATACTATGATGATTAATTAGAGCTGCTTTTATTATGAAACATTACTATCCCTTTAAGCTCGCTTACCATGACAAGGTACCCCATTTTAAGCTAGCCCTTTCTAATAATTATTGCCATCATTCTGGCTTATGAAAATGCTCTGTGTTAAAAGCTAAATCTTTTTATTTTTATTTTATGAAAGTATATACGAAGAAGGATATATTGAGGCTGCCTCTCATTTTCAAATATGTCCTGGGTACTTTTTTTATCTACTTCAGAGGAGTGAAAATCTGAGATGACCTTCCCATGACTAAAACCTGCGACCTGAGGTTCAAATAGATTCCAGTTAACCAACTGAGCCCTCTCACCGGCCTAGTATATATATCTTTCTATTCACTCTACACACATCTGTCTAATGCCCTCATGGCTCAACTGACCAGCTTTCAAACAGGGATCATTTGCATTCAATTGGTGGAGGCCTCAAGAACTAGACCATTTACACAGTCCATTTTCATAGAAGTCTGTCCCACTCACAAAGCTATACACTTCATGGAGCCTGTATATAAAGCTTTTCCAAAATGTACTGAGATTTTCATTTTCATTTACTCAAACAACCTGAAGTCATTACAGACAAGCTAGCAAGCAAGTTAAAATAATGCCACGTACTATGCCTTTAAAAGCCTTTCTTGCAATAATAAACAATTCTGCACATTTAAACATTTTTGAGTACACTTCACTATATATCATTATTGTCATAACAGTGACATTTACTGTAATATGGTGAAAAGGCAGCTTGAATGAGGAGAGAACATTTTGTAGAAAAAGGAAACAAACCCACAGCACTAAAACACTATAATATACATGATTTAATTAGACTGATTCGGCTTGTAAGACAAAACATTTTAGTAAGCTATGATGATGGAAATATGTTTTAGATAGGACTGGCTTAAAACAGGGTTCCTTAGCAAGGTAAGTAAGGTTAAACGTTCTTTGGCTAAACTATGCGACAAAACTCTTTTTTTTTTTTTTTTTTTTTTTAAGTGAATTAATACATTGATATGTGGCATCCACGTTTTTTTAGTCATGGGCCATATAATCAGAAAGCTATATATTTGAGGGCCACATTATTATTATTATTTATTGATAACAATGGTGAATTATAGCCTGTTAGCTATTCAAAAACACTGACTGATTTATTTAATAGTAACATAGTAAATTAGGTTGAAAAAAAGAAAAAGTCCATCAAGTTCAACCTGTGCCTCATAACCCAGAGAAATGAGAATTATATAATATTTTGTGTTGCCAAATAATTTAGTCTTTATCTGAACCTCCTGTTTTGCCTACTAATACACAATAGCACCCTGTATTTTCCCTCTTGAAAGAAATGTATATAATCTTCTCTTAAATGTATCCATTGTATCTGCCATAACCACCTCCTTGGGCAAGGAATTCCACAATTTAACAGACCTTACTGTAAAAAACCCTTCCTCTTGAATCCTCCTTTCCTGTAATCCCAAGAGGTGGTCCCTGGTTATTTGAATGAAAAGCTCACCAGAGAGATCCTTGTATTGACCTCTCATATACTTGTACATTGTGATAATACCTCCTTTTAGTCATCTTTTCTCTGCAGTAAACAAACCAGGTTTGTCTAGACGTTCCTCAAATCAAAGACAACACTGATATTTAACAGACATATATTCTTGAGCTGTATAGTACTGGCAAGCATGGGATTATGTTTTACTGGCATAATTGTTGACATGTGCTAGTTATTTAGTTGTAAAAATAGTTTTTAAAAAATCACAAGTGGGCCGCACCCTGGAATCCAGCAAGCCGCACCCTAGAATCAGGCCACACGTTGGACACCCCTGTAATATGTGCTCTACACAGGGCACACATAGAAGAAATTTGCATGAAGCAGAGTAGGACCATCTTCTGCATTTGGTTTGTTTCTAATTTGGGGACTGTGGTGGGTTCCCTCATTCCTTGCTGCAGTTCATATTTCACATACCTGGGCTCCTTTTGTATACATATATGTATATTATGTTGTTTTAGCACTGTGAAGTTATTTCCTTTTTTTCCAGTTTCTAAACTGGTGCTAAAGAAACGGCAAAATAATTCTGCAGGTTGATTTTGTGACTATTTGCCAAACCTGAAGTTTAGGCTCTTCTTATTCACAAGAAGTTGCCCACAGGAATTTACATATGTACTGGTGATCAGATGTAGGCAAGACCTTAAGAAATACAAAGCACATTAGAGGGCACTTAATGTGTCAGTTTTAGTAGAACTCATGCAGACTAAGCTCAGAATCCCATTGACAAATGGTCAAGTAGTAAACTGAGCAAGTAGACATATAAAGGGGCAATTCACTCCTCAGTAAATGATGGCATCTACTTCACAGGTTTATAAAACTCGGTCTGCTTCATACCCCAGCTTGTCTTTACTCCTGGATGCTAGAGAGACATCTCCAACCCATTGTGACACAATCTGTTCAATACATCTGCAAACCAGTGCTTTGGAAAGGTCTCTGGCTTTCAAGGGGTTAAAGGGATAGTAATGTTTCACAATAAAAACAGCTCCAATTAATCTTCATAGTATTTGGGCCATGGAGAGTGTTATTTCAATTCTGTCAGAGTTGTATTTCAAGAGTAATTGAATGATAAAGTATCCCCCTCCCGCCCCTTTTACTGATGTAACACTGCTCACCTCAGAGCAGCAAGGTGGTGTCTGGATGGATCGCAGAGAGGGACAATCTTCAATTAGCATAAGGAAAAAAACTGAAAAACCTGTCAAGGGGGGGGGCAGGGTTTTCATTGTTCTCACAGTAAGAATATTATCCCTTGCTGCGAGCTGTCTGGTCTGTGGACCAGATTCCACATCTGAGGGGAGGTGGTTTACACTAGGTAAAAGGGGCGGGAGAGGGATAAGTTATCATTCAATTACTCTTGAACTACAACTCTGACAGTATTAAATAACACTCTCCATGGCTCAAATACTATGAAGATTAATTGAAGCTGCTGTTTTTGTGAAACATTACTATCCCATCCTCACAGAAGCACATATGTAACTATATTTATAATGTGCAAAGCAGTATTTAGGGAGCTAAAGATAAGAAATCATGGAGCAATCCAACTGTACCATAAGAAACATATAAAAATACCCCACGTCCCTTTACTTAACTCTTTCAGTGCCAGATGGTTGTGCAACACATTAATTTTGCAATGAGTTGCACACCCCTCTGGCAAGAGAAGGTTAATAAGGGTTTTTTATCTCTTTGAATGCTAGAGAGGTCTCCAATGCATTGTACAGCAATGTGTTAAAGCCACCACTAACATTTGGACTGCTCCAGAATTGTTCATCTGTATCTTCCGGAGTATGGCCCATGAGCTAGTAGAATGACTGAGTCACTGACTGATCCACCTGTGCTCAAGAGGATATATTAAAAAGACACTGTGAGGAAGGCTCAAGGACTGAGTCTGAGATCCTATGATATATCTTTCTCTTTGAATATGTGCCTGCCTTCTAATTACTGAACAAGCCAGTAATAAGGAGCAGTAGATAACATACTCCTGAGAGCTAGTGACATAACAGCTCCCCAGCTCCTTCATAATGCCCTGGATTAGTGGATTTGCTTATACAAAGCAGAAGACTTCTGAGAAACATAAAAAAAATAATGAAACCAAAGGCTAGACATTGATTTAAATCAATTAAGGCCAAATATATATTTGCCTGGGGTACGTTTTTCTTTACATGCCAGCTCATACCTGGCATTAAGTTTTAAAAACTAAAACTACCATTATTTTTGACAATTAGCAAATTGCTTAGTTGGACTACGTCCAGTTATTTATTTAGAATTTATTTTAGTAGAAAATACTTACCAGGAAGAATATATTGAGATTTCTCTTGTTTTAAAGTATATCATGGAATTTTACTAAAGACAAAGCAAGAGAAGGCGCACACAATTTAATCATAGACTGCTTTTACTGGAAGACATTGCACCTCCACCGGATTAGTACTATATGTGATCTTCTTCCACCATGCCACATAACATCTCTCACTGTGAGTGCAATCGCACTCACCTTTAAGTAAGGCTGAACCAGCCTCACAGTATAAGCGCCTTCACTGGATAACCTCCAGTGTCGGTTTCTTCACCAAGACTGCATCCGTATCCTACACATTTCACCGTCCTTTCTATGGTCTCTAACTGGTCCTCTATCTAGGGCAGTGATTCTCAACCAGGGTGCTGTGGCACTTTCGTGTGTCACAGACATAATTTTAGGGTGCCCCACATCTTCTATGAAGACTAACAAATATGGACTTTTAAATAAAGAATAATAGAAATTGTTCTGCACAATATGTTTAGTTTTGTTACTATGATTGTAAGACCTAATAATAACTGTATATTTATGTATTGTATCCTTCGTTATGCCCTTGATAAAGTACATTAAATATGCTAGGGGTGCCCCAAATGTTCTAGATTATATGTTAGGGGTGCCCTGAACAAAAAAAGATTGAGAACCACCAGGGCTGGATTTACATCTCAGGCGCCCCTAGGCACAATACCCTCCGGCGCCCCTAGCTCCACCTTTGCCCGGCAGCGTAGTGATGATGTCACAGGGGGTCCCGGCGGGCTGTAAGACCAATGGAGTCTGGAGGCAGTGGCACGCAGGAGCAGCAGTGGGGCGGCCCGGCAGCATGGGCACAGCCACGAGTACAATGGAGAACATGTTACCGTCTCATGTGCACATGTGCCTTGAAGGGCGAGCGAGCACAGGCGACTGCTCACAGCATAGTTACTTTTAAATTAAGTGGCAGTGTGGCACAGCATTATTTATTATGCACTTTGGGGTGGAATGTGGGCGTGACAAGGCCTTTGCCAGGCGCCCCTGAAAATCCGGCGCCCTAGGCAAGTGCCTTGTCTGCCTATTGACAAATCCGGGCCTGAGAACCACTGATCTAGGGTCTAGTTAAGCCTGTTCATAAGGACTAAGGTAGGATGATTTGTAGCTTGGAGCTGTGAAATAATGACTCTGGAATATAAACTTTGTATATAAATATCTTTAATCTGGAGTCATCCAGTGTAAAAATCATGTATGATAAAATCTATCCAGCATTAGTACAGGTACAAACAATAAATTAAAATATAGCTAGAAAATAGCTTCAGTATGATATATTAGAACACTCACTACCACCCAACGCGTTTCGCAGTATCACACTGCTTCATCAAGCATGAACGTGCTGCCTTCTCTCTCTCTCTCACTGCAGTCCTGGCCATTTCTTCTGTCTGCAGTGCATTCTCTATGCATCATACTATGTTCTTTGCTTGACTTTGATGTGGTGAATCACAGAGGGAATTCAGCAACATTGAGGGCTTTTCCACACAAGCAACAGAAGACTAGTTGCTCTTTATCTACAGTTCAGTAACCCGTGTTCTTTCACTCACATTCTCTTGCGTTACACTGCCGATCCCATCCACTTATCCTGTGGCTGATGCCTGTGCCACATGATTGCCAGCTGAATATTACTGACTGAAACCCAATCTGGTCTGACATTCATTTCAGGTTGCAGTGAGTATTACAATCTCTAAATTGCTCGGTTGCATCTCCATAGGCTGCTGTGAAGATGTCCCCTGCTGCATTTTAATATGTTCCTGCATGAATGGAGTTAATGCAGCTTGCTTGACTGCTGTATTCATGCAGGAAGATAGTTGCATATATGCCCAGCATTCCACCATTCACAGCGGGCAAAATCCCCAATATAACATTGCTCCGCTGGTGTCACCCACGTGAAATAAGGACCAGGTGGGTGCTTGCGAAGCAATGTGTTGCACACCTCTCTGGCCCTTAAAGGGTTAACCTACAGAGAAATATCTGCCAAAAGGCAAAATTCAAGGTATCGCTGACATTTGCAGAGCTACGTGTTGCTCATCTCACTGGCAATCAGAGGGTTAAACACAGCATTGCATAAACACTGCTGTTTCTTAATTTCCTTTTCTGTGTCTAGGGAAAGGAATTGGCAAACCAATAAACTATAAAATCAATACCTGACTCATCTTAGTTGGGGCTTACGGATGCAACAACTTTTACTCAGTAATGATTCTGCAAACTAACCTGAAAACAGTCTGCCATACATCCAGGGAGGGGGCTGTTTTTGCAGGCTCTAAAAAGAAATAGATAGACCCTTTCAGCACCCTAGATTATCTACAATTTACACCTCCCTCATCAAGTGAAAAAGAGAACTCTCCTGTTTAATAAGCAGGACCAATAAGAGAGTGGGTGGTTTTCCAAAAGGGAATGTGTTATGTGTTGTCTTGATTTAAAAGCTTGATGATAACTTCAGCAGAGTGTGCGTGCAGAGCTCACATAAAGCCGAGAATACTGCAGGGGCATAGAAATGAGTCCTTTGTGTAGGAAAGGCAGAGTCTCCATCACAGCTCCCATTTCCCACGTCAGAAGGGGGGCTGGTACGCACATGCCCCTGTTGTGTTCCTGCCTTGTTGAGATTCAGAAAGCAATGTTTGTGCTGCAGAAATGATTTAGAAGGGTCATGAAATATTCCAGTGGTAGCAAAGGAAGGTAAAATCAGACCAGGGCAAGCCAACCTAATGAAAATATAATTCTTCAGAGCTCCACAGGCACCAGTACAACCCTAAAGCATAGGTTTCCCATATGTTTCCTGTTTTGCAATGCATTGGATACCCTCTGACACTCAAAGGGTTAAGGGGAGGTCTGGACATATTAATATACATGATATTACAGCAGGCAAACTGCTTTATAGGAATATAAGGATAAATTAGCCCAAGAAGAATTACAGACTGCAGTCAGATAATATATAGTGCTTTGTGAAGCTGTGCATTTAAAATACCTGGCAACAGGAGAATTATTGTTTGCAGTTAACCTCTCTTGATTTTTTTTAAATGAAATAATTAACTTAAGAGGAGGCTAGTGATTTCTATATTTCATTGAATAGCATGGGGTAGAGGCAGGGCTGGATTTACATTCCAGGCTCCCCCAGGCGAGGCACTCTGGGCACCCTTAGCTCCGCCCATGGCCATGCCACACTCCTCACATGACCACGCCACCAGTCTCATCCACTGTTTCCTGGCACCGAATATACCTTTGGCCTACAACAAGCAAGAACATAAAAGCTTTAACCCCTTGGTTGCTAGAGAGAGCTCCAATTAATTGCTCCACAATGCGTTGGAGATCTCACTAGCATCCAAGGGGTTAAATAATAGCCTGTAAAGGGGTATATAAGCTACTGCATGGATACAGAGGTTGCTCTGGCCCCACCCACAATTCAGACTGTGGGTGTGTCCAGCACAGCTGAGGCGCCCCTCAAAATTTGGAGCTCTAGTCTGCCTGCTGGGATATCTGGCCCTGGGTAGTGGTCTCCCTACCATGCAAAGGGTTAGGTTGAAGGGACAGTAATATGTACATATAACTTTTTCCAAGTGTTAGTGCTAGGGATAATCAAAACGATTCTTTGTTTGGGAGTAACGGCATTATAAACGCAAGGTCTTATTCACAAAGGAAAGATGAGCAATTCTGGAGCTAAGCAACTGCTCAATAGGAAATAAAGCCTTCCATTAATTTAAATTGGGAGCTCTGCAATTAGTTGGAGAGTGCACTAGCATTACTATAGCCAGAAAATCACTTTGAATTTTGCCCTTTTATTCAATGAATACCAGCTTAGGACTTAGGAAATGACATTCACTTGCTCCATCTCCTCTATGTCTTACTTCGTACACTGGTCTAAGTGTGGCGCAGAGGAAAGGACCGCTGTGAATCACCCACAGACTTCCCCTCTGTACTCCTCTTATCTTGAGGGAAGGAAATCTGGTATTCACAGTTTAATACATTGATGTGAGGCAGGAATTAAAATCGATTCCTGTGCTTGCTAAAACGCCAGATTGGTTTTGTACATTCATCAACCCTTTGAGTGCCAAAGGATTATCCAACACATTGCTTCACAATGAGTTAGATACTCCTCTGGAACCCAGAGGGTTAATGTTAAATATCATCTGCATACAGGTAATTATTAACTCCCTGAATGCTAGAGGTATCACCTATGTATTGTAACACAGCATATTGGAGACATTTTCTAATATCCAAAGGGGTAACGCTTCTTTGGAGAAATGATGTCAAGTATGAAAAGAAGAGGTTCCAGAACAGGAACAAGTAGAATTCTCTGGAGATGAAGTAAAGATAAAGGGGGGGATTCACTAAGGCGTGATAAAAGGTGATGAAGTGAAGATGACTTCTCCAGTGATATCACTACTCCAAGTCCTATGTTATTCTATAGAGCCTATGCACTAGGATTTTTCCAGTTTTGGAGATCTTAGTGCATAGGCTCCATAGAATAACACAGGAACTGGAGAAATGATATCACTGGAGAAGTCATCTCCATTTTATCACATTTTTATCACACTTTAGTGAAAAACCCCGAGGACTTGTTGTCAGAAAAAGAGTTGAGAGAGGAAAGACAATAAGGAAACAGAAGGAAGCCAAACCCCACCATAGGTGGTAGCCTGGCTACTACTAGCATGACTCAGCCCACAGTCCCACCCAATGTTTGCCTGCACAGAAAAGGCCATTGGCCTAAAAGCAAGATGGGAAAAATGCTTTAACCTCTAGCTAGCCATGCATTGGAGATCTCTCCATCATTCAAGGGGCTAAATAGTAGCATGTAAAAAGATTATACGATTGGTGCAGGGACATTGTGGTCAGAATGTGGGTGTGGCCAGAACCGCTGAGGTGCTTCTCAAAATGTGGAGCTCAAGGCAGCTGACTATAGGGAAATCTGGCCTTGAATGAATACTTCCTAATATGTCAAATGGCCAAAGAGGAATGCTTATTTTAGAGGGTGTTTCTAGGGGCGTAGCTGGTGGGTGGAGCATTACCAAGAATTTTTAAATTACACCTGTTTGTGTAACAGAATAAGTGATTTAGAACAAGACCAGCATATTCTATGTACACAATCTAAACAATTATTAATGTGAGCTATATTGCTGTGGAGCAATATACTTATAAACAACACACAGAACCCAGTCTGATCTCCTAAAAAGGGATTTGGGTCTCAGAAAGGGTCCGTCTCTCCTAAAGAGAGAGACTAGGGAGATATGTGACTGTAGAATCTGAGATCCAGATCTATCAAATGTATACATGCCAGACATGTATTCTTTCCTCTGTCTGATTGTGCCAATGACCTTAGAACAAGTACAGTTGCCTGCTTATCTCATTAATCCTTTCAGTGCCAGAGGGGTAGACAACGCATCGCAAAGCAATGGGTTGCGTACCCTTCTGGCACTGAAAGGGTTAAAGGAGAACTAAAATGTAATAATAGACTCCATTGAAATTACTATGGCCAGAATATCCTAATGCCTCCTATGAATTTTACCCTGGTGCTTGTGTTCAAGAGATAACATTATTGATCGCTTCAGGACATCGTATCCATGGAAGTAGCAGGCCAGCAGAGCCTGACAATGTTCACTGCACATGGTAACCTTTGTGCAATCCATGGATGAAGACTACAACTCCCATTATTTCCCAGTCAGTCAATGGCTCCCCTCTGACTGGTTGGGAATAACTGGAGTTGTAGTCCCCAACAGTTTTAGTTTCGGTGGTGGCCTCCCCTTTAAATAATAGATACAAAGAATTATCAAGGCTGTTATGCAGCTGAAATGTGTCTTCGGGACACAGCTGTCCAAACTTTCTCCATCAAGGGCCAAACAGAGAAAAGAATAATGAAACAAGGGCCACATATTATTATATAATGTAATGGCAATAAGGACACAAATGTACAAAACGAGAGTTTATACTGACTACTAGTTGAACAGCACGTTACACGGGCCACAGTGCCACTGCCACCCGGTCGCGGGGCAGTCACGCGCAGTAGAGACTGCCAGCGCCACGGCTGATATAGAGCTGGACGCTCCTTCAGAGCGCCCAGCTTTGTATCAGCCGCGGTGCGGGCAGTCTGTACTGCACATGACTGCAGCACGCTCAGCAGTGTCAACTACGCATGTCGCGGCGTTACACACGATTTAGCAAATTATATATATAGGATTGTATACAATTTATAGGTAGGTTAATAAGCTACATTACATTGCATTAGATCCATATAATGTGCATTAAATGTATGCCTCTGCTAAAGATAAAGATTATACTTTTTGCAGAAAGTCATGTTATTTTCATTGAATAGAATTTGAATGAAAGGCCACATTGGATGTGTCCAAGAGACATGGCTATTGGATCTAAATTTGGACATCCGTACTATAGGACATCCGTACTGTAAGAGTAGTGGTTCATTGATTCATGTGTTCAACAAGTTTCCGTTCTCCATCAAAAACTGAAGAACAATTTTATCCAAGGATCTCATTTTTGCCATAACAAATTTTGTTATTTTACAACATGGGTAGAAATGATTTTCAGCCAGGTCATGCCAGGTCAATAACACTGTACATTTTGTTGGTGCCCTGTCACCGTATCAGTGACTGTCCATTTCTTTGCCTCCAAGAATAAGGTGACCAGGTATCTTTCTTTTTAGTAAATCATCCCTGAACACCACGGGATGGAACTTTACTGAAAGTAAGTTAAGTAGAGCTTAACCCCTTGAATGCTAAAGACATCACTAATGTATTGCTCTGCAGTGCACTGTGAAGATGTATCTAGTATCCATGGAGTTAAATAAACATTAAAGAGTTATCCATTTTACTGTCCCAATAAGAAAAAATAAACTGTACTCAAAGGAGAACTAACACTTTCTAATAATAATAAGCCCACTTCAGGGCTGCCATCAGGAAGTGGGGGAGGTAAATACCCTTGTATGGGGCCAGGCTAAGCAGGGGAGTCCACCTCCCCAATCAGACACAGAGGCCACACTGCATCCCCGTGACTCAAAATGACCCCCCCAGACAACCAGACCAGCCCATAAGGATTCTGGAGGATATCCTGGTGGGGTCCCTTATTAAAGTCTATTCTGTAGGTAGCATAGCAGAGAATTGGAGCGCACCTCAGATGCTCTGTCTTCTGTTTCATATCATACCGCATGGTGGAGCAGTTCCATGGGCTCCGTTTTTACATATACTTCTAGGCTGCAGTGCAAATTTTTTTTTTTTTTTTCTTTTGGACGGGGGGTACTGACAGAAAATCCTAATGAACACTCTGAATTTTACTCTTGTGTTTTTATCCAAGAGATACCATCATATTCAGTCCTGGATGTCATGCCCATGGAGGCAGACATGACAGTTGGTAGCATGACCACCTCAAACTGTACTCACTGAATTGCTTGCCAGTATACCCATCTGCTTAAATGCTGTTAGTTCTCCTTTAATGTTGCTCCAGTTTCATAGCTATTCTTTAATACGCTGTGTGTTAGTTGGCAGCAGGTTAGCACAAACAATAGGTTTTCATCTGGGCATATTTATCTCCCTACAGATAAGGTAAAGAAACACCCCAAGTCATGACAAGCCTCAGGGTGTCTGGGTATTTTGAAATAAACGCACACACACTTCAGCCAACACAAACATGGATTTTCTTGTGACAGAGGAAGTAGACAATCTGAATTTATCTACTTCAAACATAATTTGTGTATGTTTTCTTCCTATTGTTGAACTAAGGTTAAAGTTTCAATTAAGTTTACGGAAAATATTCTCATGAATTATCAAGAAATGCAATCACTTGTCACCTTAAGTATAGTTTGTTTTTCAGAGAATTAAAATCTATGTATGCTGCACTAGCAATTTTCCTGTAAAACAAATAGCTTTTGATAAATTAACCTTTATGTACTGAAGGCACAGTTGGTAATCCCCACACAGTATGCCAATTAGTTATATATGAAGCCAAACTTACCTGCTATTAGACATGTCCCCCAGTGTGTGACTCTGCCTAGGTTCATTCATAGAACAGTGTGCATTAGTCAGCACCTAAACTAATTAGCATAAAGTGTCATAATGAGCTAATAAATAAAGGTTAATTTCTAAAAAAAAAATATTTATATTACAAACCAATGGCTAGTACAACATATGCAATGTTTAATAATCTTTAAAATTAACTAAACATAATGTACCTTTAGGTGACGGGTCCACTTTAAGCACAGCAGAACCAGCTGTCTTGATTTTATGTCATCTAAGACCGTAGAAGAGGGAGCAAAGTTTTAACAAACAGGACAAATTGCCCAACCCAAGGATGTTTGTCTTCAGTCTTTACAAAGTGTTCTTTATGCTTGATAAGGGAAGTTGATCCTTCCTATTATGAACAGATCAGTTTTATAAAGGCAATACTAACCATACAAGGCCACAGAGAGACCACAGTTTATAATACCATAATAACTAACACGACTGTGACCAATATACTGATTGACAAGTTTGCCTCAGGCTGTAGTCTGAGCCAGTCATGGCTTAAAGGTGTTATATACTCTGAAGAAGTTAATATGGATTCTTGTTATCAAGAATTCACTGGTAATGCGCATGCAATCAGGATATAATTATGTTTTTCCTTTGTGATTTGTGAATGTTTATTTCTGTCTAAACAAAAATGATATACATCTAGGTAGATAGATAGATAGATAGATAGATAGATAGATAGATAGATAGATAGATAGACTGACAAACAATCAGACTAATAATGTCATGCAATGAATAAGTCACAATTTACTTTTATTCAAGACTGATGAGCAAGTGGACCAAACCAGCTGTATCGGGGAGTGGAGGAGGATTTCAATTAAAAGACACATTAATTTAAATAGGGCTTGTAACCACTTGGTTGCTACTCCAATGCTTTGCATCACAAAGTGCAGTAGACCTCTCTAGCATTCAAAAGACCCATTTTAATAAATTGGAAAAGGCAAGATTTTAATTTCCAACGTATGGTGAAGTTGGTTTTCTCAAGAGTTGCTTTAACTTGAGGTATAAGGTTCTGTTTTTTATCAGTATACATCACACTTGCTTACAGAGAAAAGGGACCAATTTATTATTATTCTATATTTATATAGCGCCAACTAATTCCACACCACTGACCAATATATATCTATGTATGCCCAATGACAGTGGTATAGAAATTATGTTTGGCTCATCATTTTTATCAGATTTGAGTGGGACACTGACACAGAAGTGCACAACTGTCACGTTTTAGAACCAAGAAACCCCAAACCACCAGCAGCTACAATGTTGCTACCAGTAAAGCTTCAACTCTTAAATTGCATTAAAAAACTTCAACATATTATAGCCCATTTGCAAGTGTTCAAATACTGTGAAAACAAGTCAGTGATCAAAATTTAAGTTTGGACTGGCATGGCAAAAATATAGCTTGGCAAAGACGACAGTGAAAAGCTGTGATACACTGGAGCCTGGGCTCTGACTATGCCACTGGCCGCTTCCCAACTCCTAGAGGGAATGAAAGGACATGCACAGGCAACTTGAGCTTCAAGCTGGGAACTAGATAAAATCAATTAACAACTCACCACATTACTTCTAAGCACTAAAGGAATCAAACAGACAATATTCTATCACAGCGTCAGTAAGCTGCACAATGTTAAAAGCTGTTGGTCTGACAATTAGTCAGATGTTAACACCACATTTCATGATTAGCATCATAATGAGAGCATACTTACTTATTTACAGGAGACCCTAGTGCATCTCTATCAAGACAAATGTCTAGTAAATAAGTAACAAGTAATTGTATTCTATGTACAGTGAAAAAAGTGCAGTTGTTTTGATCCCCATTTAATAATTTTAACTATTGCCTCGATACATAGGCACCATTGTCTCAATGTGAAAAATTGAGAAAGTACAGATAACTCCAGAGAGAGGCATTGATACATCGGTGTCAGCCAAAATCATTCAACTTTGCCTGTCATGCCAAGGCCTACCACTACCATCATTTCACTGGACTCATCAAAGATAATTGTGAAAAGCATGACACCACACAAAGAAATGAAGTTAAGTATTCTTCACTGACAAGCCCAGTTCTGTCTACAGGAGTGTTAATCAGGAACATGCAGAAAGGATAATTGTTCTGCACCACTGCAAGCTAGCAACCGGTATAATGGAATGGGAAGGAAACATGTGTGGCTGATGCACACCCCTAGTACAAACTCTGAGCACTCATACACCCCGCCAGTACATAGACCAGTTCTTTAGAACATTTCAGGCACTCTACTGCATAAGAAAAATGCCAACCTACACATGTTATCATGGACAACTTCCAGGGCTTTTAAACACTACTGTGGAACTGAGACATCCCTGATTCAGTCTCTCACTGAGCATGTGAAGCTCATTATGGGTCACCTCCTTCAATGGAACCCTTCTACAGCTACCGTGCAGGAAATGTGTGTATAAAGTTGCATGCACTAACATTCTCCAAAAAATAATTAGCCATCTTATTTCTGTTATGCCCAGTTATCTAGCTATGTTTATCATCTGTCTCATTCCTTTTTGCAGATTCTTGTCTTAGACATTAATCTCTTGTTTCTAATTCTCTCATGTTGTTTCTCATATGCAAAATTTAATGAGAATCAAAAAAAATGTGTGTGTATACACATATATATATAGTGAGCAGGTGGGTTTTGAAAAGATGCTTGAAAGTGATGAGTGATGAGTGTGGATGTTTGGCGAATGGTGATAGGGAGGGCATTCCAAAGTCGAGGGGCAGCCAGTGAAAAAGCTTGTAGCCGAGAGATGGCTCAAGTTGAGTAGGGAGAGGACAGGAAGAACTCGTGAGAAAACCGTAGGGGATGGGAAGGGTAGTGAGAGTTAAGAGCAGAAATGTAAGAGGTGCTGAAGAACAGAGAGACTTACAGGAGAGGAGGAGAATCTTGTAAGAAATACAATACAAGCCAGTGCAAGTACGGCTTTTAACATGTCCTATAAAGTCTTTTTTAAACTGTTTTTAAACAATTCATGGTAATGTCTCAGTTCAAACATTTGAAAACCATCTACGTGTAACTGTGAAGAGGAGACATTGCATTATAATTGATATATGAACCAAATTCAAGTTGTTTATTTGAAAAAATCCCTATTTATAAGAAAGGATGGAATAACAGTGCCAAATTTATAAGTACACCAATATACCCACATGTATATAATAAACAAGTTCTTCTGCTAACAGTAAACTATGCCAATCTGGACTATAAAATGAAAAATTCTAAACAGTCAGCGTTTCCTCATAAAAATATCATACATAAAAGATCAGACATAAAAAGGAAGACTCTGTTGTGCCTTTATTGTCTAATATTACAAAAATAATTTGTAACAGCTATTTCAGTGTTCGCAATTCTGTCAACTCACCCCACTAGAGGGTGTTTTGTGTGTGGAAGGAACCCCGCTCGGTGCAGAGCGGGCTACAACGAGTATGCGCAAGCAGATCTAGTATAGTCTGAAAGAAGATGTAGGATCTCACAGGCAAGAGGTAGGACCCTGATGCAGGACTGAGAGAACCCAAACAAGTCCAGTATACATATACATATATAAGGCAGAAATAAAAAAAAAAAAAAAAAAAAATATATATATATATATATATATTATGGGGAGAGCTGGGTGGCGTAGGGGAGAGCCGGGTGGCGCCATTTATCAGTTAACAAGTTGTTTTATGTGGATATATATATAAACAAACTGGGGTACCTGGAGTCCACAGGGAGCAGCGTTCCCAGCCAGAATGGAACAGGAACAGCCAGAACGGAACAGGCAGAAGGGAGTAGACAGGGAGCAGAGTCCTCAGCTGGAATAAAAGGAACTGTAGGAAGGCAGGAAGCTCCAGAAGCAAGGTCAAGTGTCTAGAGCACAGGTTAGGGCAATCGGATCTAGAAGAAGGGTCAAGGTCCAGGCCAGTGGTCAGGGCAGGCAGCTCAAGAAGCAGGGTCCAGTAGGCAGAATACAAGTCAGGGCAGGCAGCACAAGTAGCAGGGTCCAAAAACAATAGCCAAGGTCATACACAGAGAAACTCATGACAAACAGAAGCTACCCGCTAGGATAGGGACTCGAAGACTGATCACTGGCTCTCCCGCGGCACTGCACTATAAACAAAAGGCGGTCGATGTAACAACAGCATGACGCAATGATGCGTGATGATGCCCAGCAATGCCCCAACCAAAACTTCCAAATCGCTCACAAATTCCATCATGAATCCAAGATGTCATAGTGCAGTGATTCTCAGCCAGTGTGCTGTGGCAATTTGGTGTGCTACTGACATCAGCTTGGGGTGCCCCATGTTTTCCATGAAGACTTTGACAAAAAATGTAATATTGACTTTTAAATGTAGATTTATGGAAATTGTTATGCACAATATGTTCATTTTTGTTATTAGGATTGTGAGGCCTAATAATTACTGTATATTTATGTATTGTACCCTTGATAAATTACATTGAATATGTTAGGGGTACCCTGAAATCTCTAGACTGCATGATAGGGGCGCCTTGAACAAAACAAGATTGGGAACCATTGTCATGGTGGTACCACGGAACATGTTATTTTAATGAATAAACATTCAAATCTATTTTTTTATCAAAGTATGCCAAACCTTTTTTTTTCTTTCACTTTGTGGATTATCCCGTCACCTCCATGAGTGGTCTTGTTGCAGGGAGGAATGACACTTATCTCCTGCCGGCTTTAAATACCAGTTAAATGATATTGAAGCTGGGTTATCCAGAAATTGTGAGTATGGTCTTATTTGATTGATACACTGTTTATAGTGTTCTTTGTTGAGGCTCTGCTCCTGGACACTGTCTTTCTCTATTTTTTTATAATAATCTGTGCGGACATCAGAGAGAGGGAATTATAAAGAAAGTGACATATCTTTTCTAATAAAAGACATGGTCTGGGGAGTGCAATATATTGACATAAAGGGAGTGGTGTCCATACTGTGTTACACTATTGTTGTTCCCTACCTTTTCCTCAGTTTTGGGGATATAATGGGAAGGAGTGGTGGTTGCTGATGCGAATGAAGCACACACCATAGAAGCAATGGATTTTACTCTTGATATAATGTATATACACATAGCTTGTGTGTAACTGTTTCCTGTGGGGACTCTCTTGTTAAGATGTGCCACACTATTTTTTCCTGTGTTTTATTCCTTCTGTGGATGTATCAATGCCGCTATATGAGATTTGGGTGACCACAAATGCCTGATTGCAGGACAGTCCCTGATTTTAAATGTGTGTCCCATGTCCCTGGCAGCTTCCTTCTGGGACAATATAAAGTCCCTGAATGAAAAGTCCAGAGGACAGAGTTCTAAATGCTAGAAGGAGAACTGGCCATTGCCTACTGTGACAGGAAGTGATGCCTCTGTTAGGCTACAAGAAAGTGGCTTCCCAACAGAGCTCTAAACAAGAGAAGCAGAACTACCCATTACCTACTGTGACACAAAGTGATGCCTCTGCATGGCTACAAGGAAATGGCTTCCAGACAGATCTCTAAGCACTAGAAAGAGTCCTGAGTCTTGATCCTGACATCAAACAGGAACTGCAGTGCAGTTTTATTTCAGTGTAATGCTAGTCCAAGGCTTTAGTCATTAAATACATTTTCTTGTAGTCCTCAACAGGCTTCACTTCATGTTAATGGGCAGTTCTCCCTCCAGCGTTTATAACTATGTGGTGAAAGAGAGGGTTAATCACTGATGTCCAGTGATGTATACTTACCCCTCCCACATAGCTGCACTAGAGACAAGAACAAGTACTCTGCTGCTCTCCTCTCCACAGTGTCCCTAAATGGCATAATAGCAACAATGGATTTTAATTTTATTTCCAATAAAAGTTTATATGTTTTAATACAAATAGGTAAAGTCAGAGTGTACTTAATTCAACATTTTGTATATTTTCTTTGTCCTTAGAATGGAAATGTGGTCACTCTATATGAGATGGAAGAGAAGTGTGAGAGTATTAAAGTGAATGAATGAATGAATGAGTGAATGAATGAATGAGTGAATGAATGCAGTTGAAATCTATTTATGCAGATTGAAGGTGGTAGAAAGTATTGCACCAGAAGTGTTATTATTTCTACTTCTATTTTACAGTAATACCTAGGAATAATAAAGAGTAGAAGTGAAGACAGATATAGTATTGAAGTTCAAAAAAGAAAAGGATAGTTGCAAGTGCATATATATATACATATATGTGTGTGTGTGTGTGTGTGTGTGTGTGGTGAATTAATTTATAAAATGTGTCCCACTAAACACATTTATTCCTTCTACTGGTCTCTCTTGAAATTCCATATTTTGTTCCTTGACCCTTTGAGTGCCAGAGGGGTAGCCAACGCATATCCCTCTGGCATTCAAAGGGTTATTAAGCACAGAATGTCCTTTTCAATAAACAGCACACATTATTTTTTTCTATATTATGTGGATTTTACTTGATATTTAAGGCCTGTCAATATGGAAATGATTTCCTTTGGCAGAAAAGGGATGTAAAATAGTGAGATAAAACAAGACCATAACCAGTAGGGTCACAGGGGGCAGCAGTTTAGGGAGCCTAGCAAAAGTAAACAGTTGTCTACTATTAAAGCAGTTGTCAATTTCCAGTACTTCTGGGGTCCATGATTTTCTCCCAGTCCTAGTTCTTACTCACCCCCCCCCCCACGACCTATACAAGACTTACACAATCTGAGAGCTGTGGTATAAAGTCAGTCCATGTTAACCAGGCAATAACTATATGCAGCAGTGCTACCAGCAAAATGCATAGGAGTTAACTGTTGAATACTTCTCCATTGATACATACCACCAAATGTATCTTTAATTGAATTATAAGGCCTAGGTTTATGAATTATTTTTAAAATATCCCCAGAGAGAAAGTATTTTAAAATCATATGTAAATATATAAAGCTAGTGAATCAAGCAAAAATACACTTTAAAAAACACTTTAAGAAAATAATTCCATGAAATAACAAGTGGTTTTGGTGATATCCTTCCAGTTGAGAGATTTACTAATGTAATAAATCTAGCCCCATCATTTCCACCCCCTGCAGACTTCTGTAACCTATATGGCAAGTGTAGTCAAGTCTGAGATCTCCAGCTATTGGAGACTACAATGCCTATCATCCTCAACCAGCCGTTGTAATCCCCAGCAATTGACTATTCCTGCTCAGTGGGGTTAAGCCATTGAGATTGCTGCTTTAAAGACACCAATCACTTGCATTGCCCATCTCCCTGAGCACTGAAAGGTTTAATTGTCAGTGAGGGAGGTAATATAGGGCTTAGACAGGAAGTGCCTGCATAGCACACCTTAATTAACGCAATCTATAAATCTAAATTACTCAACAGATGCAGTTCTTAATAGAAAAATGGCTTTCAAAGAAAACTTTTTTCAAAATCACCAAACTTGTTTTTAGGGTCCCTTTAATGAGATTAAAAAAAAAGAATCCAAAAGGAAATTCTAAGGGTTGTAATTAAAGTAAAAACCTTCACCTATCCCAAATAATGTGAATGTTCTTTCAGTAACCCAATTCTACTTAAGAAGTGGGTGGTTTCCTTATGTTCCAACCTACATAGAACAAGGCCCTTACCCCTGGAGGGACCAAGGCAAATTAGGCACAGAAATAAATAGAACCAATTAAACGGGTTAATGAGGAGAGTCTGTGGGGAGTTTTCAGACTATCTTTGGATGGATAAATCTTCCTACTGCTCCAGTAACAAACTGATCCTGGGTTACCAGGCGTTTGAAATTGAGACCTCTATAAATAACTGTATTTTGCTTTTTTAACTTTGTGTGTACGGACTAATCAAACTGAAATGGAGCAGAAGGAATACTGAGGAAAAACAAGTACACCATGGGAGTAAACAATATATTACTATTGACTTAAAAGGGGTTTTTAACTAGGGAAGAGTGAAAAGTTCAGTTTATTTTTCACACCAATTTTTCTAGACAAGACATAATTTGACAATTTCCAGTGGAAATTCCCAAATATAGAAAATATATAATGTTTTCACCTATATTTGCTACTGTCAATGAATTTCCAGTAAGAACTTTACCATTTTCCACCCATGTTTTCTATGGCCACGGAAATTCCCACAATTTTATAAAAACCTGAGGTTTAGTTGATAGAGAGAAACAGTGTTGAAAGCAGCAAGAGAGAGAGATGGACAGAAAAACAAATAGTTTGTGGGAGTTGCAGGTTTGCCACCCATACACCTGTGTTACAACTATTGCCTGCTAACATGACCATGCACACCTCCTACTCCTTTACCCTTACTCTTGCCTATAGTATTTTTGGTGGACATAATGATACTATTGTTGATTTTTACTATAAAGCACAGAGTTGTTAGCTTGGGGAGTGATGTTTTGTCTGTTGTCATCTGTCTGACAATAATGTAAGATGTATGTTTCTGTAGTATCTGTCAATCTCATCTCAGGTGGAGGATCTCTTGCCTGTCACCTATCAGTCAAAAGTTTTTTTCTTTAACTGTCCCTATCTACCACTGTCACTGTCTACTAATCACAGCCACAAACAATGCAACCACAAACAGCTCCAGCTCCTCCTCTTTGCCTATATGCCTCTACAATAGTAGATACTGTAAATATTTCAACTGCTTTCTCTTTCTCTCTCAATGACTGCAGTGTTAGTTTTTATACTACAGTATAGCACAGGATAGACCTGCTAGCTTTAGAATCAGCAGCTTGTAATAATAATTTATATAGCTGTAAGTCAGCGCCATATCCTACTTCACCTCAGCATATACTTGTAACTCTCATTCTTATCTGTGTGGATGTAGGACTGAGTGTCTGTAACATACTATGTCAACTAGTACCTGTTATCTTTTTGTTGTGTTTTGAATATACAATGCAATATGTCTATCTGCATAGTATTTGTCACTCAGTCTCAATCAAATCTGTCTCAGCCAGTTCAGAGAGAAAGGATCACCTGCCTGTCTAACTGTCACTGTCGCTAATCAATCAAGAACTTTTTTTTTAACTTCTCTTCACACCAATGATCCCCAAACCCTACACAGCCAGAGGACAATTGGCTACCCCCAATACTTCTATATCAAGCTACTCCAGCTTCCTTTCTTTGTCTGCCTGCCTCTACTATCTAGCATAAAAAATGCTGTTGCTTTCTCTGTTTCTCCCATGCGCAGTCTGATAATATGGGATAATCTGAAACCCTCTTTTAAACTTTAGCACATATACATGAGAGAGTGGGGGGATTGCATTATTGATTGATTAATCACATTTATTTCAATGTAATTAAAAAGAAAAAAAACAGCATTTTTAACGAGAATTCCAGATGAGGTAAAAAGTTTTGCCCATTTTTTTTAACACCTTCAGTGGTAGAAAGATCTCAGGCTCTTTGCTTCACAATGCATTACACAACTCAAGCATTGATTAGAAGCACAATTTAAATGAAAGGGAATTATGGGAATTTTTACAGCACATTTGGGTTACTCCAAAATTGTTCCTGTTTTCTTTTGAAAAAAACAAAAAACAAAGAAAAAACAGACCTATATATTATAAGCTCTGACAAGTAATTTCCTTTGATGTCACAGGCATGCACATTTAAAGGGATAGTATGAGTTGTTTTTAACAAAGTTTAATATTGTAGATATTAAAAATATTAATGCAGTGAGGTATGTCCTCATGTATAGTTTGAGAGATATAATCATCTAAAGTTCCCCCCTCCCGCCCTTTTCACAGACCTCAGAGCTCTAGCTGACAGAAGGAGATCCTGTCCTGGGACTGGCCGGCAGCTCTTCAGCAGAGCCGAAATAGCGTTATATAGAAAGAAACACTTAACTGGAAAGGTCTACAAAGTGTGTTTGCAAACCAGGCACACTTTGTAGACCGTTCCAATTAAGTATTTCTTTATATATATTAACGTTATTTCGGCTCTGCTGAAGAGCCATTGGCCAGTCCCGGGACCAGGAGGGGGATACTTTATCATTCAGTTACTCTTTAAGTACATCTCTGACAGTAGTGAAATAACACTCTCCATGGCCCAAATACTATGAAGATTAATTGAAGCTGCTTTTATTTTGAAACGTTACTATCCCTTTAAGGTACAATGCAACTCCTCCTAGAGAAGACCGGGATGGACAGTGCAGGCGCACAGTTGTCTCTTTGGCGAGATGTCTGCGCTGATGCCTGCCTGACTGTCTCAGAACGAGTTGGATTTCTCAGTAACGCTGGACTTATTCTGGATAATACTAGTACGGATATTCTTTTCGTCACATGCATAATTATTTGGGGGTAGCTTTAACTTATGTGATAGTTTTGCTTTAAATTTAGGAACAGGGCATGCTCTGTGCCCTTGATTTATGCACATCTTTTTTGAAGTTTGAACTGGATTCTGAAAAATGTACAAAGCACCAGACTACATGGACATAAACCTAAAAGATAAGTTCCTTTTACAGTATTCTATCACCAAGAGTCGGTTGTACCCATTTCAGTGCAGCCACTACACTACTTCATGAGTTATGTATAGTCACAGCAACACTGAAAACAAAGGAGACACAAACTAGGCAGTTTAGAAAAAAGAAAGGAGGAAGACAACAATGTATCAACTGAGGGAGACAGACTGGACAGCACAGGACAGTAAAGGAAAGGGTAACACTTTATGTTTTATCCAAATACAAAGAAAGTGTTCTGTGTTGGAGGAGATAAAACTATCAGGTTGTATCAGGTCTTATAACGAGTTATTTTTTTAGACACTCCTTCTCTCCCATAGTTTTTCCCTGAAGCCTAAAAGCCCTGTCCCCATAGGGCCCACCTTTCAGCATACTTCTTATAAGCATGTCCTCAGTGACATTACTTGCATCTGTGGTAACATTTAGCAGGGGAGGGCTGGCCTGGGGGGCAGAGGGGCAATTGCCCCCTGGGCTGGTTACATGTCTGGGCCAGTGGGCCACTGCCTCACTCAATCTCCCAACTGCCGCTGTAAATGGAGCTACACTAGTGATACCACAAAGCTTAGAATTAAAATGTAGCTACACAAGTGATACCAGAGAACTACAATCCAAACAGAGCCACACTAGCAGCATAACCCATTTCCCTTGTAAGCTCTATGGTATCAGTCATATAGCTGTACTTAAATTGAAAGCTCAGTGGTATCACTAGACTAGCCATATTTCAACTGTAAGCTATGTAGTCCTGTAAATATTAAAATTAACTAAATGGGATGGGCTGGGACAGTGGGCCAGTAGATTGTATTTGTCCCCCAGGTCACAAGTTGCCAGCCCTCCCCTGACATTTAGTAAGCATCATATAAAGCAGGGAATAATGCCAATGAGTATTTAGAAAGGGTTCATTTACAAAACATAGGAAGCACGTGTTTTTTTTAACCTCTACATTTCCTTTTTTATTTTATACATTCAACTTATCATGATCAGAGATTAATCTTCTGCATTACAGCTATAGGATGCAGCTGAGCAACATCTGAAGACTGCACTCTTGGGTTCAATTTCCTTGTAGAAGCTAAAGAAACAGGCATGACAAGCACTTTTCTGTCTCATGAAACAATTGTTCAGACTACATAGCTCTGTACATACTTCCTGAAGTTACAAAATATATCTGATAAACAACACACATTTTCTGGAAACAATTATTCAGGAGTTTACATCCAAGAGTTACTAGGTATACATGATAAAGGAATTTTATACTTTCTTTTATTTATTTTTTTTTAGTTATCCATGAAGGTGTGGTTGAAAGAGAGTTAGGATAGGAAATGGGTGTTTGTGGTAAAGCAAAGGTTAATAGTTCACTAGGGTTTCCCAAGGTACAGTATAGGTATCATGTTACTCAGTTACACCTATCTCTCTGAGACCTGTAGAATGTAGGAGTTACTAGGTATACATGATAAAGGAATTTTATACTTTCTATTATTTATTTTGTAGTCATCCATGAAGGTGCAGATGAAAGAGAGTTAGGATAGGAAATGGGTGTTTGTGGTAAAGCAGAGGTTAATAGTTCACTAATGTTTCCCAAGGTAAAGTGTAGGTATCATGTTACTCATTTACACCTATCTCTCTGAGACCTGTAGCATGTAGATACTTACTGCTAAGGAGCAGGTGTGCAGAAAGGAAAGGTTTTAAAGGGATAGTAATACTTCGTTTTATCTTTATTTTATTTTGTAGGCATTAAAAAAACACGAAGAACGATATAAGTCTTATCTCTCAAACCTTTATGGTTTGAGAGATATTCACAAGCAAAGTTTCCCCTCCCGCCCCTTTTACCTAGTGTAAGCCATCTCTTCTCAGATGTGGAATGCAGTCCATAGACCAGACAGATAACAGCAGGGGACAACCTTCTTCCCATGAGAACAATGAAAGCCCTGCCTCCCTTGACAAGTTTTTCAGGTTTTTCCCTTATGTTAATTGAAGATTGTCCCTCTCTGCAGTCTACCTGGGCACCTCCCTTCTGCTCTGGCTGAGCAGTGTTACATCAGTAAAAGGGGCGGGAGGGGGATACTTTGTCATTGAATTACTCTTGAACTACAACTCTGACAGAATTGAAATAACAATAACAAATACTATGATGATTAATTAGAGCTGCTTTTATTATGAAACAGTACTATCCCATTAAAGCATAGGTCTGGCTGCAGGGTTCAGTATATTATTTCTCTTATGGATAAGAAGGGATATCCTGATTTGCACACGGTCCTCTTTTTCCTATATATGATATACATGTCGATTTTTTTCTCTGCCCCATACTATGAGTCTTTAGGTGTACATGTGTGGTCTGCCTACAATGGAGTCACTTTTTGGTGTTTTTATATATATGCAGGGTTCAGTTTGTCATAGACAATCTGCAGATCCTGTCCAGAGAAGTTTGCCTACTGAAACTGCCAGTAAGAAGGCAAGTAGAGATCAATCAATGTTGCCAACAGTCTAGCAGTGCCAGGCCAGAGCCCAGCGGAAGCCTAAGTGCCAGGCTAGAGGTCTAAGTGCCCAACTAAGGCTGAGCTGCCAGCAAGAAGTACCATTAGTCAAGATGTCAATCAGCAGTCAATCTGATGTCAAGCTGCCAGAAAGGAACCCGGCAGAGATCAAACTGCCAGCCAACATCCCAGGTGTACAAGGATGAATAGATCAGGCGCCTGAAAAGACCAAGCCAGAAAGCATAGGCTAAAATAACATGATAGTCTAGACATTCTAGGAATGAGACAAAGAAGTGGCCATAACTGTCCTTCTGTAACGGAACTCCAAAGACATTGAATCTATTTTTTTTCTCTATGGAAGGGAGAAGCAATCAAAAGATATTATAACCCAAAGACAAACATTTGTCAGGAATGTCCCAGAGAGCACAGAAAGTTTGCTCTCAGACTGGCCAAAGAAGAGGGTACATGGAAGACTGCCTCTGATCTTGGACAATCTGATTACGCTTGTTCCTTTGCCCTTTTGTACCCTGCCTTAAACTTTCCTCTCTGATCACTGGTGGCTGCATAACATCTGAAGCTCAACCTTAAGTGTATGAGGATGTATAAAATATGGTCCTATCCCAAGCAAGAAAGGGTTAATCAGGGGAATATTAAGATGTTAAAGTGTTTTGTAGAAGTCTTCTGTGCATAATATGATTATAGTAAGCTTCTGCCTTGATTGTATTACACAGCTTCAAGGCCTTGCAATAATAACGAGTGCTGATTTTTGCAGACTGCAGAACACAGGGTTGTGTTTACATTAACTATCACAGCCGCAGAGCAGGAGCTGGGCATGTAATGATGACGTAGGTTGTTGACACTAACCGTGTAATCTGATAGGTCAAAGCATCATGATCAGGCTGTGATAGAGGGTATACAAAGCAGGGTGCTGTGGGGGCTTTTTAAGAGCTCAACTGGAATGTGAAGCACCGCAGTGGTCAGATCCATCAGGGGCTCTCCCATACGAGCTGAGATCATTGGCTGATGAATATTGTTGCTCTACTGCTATGATTACTGCTAATAAATCTGTGATTATCCATACTGTGTGCCTCTGTTTATTTACTTTGGAATCTGAAAGAATCCTTGAAACACTCAAGGCACAAGTGGTTACCCATGAATGAAACAGAGTTACCGCTCACTGGGATCCAACCTCCAGAAGTATTACATCACAACTAAGGCAATTATAGATCCCACAGGTGTGGAACAGATCTTCCCAGCTATAACTCAACTGCAGGATTTGCCAGAGAGGTATTTTATTCCCAGACACAAAATGTTCTCCTTAGGGATCAGGTCTACTCTGGTCTCCTTCTTTTTGCTCCTTTGATGCCCAAAGACAGAAAGGGTGTCTTTCCTGGAACCCCAAATTCTTCTCACAGAACTGGTCAAGGGGAAAATGTAACACTTCTGATCTCTCATTAACAGCTGCCAATTACTGTTATCCGTAAACCACAAATCAACATATATAATTTATGGTTTATAGGACCCAAATGTAGACTCCTTTTCACTATCACATATTGGCAGGGTAACACAGCTGTTTAACAATGCAAAAGTGTGCAATACAATCATGATGACATATCGGAAATCTGTAAGAAGATGGAGGATGCACCAGAAGTGAACAATTGCATGAAGGCAATGTTCCATTTGGAGTCACAATGTACCTATAAAAATCCACAGCCAAGCAATGTTTAGTTGTCTTGACTTCATTGCTGCTTGGCATCTATATTCCTGCCTACCTGATATAGACACAGCTTACTTCCTTAAACTTCACTTGATTGCTTCCTGTCCCAACTTATCTGCCTGATTACCTATTCTGAACCAGAGTTGTCTATCCCGGACCTTAAACAACCTGATTAGATCTTTGCATTTGCTCCTTTACACTGAACTTAGGTATTTGCTTCTGATCAACAGTAGCCACACAACCACTGGGACTCACCCCCAGTGTGTGAGTGGTTGCCCCTGAATAGACCAGAAGTATATTTCACTGGGCTCCAGCTTCCAGAAACATTACAGAGTTTCACTGCCCTCTATAGAACATAAGACTCAGATACACCTTGCTCTGTGCTTTCTAAAACATGAGACATAGGTACAGTTTGCACTGGCATTCCTAGAACATCAGAAATAGATAAATATTGTGCTGTCTTACGGCATAGACTACAGAGGCACTTTGAAAGGTCCTCTATATAGTACAGTGTGACAGTGGAAAGTCTGCAGTACAGCAATGTTTTAGAAAAGAAAAATGAATTGTGTTCCACTGTTTGCCCCAACAAACTGAACAATGATAACTCCTGCATAGTTCTGCTGCTTCCACAGCATGACAGAGTAAAATTGAGGCAGGGTCTCCCAGCACAAGTTCAGAAAGTAGAGAAACGAAAGTAAAGATGTCATACATGAAGAATTTATTACCTACGTTTTAGACACCATTTTTATTCTGTGCCTCCTCTTCTCTTTGTGCCCCTCATTAATAAAGCAATTCTCTAGCCTGCGAGTTCTGTCTCTGCTCTGAAAAAGGTTTGAAAAATTCTAAGACAGTCGTTTAAATTGTAATTCCATCCTCATATTTCATCTCAGCCTGGACCATTGCTAATGAAAAAAAGAAAAAATAAGAGTAATTTCCATTTCAGAGGAGAAACTGCAGCTCTGAGGAGATTCCACAGACACGTTACAGATCAGTGCGCCTTTAACCTTCCCTCTGTGAGGAAGTGGCATCAAAACGTACCATGTAAAAGACTGCTATACAGATCTACAGTATTCGGAATACTCTTTTTCAACTTAGTAAGAACTACATGGCATTAACCCTTTAATGCCAGAGGGGTGTCAAACATATTGGATGCAATATGCTGGATATCCCTTTGGCATTCAAAACATTAATTTACTTCTGAAGAGACTAGGAAAATATTGTAAAGGAGTGAATTAAACCTACAATGTGAATAAGTGTATAAGTGGAAAATATCTTATTTTCTATATGTCACTTTTGTTGGCCCATTGTCATGTAATATGAGATATGCTGGAGTTTTATAAGTCAATTCTAATATGAATATACAAGATTATACTATTTTGTTTCACAGCCCACCTATGTCTGCCTGCAACGTAATTCTTCAAAAGCAAAGCAGGAAATCACATTTCACTTTCTGGTTCACTTTTAAAAGGTCGCATGCAGAAGAGCGTGTGACCAGATCTCGCATTTACTATGTTGCAAGTAGAGATGCACCGATACCGATTTTTGAAGACTGAGTACGAGTACCGATACTTTTTTCAAGTACTCACCGATACCAATTACCGATTCCAAGTACCTATATGCTTTAGGTACTTGGAAAACTGGCAAATGACCGCAAAAAAGGTATAGGTAATTGGTATCTGTGAGTACTTGAAAAAAAATAAATAAATAAATAAATTATATATATATACATACACACACCACTTCTTGATTCTCCCCTTTTGACTCTTTCTCCCCCTCTTGATTCCCACCTTTTACTTCATTCTCCCCCACTTGAGCCCCCTTCTTTTGCCTTGGCTTTTTCTCTCCCTTTTGATCCCCCTTTCTCCCCCTACTTGACTTGATCCCACTCTTTTGCCTCTCTCTCCCTCCTGATTCCCCCCTCCTTTTGCCTCTTCTTGGCCCCCCTCCTTTTGTCTCCTGATCCTTCCTCCCTTTGCCTCTTTCTCCCTCTTGACCCCACTCTCTGCCCCATCTTGCCTCCCTTACCCTCCTCTGCCGGGTGCTCGCTGTTCTCTCACGAGCCCCGGCAGAGGTCAGCATCAGAGCATTGCCATGGTAACCTGCGGCAATACTCCGACGCTGCAGGAGTGAGAGAGGTGACCGGGGAGCATTGTGAGCAGCTCCCCGGGCTCCCTCTCTGCAGCACCGACCCTGACACAGGGTATCGGTGCTGGCATCGGCCGCATTTGTGCGAGTACAAGTACTCGCGCAAATGCTGGTATCGGCACCGATACCGATACTAGTATCGGTATCGGTGCAACCCTAGTTGCAAGGATAAAAATGGCGACCTGAGAATCTTACATTGCATTAAAGTGCAAGATTCTTAGGTCACACTATCAAACGTTGCAATGCAGTATCAACAAGTGACAGAGCAAGATAGAGAGTGTCTGTCTGCAAGGCCAATAACCCTGCCATACACCTTCACATCCAGCGCTTCCATCACAGCACTTCCATCACAGGGCTAGCCCCCTGTTCCTCCTGTTTTCGGATTACAGCAGCCAGTGTTAGGTTGGCGCTGCACAGGTCCGGGTCCCCAAGCACCATCCTGGAGCACAGGCCAAGTGGGAGAGTAGAGTGATGCAGGGCAGAGGGGTGCTGATGGGGCTGATACCCTGATCCAAATATTGATGAGAGCTGCTCCAGAGCAGTGCTGGGTGTGACAGACACTCACTCTCACTCTGTCATTTATTTTGACACAACATTGTGATGTTTGATAGTGCAACCTAAGAACCTCGCGCTTTCATGCAGTGCAAGATTCTCAGGTCGCCATTTTTATCCTTGCAACATAGTTAATGCAAGATCTGGTCACACGCTTTTTTGCGTGCAACCTTTTAAAAGGATACCAGCCTTTCTAATGATGACAAATGGAATGTAGTAATTGCTAAAGTTGTACGTTTTATGATAATCAGCATGTATCAGAGGGATTTTGCTGCTGATTCAAGAAAGGATACTCCCACAGAGATGAGATCTGTTTTTCTAGAGTTATTATGGTTAAAATGTGTTGGGGGTTTTTTGGCAGGGGGGTATATACATTAACATAACCCTATAGGGACCAGATTTTAGGTTATTCTGTTATTCATTGCACATAATAACACCTGGGGGGAGATACAAATTTGGGGGATATTCATGAAGAGGTGATAAAGCGAAGTTGACTTTTCCATTGTATCACTTCTCCAGTTCCTGTTCTATGGAGCCTATTTAAGATCTCCAAAGCTGAAGAAATCTTAGTGCATAGGCTCCAAAGAATAACACAGGAACTGGAGATGTGATAAACTGGAGAAGTCATCTCCACTTTTATCACCTCTTTATCACCACCTAGTGAATCTCCCCCTAAGCGGTGATTCACAGAAGATAAAATGGATAAACGGGAGAGGTCATCTCCGATGTATCACTGCTTTATCACCTCTTAGTGAATCTCCTCACCCTAGAGTGGCAAAGAACATGTGTCCAGCTTACAGTTCTTCTTGTACAGAAAAAGTGACTTCCAGACAGTTCTCAATGTATTAGCATCCTTCACCAACTGGGGGATAAAAAGACAAAGAAACAGAGGATTTCCTGCAAAATAGAGGTATTTCCTCCACACCAGGAAGCTATGGATTAACTAACTCCTTGTTTATACCATGAAAAATAATTGTACAATATGTTCTTTCTCCTCTGCACATATAGGGGGCACTGCCAGCATAGGCCCTCATAATCTTGAGAGTCCATGATAATTAAACAAGAGTATTGTTGTGTAGGTCATAGGGGCCCTGAAACTTGGAAGTTCTTATTTTGTGCTTGTGTATATGGATGACTGTGCCATAATGACAGTAATTCGGAATGCAGCATTTTGCAACTTTCCAAAAACTGGTGATGATCACAATACATTGGAGCATGGAGTATCTGTACAGTAGAGTATGGGGGAATTATACTGACAATCATACAACAATTAGATAGTTGCAATGAACATAACAATATCTAGCTACATATTAGAAACAGCCAGTCACAGTTGGCTGACTTCCTATGTTCTTGTACACTCTGTCACTTACCTTACAGCAGTTCCTGCAACCAAGATAAGGACATGTTTACATCTCTGTTGACCTTAAGAGTCCATAACCTTATCTGGTCCCATCCCCTGCCCTAGCACAAAATGTACCATTAGCCTGTAACGGACATATCAATCCTGTGGTATGAGGACATTATATGGCCTCCACCAAGCTGCCTCCTCCATTGAAATGCTCTTCAGCTCCTGTTTAGCAACTGAGCCATGTAAACCAATGTGTTTGTCACTGAATCTGTGTTCATTTATACACACTACAATTATGTTATGGATAGTAAATATAATATGTTGTTAGACACAGGCCAGGTAATAATTTCCATGGTGGGTCCATGTAACTAACTCTGGGAGGTCTTTAAAGGGCCCAATATATGAAATGAGTAAAGCTTGTAAAATAAAGGACTCCACTGAGCTTGAAATCTCTAGGAAGCCAACCACATGACACCACATAGCTTGCAATGTACAGTGAATGATTAACAGTGCATTCCTTCCTGTAAGTTGCAAGCTGTCTGGTGTTTGGGGTTGGGAAGTTCAATCAGTGGTTAAACATCTAAATAGAAACCTACTCTAGAGAGAGAAATTATCATGTAGCAGGGGGACAAGATGGGCCAAGCAATATTGTTCAGCAGGCTGGACCCAGTTCATTGAAATTACTTTGTCCACCCCTGCTTTAGACCAAATGTCATGGAAGGTGCACAAACTGTTGTCTTCCAGCTTTTGCTCTTGTACTGTAACTACAATGCCCAGCTGGAGCTAATGAGAGTAGCAGTAACAGATGGAAGGTCTCATCTTGTACCCTCATGACACAGGTTTTCCTAGGCAGTTCTCCAGCCTCATAAACTGTGCAAGTTTTGAGATTATCTATATTTGAGTATATATGGAACAATCAGTGGTTCAATGGCTATAACATTTGCGCTCATGTGAAAAGATCCTGAACACATGCACTGTTTATGGGGCTTGACAACTAAATATAAGCCCTTTTGTACTATGGCTGATGTATTTTAATTGTTGTCTATGTCAATGTTATGGTAAAAACCTCCCGTGGTCTATTTTAGATTTCAGTTTAAAGCATTAATGTAATTTTAAGCATTTAATGCATTCATTCTAATTAATGCTTGATTATACCTTACAGTAATGTCTTCCAGTAAGTTTGTGGTTTGTAATAATCACTATAATATTTGATATAAATAAAAGACTGTTTTCTAAGAATGAAAAACATAGTGCTTTTTAAGAACATGTTATGTATAGATCTTAAAAAACCATTTATTTTTCAAAGCAACATTAACAAATGGAGCGGGGGATTTAATAATACATTAAGAAGGCATTCAATTAATTAGGACCCTAAGAGGAATAATGTAACCCTCCTGAGAAGAGATTCTTTGAAGTGGCTATCAGTTACCATGAGCAAGAAGTGGGAGACCTGGCAGTATGGCAGCGAATCACAGGGAGGGAAATGTCAGCCCTAAGTGAGCATGACAGGGGGTGAGACAGCATGTTGTGGAGATTAGCGCAAACCATGGAGACCTGACCCCCTGTGAGAGGCACATAAATAATATCAGTGATGGGGGGGCCTAGAGTATACAGGAATACAGGTATACATATATATATAATGGTGATAAGGATTTGCTTATTTTGTGTTTTTCTCAAACAGGAATGTGTATTGTCAATAATATGCAAACATAATAATACATGGGACTGAATTCACTGGACAGGTAAAAACCTTTATCTATTAAGATACTATCAACCATAAAGTAGTGTTCTACCACACTAATATTTTGAGTACTATAGTTATAACTAAAATCTCAGCATTGCCCACATGGTGTAATCTTCAGTAGCACAGTGGTTTCCAAGAAATCTTACCTTAGGGATGTTAACTAGCAAAGTTACATTACTCCAGGCAGAAAAACACTAATTTCTCTCACACAGTTGTTAGACTATAACACCCATCATCTTCTGCTGGCCAAGGAAAAGAACAGCTGAAGAGCCACATGTTACCTGCCATACATTCATCTGAATAAATTCTAACTGAAACTGCTCTAAAGTCTGGGACACCTGACAAGTTTAAGTTGCAATATTATTGATAAATTGTTCTAGGAATAGTGCCATATGCAAAAAAATCTCTTTCAGTTTTAAAGGGATAGTAATACTTCATTATTATTATCCCTCATGTTGAAGCCCTTAAAAATCGGAATTAAACGATTTAAACGAATTAAACCAGCGGCATCTCTCAAACCTTTATGGTTTGAGAGATATCCGCATTCAAAGTTCCCTCTCCTTCTCTCTCCCCTGACGTCAGCGTTATAGCTGACAGAAGGGGAATTCGGTCATGAGCACGCGGCGGCTCTGCAGCAGACCATTTCAGTGAAGGATTTCTGTTTCTATAAAGTGATCTCAGTACTGCTGCAGAGCCGCCGCTGGTCCGGGGACCGGATTCCCCTGCTGTCAGCTATAACGCTGACGTCATGGGAGAGAGAACTTTGAATGAGAATATCTCTCAAACCATAAAGGTTTGAGAGATGCCGCTGGTCTCATTTAATTCCGATTTTTAAGGGCTACAACATGGGGGATAGTAAAAATGAAGTATTACTATCACTTTAATTATATCCTGATTCACCACCCTGGGTATATTCAGCCACCTACCAGAAAAATAAATAAATGAGGAAACATCTGATGGGTTGTGTCTATGTGTCAAACACACCCAGGGGTGGGTACATAATTCTGGGATTTGTAGTCCTGCTTTACTAAAACAATACTCTCCTTTGTCATGGATGCTGATCGAGAATTTCTGACACTTGGCTCACAAAATTTCTATGCAATGTAACAAAAAATATAACTTGACAGATCTCTCATGCTCTTATTAAAGTAGATGCAACTATAATTTGACACACTAAAGCAAGAGTGGGCAACCTGTGTCTTTCTGTCTATTGTTGTACTTGAACTTCCATCATCTTAAGCCTGAAGCAGACAGAGAGAAATGAATGAGATAGAAAGCAAGAGGGCCAGAGTGAGTGAGTGATGGAAGCCCCATGTCTTATTTCCACCTTGGGGCATGGAGTGTGTTCTAGGGCAAGTGTGCTGCATTATACAGTAATAACACATTAGGTTGCCCCAAGCCCATAACTTCTTGAGAACCTACCAACTAACCTACCCTATGGTGCAGTTTGTTTGCTCCGTAGTTCTTACAGTTTTTATTAGTATATCAGCCTCTGTGTGTATTGTGGGAGATAGTGAAAAGTAGACTTCTGCATGAGACTATGTTGCGTACTGCACAATGCTAAATCAAATTTTCCCTGGTTTCAGTGAAGGTACCACATATATCACTTCTACAGGTCATATAAAAACCACATATTGATCTTATATTGTATATATAATTATATTCTCCTCACCTTAGAGGTTACACAGTGTCATCAGGGGCCTGTAAAGATAAATTATTTATACTGTATGTTCTCTTTGTACATTATTTAAATAATGAACAGATTTCTGTTACTACATTATCGCTAGTCTTACTACCAGGCAAGCTGCTATGTGCCAGAATGACCCGAGGCATGGGTCAGCCGAATTCATTATTAATGCAACGGGCAGCCCAAATGTACTATTACAGTTACAGAGATTGGCACCATTACATGCCCCAAGCTGGCAACAAGACCTGTGGCTTTAATCCTTTCAGTGCCAGAGACACTGAAACGGTTAAACCTGAGACCTGTAGCGCCCTCAGCCGGTACCCAACAACAGCTCTGCCCTTTACAATTGTTCCCACACTATAGTACGATATCTATTATCTGATTTCTATACATGCACAACATTGAATGTTGGCTTCCTTTTGACTGAATATTGCTGGAAATTAGTTTTAATAAAGGGATATCCAAAACCTTTACACACACAAAATACAAGCCAGTACTGTCTCTTCCCTTGTAGCTGTGCAGAGATAAGTAAAAGACAAAGGGGAAGATTCGCTAAGGTGTGATAAAGAGATGATAAAGTGAAGATGACATTCAGTTTATCACTTCTCCAATTCCTATGTTATTATATGGAGCCTATGCACTAAGATTTCTTCAACTTTGGAGATCTTAGTGAATAGGCTCTACAGAATAACATAGGAACAGGAGAAGTGATAAACTGGAGAAGTCATCTCCACTTTATCACCTCTTTATCATGGACTAGTGAATGTCCCCCCTGGTTACAAAGATTGACATAAATTAAAGAGAACAATTAATGGAAGAAAGCAGAAAATAGCATATATTACCCGACTATTCAGAAAATAATTGCATAAATACATGTTAAAGGGTTAGTAATGGCCAAAGATAACGTTACATTTTATTGTAGATTTAAAAAAAAAAAAGATATATTATGTGCAGCAAATCCTATCTCTCAAACCCAGGGGCGGACTGACCATACGGGCATTCGGTCACGGACCGAGGGCCCGTGACCGAAGGGGGCCTGCCGCCGCTTCCAGCGCTGCTCAGCAACTCTCGGCCGCCGGCACGCCGTTCTAGTAATACAGAGCGCTGGGAGATGACATCATCTCCCAGCCTCTGTATTACTAGAGGCGCACGGGACTTCGCACAGCCACGCCGCTAGACCACCAGGGACTGGAGGTAAGGGGCAGTGTGGAGATGAAGGGGGCATTGTGGAAGGGGCAGTGTGGAGATGAAGGGGGCATTGTGGAAGGGGCATTGTGGAGATGAAGGGGGCAATGTGGAGATAGGGGCAATGTGGAGATAGGGGCATTGTGGAGATGAAGGGGGCAATGTGGAGATAGGGGCATTGTGGAGATGAAGGTGGCAATGTGGAGATTTCTGCAGGGGGCCCAGACCTCTTTTTGGACCAGGGGCCCTGGGTCCTGTCAGTCCGTCCCTGCCCAAACCTTTACGGTTTGAGAGATATTCTGTGCTAAAGTTCCTCCCTCCCCTTCTCCTGACGTTAGAGCTCTACTGACAGTAGGAGATCCCGGTCCTGGGACCAGCCAGCGGCTCTTCAGCAGATCCGAAATAGTGATCTTTAAAAACAATTACTTCATTGGAATGGTATACAAAGTGTGCCTGGTTTGCAGGCCATTCCAATGAAGTGGTTATTTTTAAATATTGCGATTTCGGCTCTGCTGAAGAGCTGTCTCATGTCGGCCGACATGGGAACTTTAGCAGCGAATACCTCTCAAACTGTAAAGTTTTGAGAGATGGGATTTGCTGCACATAATTTCATTTTTTTAAATCTACAATAAAACATAAAGTTATCTTTGGGCATTACTAACCCTTTAAATCTGCCTGCTTTTGTCTAACATGACACAGTTTTTAATGACGTTCTCAGATAGGAAAACTTGAATTCCATGTGAAAGGTCCAATGTGTTGCATACCCCTCTGGCACTCAAAGGGTTAACAATAGGGTTTAAAATGGGCTGCCCAGCGCCCACTGTTGGAAGAGGCTTCCACAGGCAAGGAGACAATATGGAATGTTCATGATCTCCCTCAACCAATGATCTGTGGCACACATTATAATCTGATCAGTGTGTGAAGCCAGATGTAAAAGCTCAGCATTGTATGAGGGTGTGAATACTTTGTATTTTATCAAACTACTGCTGTAAGAGTTTAGTATAATGTGAACAGATTTGTGCGTAAAAGGCCTTAATCATCAAGATAAGAGGTTCAAGTCTGGAGCAAACTAACTATGGGATAATGACAATTCTGAAAATTCCCAATGATTTAAATGGACCTTTTAAACTCTTAAATGCTAGAGAGGTCTACAGTGCATTGCAAAGCAATTCCCTCCCCTGGGAATTTTCATTCACTCCTAAAGTGTAGCTGATTTGTTCCAGAACTGACCTTCTATAGCTTGGTATATAAGTAAAACAATGCTATTGTAAAATTCTTTCATTATTGTGGTCCATTCATTTCATTATTGTGGGCCATACCTGGTAAATCCAACACAGATCCAATCCTAAAGTGGAGGACGTTGGAGTGTAACCTACATGTACCCAAGCAGGGACAGGTAAAGTACCCTGCAAGCTTATTAAGTTGGTAACAGGTATACCTAATTATCAACGATATTTAACCCTTTGAGTGCCAGAGGGGTACGTTCCATACCCCTCTGGCACTCAAAGGGTTAAATATGAGTTGATCCATCATCTGCTTAACCCCTTAAGGACCGGGAAAATCTGAGGTGGATTTCACTTAACCCCTTAAGGACTACATGACGTACTATGACTGTCAAGGTCCTTAAATACTTAAGGACCGATGACAGTCATAGTACGTCACATACTTTTTACTTATGGCACTCCACCGGGAGTGCGGTAAGTAAAAATGGGGCCTAAAATTTACTGCTTCAAGACTGGAGAGATTTCTTTCAGGCCCCAAAGTGGCGCGCCGATACACGCAACAGGTCATGTGTACCGGTGCATCGGCAAGGATCAAAGCAGTCCTTATGGGACTGAAACGTCCCAGGACCACTGGTCCTTAAGGGGTTAAGGACTGGAGCAATTCTGACCTTTTTGACTATGTCTGGAGCCGGCTGGCTCCAAAAGGGACTGACAGCGCAGGCGCACGGACGTCACTATGGCAAGATGTCTGTGCTTCCTGCTACTGTCAGCCTCCGAATAAGTCGAAAATCTTTTAAACCAGGTAATATTTTTGGCGACTAGCGCTACTAAGCAGCTAGTCGCCAGATGAAGACTTAATTAAGATAAAGTTTTTGAGGGGTGGTAGTTCCCCTCTAAATGGGTTATGTCCCCCTGGGTGAAAATCCCCATGTCCCTTTTTCCCTCCCTATTTTCCCACTTTTATTATTGATTAAATTTGGTGGTGTATATAAATGTATTACATGGCTCCACAACAATCACATTTCCACTTTTGGTAACTGCACAGTTAATACCCCCAGCTGCTGATTTTTTTTAGAACAGTAGGTGTCTCCTCTCTGTTTCTCTGTCCCTTACTTTGCTGGTAAGAGACAGACGGGTTGAGGAGAGACTCAGAGACAGTGTGTAAATCGCACTCACTCGTCTCATTCACTGAGAATGCCGGTACATGTGATCGCTGCTTCAGAGATCACATGACCCAGCACAACTGAGAAGGGCTGAGACTGAACGCTCCGGTACTGGAGCGTTCAGTCTCAGCCTGGAATAAATGATAGCAGCGTGCATGGAGGCACGCTGCTATCATTTATCCCATGACGGTCCTGGACCGTCATGGGTCCTTAACGGGTTAATTGTCATATATATACTTGTCTGATAATAACACTATAGGTGCCCCTTTTTGTTTTTTCTCTTTTTGTTGCATATTATATACTTCCACACTGTGGATGGTTTTGTGAAATGGAGCAGCCTGGATATACTGCTAGAGGGGGCGGAACTAATTATATCCTTGAAGCAAGAATAGCTGAGCAACACATATGTGTTAGTTTCAGCCACCACTTTTGTGAGTGCACTATTATTGGTGGTGGTTGATGAATCACAGTTTTTGTTACGTTAATACATTAGGAGCACCTCTTGTTTTTTCTTTGTTTGTTTGCAGATTTAAATACTTTCAGGTAATCTCACAATGAATCTGCTTGAACCCTTTCAGTGCCAGAGTAGTCAGCAACACATTTCAGACCAAATGTTGCTCATCCCATTGGCAAACAAGGGGTTAACTTTGATTACTCACTAGTACAAAAGGAAATAGGTATTGTGTGATTATTCAACTCCTTGGATAGTAGCACAGCATGTGTTGGAGACCTCTTGCATTCAAGGGATTCAAGGGGCCCACTACTTTATACTTATAGTACCCCAAAACAAAAAACACCCTTAATTGCAAAGCAATGTGTTGCGTACCCCTCTGGCACTCAAATGGTTAATATATGTAGATGTTTTGCCTACGTACTACTTAAGGATTTCAAAGTACAGGAAGGTACATTTGCCTGATGTGACTAACAGCTGGTGTGGTTAGAAAAAGGGCAGCCCACAGGAGCATTGCTAAGTACTAACTGAGGGTATAAAGACCAAAAGTCTCATGTTTAAAGCTTCAGGTTGTGTTGCCAGCTTGTGTTACATGGAGAACTAATAATGCATTACGTTAACACAAGTTAAAACAAGCCCTGGGTTTTTTTAGATCTTAGCACCTCGTTCTTGTACCCCAAGTTCAAAGATATTATGGTGGCTTTCCAACAGTGACAAAAGAAGATGTAGAAAGTTGGCCTGTCACCTTGATTCAAGTTTGCATATCTGAAAATGTCATTAACTGTTTGTGTGTCTTGCTATCCAAAAGACAAGCGAACGTATAGTTTAGGGTATATTACAGTGGCGTAACTACAGGGGTCAAAGGGGTCGCAACCGCGACTGGGCCCGTCACTCCAGGGGCCCGGCCGCCCCCTGAGACCCCCTCCTCCTGCTGCCGTAAGCTCCCTCCCGCGCTCTAGTAATGCAGAGCACTGGGAGATGACATCATCAGTAATGCAGAGCACTGGGAGATGACATCATCTCCCAGCGCTCTGCATTACAGAAGAGGACAGCGCAGGAGCACGTCGCTTCAGCCCGCCTCTCCTGCCACTCCACTGGACCACCAGGGATTGGGAGGTAGGAAATGGAGGCATTGTGGAGGGCCCGGGGGCCAATGTGTTCGTGGGTTGGGGGCCCATGGCACTTCTTGCACCAGGGCCCAGAGCGTTCTAGTTACGCCTCTGGTATATTATTATTGGTACAATATGCTAATGATGTTCTCAGTGCAGTTTCATACACTAATGGATCACTGTGCTGCACGGGGACACTCACTTTTCCCAGAAATAGAAGTGTGAATATTTCCTAAATTTTACATCTGCTGAATTTCTGGCTAATATTAAACATATGCAGTTCCGAATGAAGTTTTCAAAAGTGCAAAAACAAAACAAAACAAGGTGAAAGGTACACTTTAAGAAAGAAGAGATTTGCAGCAGTGCACAACACAAGCCAATGAATGTGTGCTTTTTTTCCTTCCTTGGAGGCCAAGGGCCAAGTAAATCAAAGAACCCCTCATACAGCTTTGCAGCCTTTCAAATGTTGTTGGACTACAATTCCCATCATCCACAACATTTAACAGCCAGAGAATTATGTATAGCAGGTCTGTCCAAGTTCAGTCAATAAGCGCCACCAACAGGCCAGGATTTAAGGGTTTTCTTGATTAAGAATAGGTGAGTTACTCAGTGCTTATTTGTTTTGACTGATGCATCTGTGCTTAATCAGGGAAATCCTTATATCCTGGCCTGTTGGTGGCCCTTGAGGACTGAACTTGGACAGCTCTGATGTTTATTATAGTCCAACAACAACAACTGGAATGCTACATGCTGCCCACCACATATCTCAGGGTCGTGGGTGTCCATGGAATATTTTCCGGGGGGAGGGGTTAAGCCAAAATATGATGTGCAGGTCAGCCAGACAACCCCTATGTGTATCTGGAGCAGATAAATGTAAGGGGGGGGGCAGACCTTAATGCTTGGGGGTAATACTGGCTAAGTGCCATATGTATAAATAACAGTGAAGCAATGACAGGGAAAATCATCTGAACGGCACCACATGGTACACATTTACATCCCCACTGAATTAAATGGGGCATTAATGTTCTTAAAGGGACACTAATGTCCCATAAAAAAATATTCTTGCTTTGTAGAGTATACAAAAAGAAATTATGTGTCACAAATCCTATCTCTCAAACCTTTACAGTTTGAGAGATATTTGCCTGTAAAGTTCCCCCCTCCCCTTCTCCTGACATCAGCGCTCTGCTGACAGCAGGAGATCCTGGTCCGGGGGCCAGTGCGGCTCTACAGTGAGCTGAAATCCGATTATTAGAACAGAATTACTTCATTGGAAAGGTCTACAATGTGTGCCTGGTTTGCAAGCACACTTTGTAGACCATTTCAATGAAGTAGTTCTTTTTAAATATCGCTATTTCGACTCTGCTGAAGAGCCTCCTCGAATCACACAACTCGAATCTCCTGCTGTCAGCTTTACAGCTGACATCAAGAGAGGGGCACATTTAAAGGGATAGTAATGTTTCATAATAAAAACAGCTCTAATTAATCATCATAGTATTTGGACTTTGGAGAGTGTTATTTCAATTCTGTCAGAGTTGTAGTTCAATGACAAAGTATCCCCCTCCCGCCCCTTTTACTGATGTAACACTGTTCAGCCAGATCAGAAGGGAGGTGCCCAGGTAGACTGCAGAGAGGGACAATCTTCAATTAAGATAAGGGAAAAACCTGAAAAACTTGTCAAGGGGGGCAGGGCTTTCATTGTTCTCATAGGAAAAAGATTGTCCCCTGCTGTTATCTGTCTGGTCTATGGACTGCATTCCACATCTTAGAAGAGGTGGCTTACACTAGGTAAAAGGGGCAGGAGGGGGAAACTTTGATTGTAAATATCTCTCAAACCGATAAGACTTATATCGTTCTTGTTTTTTTAATGCCTACAAAATAAAATAAAGATAAAACAAAGTATTACTATCCCTTTAAATGAGAATATCTCTGACACCATAAAGGTTTGAGAGATAGGATTTGTGCCACATAATTTCTTTTTTTTAAACTCTACAAAATAATATTTTTTTTATTGGGACATTACTGTTCCTTTAATGCTAAAGGTGCTCCAACTTGTCACTTCACAATACATTGGAGGCCTCTCTATCATTCAGTGGGGGAGATGCACTAAAGGTCGATGCTGTAGCAATATTATTTTGACGATGTGTTCAAAGCACTTCAACATTTTGATGCACGCACACATCGCCGTATGCACTTAAATTTATGGATACGAGGTGAGGAGAAGGTCCCCATTAGCATACAGGATTGTCAAAGTGTTCTCTGTGTGGTAGGGATGCTCCGTCTCACACATCACCAGCACTACCACAATCCTGAAGTCAGAGAGCTTCCCCACATGGCCAGTAGGGGAGTGGAAAGAATACTTTCAGCACCATGGACAACATCCCTTATCTCTTTCAGTGCAATAGGACTGTGCATTGCTCACCCTTGTGTCACTCAAAGGGTTAAAAAAGTACACCAGGTACTACACAGTTATCACTTCAGCTCACAGTTATCACTTCATATTTATTCCATACATGTTGTAAACTCCAAGGGAACAAGGCTGGGGGTCAGGCAGCAGCCATAGGAATTTGTGGCTACCATGTTGTATGGATGTCGATGTGGGCAGATTTTTGTCGGAGTGACGGGAATGTGATGTCGAAGACACTTTAGTGCATACTGTCGATGTGCCTTCAACACTGATCTGACAGGACATCTACATTTTGAGCCTTTTTTGACTTTTAGTCAAAAAACTCTCTCTCAATGTGTTTAAAGCCACATTTACATAATTGATAAGATCTAACTGTCCCCTATGATACAGTTGGTAGTGTCAACCAAAGGTGTGATCATGTGTGACTCAACCCTTTCTGAAGACAATGAGACAGGGGTGGGGGGATAAAACAGATTCATTGGAGGCAGACAGAAAAGGAGTCTTGTGGCTAAAAACAAGTACTGAGTATGAATGACTTTGGAGACAAAATAATGAGAGAATACGAGATAGAAAATAATTGATTTTAACAAAGAGAGACACAGATGAAGATAAAGAAAATACCACAATAAAAAACAGGACAGTGTCCTGGAAATGTATAGTTGGCAAGTGATCACTGGGGACATAAAATTCCATACGCAGAAGCATTCTCACGGAGTGCCCCAGTTCAAAGCTGTGAGACTATTTCTGGATCTTCTGACTATTAAATCCAATTAGCAGTAAATTACAATTGTGTTTTGGTCAAGGAACGTCCTTCTTTCAGGCCTCCTTGAAGATCTGACAAATGAACATGCTATTTAATGTGGCGGGAAAAAGGAAGTTCAAGGCAACTGGTACACCTGGACTGCAGTTAGGCAGGGCACCCAAAACATCACTGCATATCTAAATTTAACCCACTGTATCTATAAAAAGATTGAACGCACTCCCCTAGTTTTCATATCACCTGTACAAAATCAACATAGACAACAACAATAATAAGGTTATAGATTAATTTTTTAATAATACTAAAAGGAGCAGTAAACCTTTTATGAAAAATATATTACAAGGCTTTTCCTGATGAGTAAATAAATCAATGTATTCCTGCTGCTGGGAGATCTTTTTCAAAAAATTTTTTTTAAATCAAACTGTTAATAACATCATTAAAGGTAAATATTTTTAGTGCTCCCTATGGAAGAGCTCAAGTCTCTGACTAAGGCTCTCCACAGTCAGTGAAACAGGATCACTTGGCGGCCACAATAAAAAACTAGAAACAGCATCCCCTGGAGGCCACAATAAAAAACTGCACTTTAAAGTGGAGCATTTAGTTAATGTTAACCCTTTTAGTGGTGGGGGATACGCCTTTGGCACTCAAAGGGTTAAAGAGAATAAAAAACTATACATACGTTGTGTTAGCTGTTTGACCAATAAGTTTGGCCTTGCATAGATCTAGTTAGCTTACTGTGCAGGGAAGCCTTGTTGTCTCTATTGATTTGATTCAGCTGGGAGATCAGTGGTGGTGCCCCACCACGAGGTTTGATTTTAAAAATACAGTATGAATTAAACAAAATAATAATAATAAAACACATAAGGGTTAACTGTGCCACTAAAGCTAGTCAGAAATAACATGAGCAACATAAATCGATTTCCAGTGTTACCAGGCCATCACAGCTTAGTATGAAAGTACAACACAGTGTGTCTCCTGATGACAGCTTCATGAACTTGTCCTTAGGTCAGGTTGATCAAACAATTAAGGCAGAGCCATCCATTTTATTACCAAAACCATCCTGAAGAACCCAGTACATATACATATATGCACCATAAACAGAACTGGTAAAGGCAGGCTATATAGTATCTTAAATATTACAAGTCACCTGCCCAGTCTAGTGTGGACCCCCTGGGTGGTCAGTCCCACAGTTTGCTCCTACCTGTCTTATGTAATACTTCATATTGTACAATAAAACTAATAAGTGAAAATGTCCAACATTTCAACAATGTAAATGGAGCTTTAAAGGGATAGTAATGTTTCAAAATAAAAGCAGCTCCAGTTAATCTTCATAGTATTTGGGCCATGAACAGTGTTATTTCAGTATTGTCAGAGTTGTAGTTCAAGAGTAACTGAATGATAAAGTAGCCCCCCCCCCACCCTTTTTACCTAGTGTAAGCCGCCTCTCCTCAGATGTGGAATCTGGTCTTAAGAGCAGACAGCTCACAGCAAGGGACACTCTTCTTATTGTGAGAACAATGAAAACCCTGCCCCTCTTTACAGGTTTATTAGGTTTTTCCTTTATGCTAATTGAAGATTGTCCCTTTCTGCTGCTGCTCTGAGGTGAGCAGTGTTACATCAGTAAAAGGGGCGGGAGGGGGATACTTTATCATTCAATTACTCTTGAACTACAACTCTGACAGTATTGAAATAACACTCTCCATGGCCCCAGTACTATGAAGATTAATTGGAGCTGCTTTTATTTTGAAACATTACTATCCCTTTAAACCCCTTGAATACCAGATTAGCAATGCAGTGAACAGCTATTTAGCATTCAAGGGGTTAAAAGCCTCCTTTACATAAATGGAGATACTAGTCCCTCATCTTCAGTCATGATGCAGTTGTTTGTCCCACTATTGCTCATCGTTTCCTTTCTGCATAAGACACTGCCTGAGTAACCCATTTATGGAGAGACACAAACTGGAAAGGAATTGTCTGGCATGCACAGGTCTTGATAATAACCAATCAGGATTATTTATTTAGTAAACATTTTGGCAATGAAAATTAAGCCCTTATCAAGTCTTAATCGAGTATTATTACACAGCCAAAATACTGATGTAGCCAAAATGTGACTTCTTAATCATTTAACTATTTAAGTGACCTTTCCACTGGAATGCTAAATAGCAACTCTGCTTACATGCCAATGTTACAAACTTGCATGTATTCTGTTTCTCGATATTACTGTATTTATATTGAGTAAGCAGATCCATTGTACTAAATGTCTATTTACACTTAATATAATCACTATTGCTTCTTGTAATACAGTATTTCACAGATACAACAGAAAAGGATTTCTCATTAGGCAGAGGAGACTGCATGGAGAGATACATTTTTAGGGGGCCTTGGCTGTGCTGACCACACCTATATCCTGAGCCTGGGGTGTGGTCAGAACAGTCCCCTTGCTCCTGCCCTCACAGAGGGGTTTATTGTGGCTGTTTATTGTAGCCATATTAGTTAACAACTTGAGGATCAATGGGGTGCTCAGTGCATGAATAGTGGTACCTGAAATGTAAATCCAGTCTTACAGAAGACCCACCAGATGCATTGAAATACTCCCGTATGTGCACTATTCATAACCAATGGGTTTTAAGTTGGACATAGCATGTTTTATACTATTCTTTGGCTACCAGTGGATAGTAGAACAAGGATGGTAAGCCAGAGACTGTAAGTGTGATTCTGTGGCTATCTCTGGAACAAGACGGGGTATCAGAAAGTGTACTGTTGATTTGTGGTTACCAGTGGAACAAGGCTGAAGTGTATGTGTGGTTCAGTGGCTATCAGGCGCCAGTGGATCAAGGTTTGGGTGTCAGACAGTGTATTTATGGTTCTGTGACTAGCAGTGGAAAAAAGGCTGGACAGTGTATGCGGGGTTCTGTGGCTAGCAATAGTCAGTGGAACAATGCTTGAAAAGACCAAATGTGCTAAGTTCTTTGGCCTATCAGTGGATACTGGAACAAAACTGGGGTGTCAGATAGTGTATGGATGTTTCTGTAAGAAAAGGCTGTAATATCATACAGTGTATGTGCATATGATTACCAGTGGACAGTGGAACAAGGCTGAGGAAGCAAACAGTGTAAGAGTGGTTGTATGACTACTAGTGGACAGTGGAACAAGGCTGAGGAAGACAGCAGTGTACATGTGGTTCAGTGACTACCAATAGACAATGGGCCAAGTACTGGGGAAGCAATTCATGTGTGGTACAGTGACTACCAGTGGGCAGTTTCAATGTTTTCTCACCTCCAGGCAGTAATAAAATGGCCATATTACAATCACTTGCTTTGAGTGGATCAGATTAATTTCAGTAAATTTTGTCCTGTGTTGGGTTTCAGAAAACCTAATCAATGTAACATAGTTTAAGAGACTTATGTTAGGGATGCAGAGGGACTCAAAATTGATATTTGCTCATTATTTAGCTTGGAATTACTAATGTATATTCACCCCAGTGACACAGTGTGACTTATGTAAAAAGGAAAAGCGGAGCAAACCAGTTGAACTACAGAGAATAAATTAAATCTCCCATAGATTTAAATGGATCAGTTAAACTACTGAATGCTTTGCAATGCATAGGAGATGACTCCAGCAATTAAGGGATTAAAAGTTCCTTTTAAATCAGAGGTTAAAATGTATTAGTGCCCTATGGTTGGTTTGCCCCAAAATCACTCCTGTTTTCCGTTATAGGTGAGTCTCAGTAAGAGAAACTGTTAAAGGGATAGTGATGTCTGGAAAAAAGTATTAACTATATGATAGATACAATTAAAAAAGATTACATGCGCTTATTCGTATCTCTTAACCCCTTAAGGACCGGACATTATGGGACATTTCCGTCCCATAACGTCCGCATAGGGGCACGTTGACGGGCCGGTACACGTGACCTGTCACGTGTATCGGCGCGTCATTATGGGGCTTGAAATAGATCGCTCCGATCTTGGAGCGGTCTATTTCATGCCCCATTTTTACTTACAGCGCTCCCGGAAGAGCGCTGTAAGTAAAATGTACGTGACGTACCAGGACCGTCAAGGGTCTTTCAAGAAAGTTTACCCTTGACGGTCCTGGTACGTCAAGGGTCCCTAAGGGGTTAAACCACAATGGTTTGAGAGATATAGGAAAATAAAGTTCTCCGCTCCCTCCCCTTTCTGCTTGATGAGCTAGAAAGCTGTCAGAAGCAGAATCTGGTCACTTGACCAGATGTGGCTTTTAAGCAGCGCCGACATAGCAATATCTAAAAATAAATACTTAATGGAATGGTCTACAATGTGTGCTTGCAAACCAGGCACAAGTTGCAGACCATTACAATGAAGTATTTATTTTTTGATATTGCTGTGTCCGCGCTACTGAAGTGCCTCCGTCTGGTCCACTGACCAGGTCCTCATGCCATCAGCTATACAGATGACGTATGAGAAAGGGGAGGGACCAGAGAACTTTATTTTCGTATAGGTTTGAGAGATACGAATAAGCACATGTAATCTTTTTTAACTGTATATACCATATCGCTAATACTTTTTTTGGGACATTACTATCCCTTTAAAGCAGAACTACCACCCAGTAAGTATATTGCCCCAAATAATTGCACATCTGGTGACTAGCTGCTCTGTAGCGCTAGTCGCCAGAATTATTACCAGATTAAAGAGAAATTGCTATTCTTCTAAGACTGATAGCAGGATGGTGAGCGGACAACTTGTGACGTCCGCGTGCCTGCGCTGTCAGTCCCAGCTGGGTCTAGGAGGCGTTGCTAGGAGCCAGACGGTTCCAAAAGGGACTGACGGGACAGGGGCACGGACGTCACCATGGCAAAATGTCCGTGCTGCGTCCTGCTATCAGTCTTGGAAGAATATCGATTTCTCTTTAATCTGGTAATAATTCTGGCGACTAGCGCTACAGAGCAGCTAGTCGCCAGACGGGCAATTATGTTGTCCTGGAATTACTTCAGTTCTACACTGTATATCAACATCATTCTTCTCTTGCACCCCCCCCCCCTCAAGGCTGCAGAAATTGCACCAAGTTTAGAACAGGGTGGGTTGGCATTTGGCACCAGTGGAAGGGGTAATTCTATACTTCTTTTCTCTAATATGCTTACAGGACAGTGGGTCATAGTAGGAAGTGGCAACAATGACCAATGGCACATTTATAGTGCTTTTTCAGCTGAGACTTTCTGAGTCCTCGCCAGCCATGGAGATAAGACTGAAGAGGACTGTCAGAACAGTGATTAAGAGGAAGACAGCTGTCTCCATTCACAGCTACAAAGGGTCAGTCTCCAAAGCCAAACACAGCACATGGGATTCTCTTATGTCAAGTCCATGACAGGAAGCCCAGTTGCATATAAGGCTCACAGAGTCTTATGCAGAAAGCAAACAACGAGCAGTTCTGAAACATACCAACTACATATTGGCAGTAAGAATAAAATAGCCCAAATTCCCATTAACTGCTTGAAAGCTAGTTACGTTTCTGATGCATTGCTAAGCGTTCTCTAGCATTCAAGCGGTTAAATGCTCCATTTATATCAATGGGAATGTTTATCTCCCCCTGTGGTGCAGCTGTCTTGCCCTACAATTGCTAAAATTTTACTGTCTACGTAAGTCCTACACATCAATAATAGAACGTACAGAGCAGGCCTTGCTTTTACTAATCCAAAACTGACATGTATTTTAAAAGGGGAAATTTACCCTAGGAATAAGTGGATGTTAATTTAAAGTGTTAGTAATGTCTAAAAAAAAGTTTTTTGCATGTAGAAGAGCTTAAAAAGCTGAGCTAAATGCAAAAAAAGGTATCTCTCAAACCGCTGTTTCCTATTGACAGCTGTCAAGCTGTCAGCAGGAGATTCGTGTCGGCCGACACGGAGGCGCTTGAGAAGTGGTACAATCTCGTTATTTACCACGAATCCCTTCATTGGAATGGTCTAAAACGTGTGCTAACAGCTGTCCGTAGGAAACAGCGAACTTCAAACGCCTATATCTCTTAAATCATAGCGGTTTGAGAGATACGGTTTTTTGCATTTTGCTCAGCTTTTTAAGCTCTTCTAAATGCAAAAAACTTTTTTTAGACATTACTAACACTTTAACCGATTAATTTACCTATAGAGAAGTCAGGTCCAGCTATATATTTTTTTGCATTACATCTGCAATTTCCTGTTTATTCTGACCTCTACTCAAACCTGCCTGTAGGTGACAGCTCCACACAGCAAACAGTGGGATTTAGTAGTCTAGAATGGATCATAAGGGACAAATGTTTTTTCAGTCTTTATTAGACTGTAATAAGAGATCAAATAAACAAAAATAACCTATATAGATGAAAGCGATTGTTTTGTGCAATACACTTCTCAAGACAAATTACTCTGTTAAAGAAAGAAGAGCCACTTACTACCAAGGCATAGTTCCCCATTTAATTAGTTGTAAGACGCAAAGGCTAATGAGCTATGATTTCAAATTAGTACATAGCACATTCTAACTATACATTTTCTCCCAGCTTTAGTTAATTAAGCTACAGGGGTGTCACAATATCATCCTTCCCACTGGTGTCCATCCAGACCTTTGTCCGTAGTGTCTTGGTACTAATTCACAGCAATGTCATAACATGATGCTCTTTCTTGATATTGATGAATTTCTCAAGAAAAAATGTGCAATCACTGTTGTGCACCAAAAATTCACAAGCAACAAGAGATCGTACTGGAAGTGTGCAATCACAGGCAGACAATGCTCTGTTTGGAGCCAAACTTCCCTTATAAAAGGCAACAACCACAATCCAACACTACTTAATTGTCTTAGCTCTTTCCTTGCTACTTGCAATTATTCTACTTTACCTGACTATCTTGACCCAACTTGTAACCTGGAATCCCTGCCTGCCTAGATCTATTGTTTGTTTATCTGATTTTATATCAGAGCTTCCTGCATTTGATCATAAATCATCTTACTATACTTTTGCCTCAGCCCTTCTCTACTGTGCCTTGGACTTGCTTATCTGATCACTGGTGGCTACACAGACTCTGTGGCTCAACCTCCAGGCATGAGTGGATGATCCTGTGTGGAGCAAAGTCATCCCATCTTCTAATAAAATGGTTGAAGGGAGAAATATCATGCTTCTGATCCATCATTAACAACTGCCATTTCCTGTTCTCCCTCAAACATGAGCTTACACTGATGATTACATCAAGGTACACACTGTGATCCTCCTCACTGAGGAGAACCAGATGACTGGGCACATTGCCATCTGGAGAACAACAGATATTACCCACTTTTATACAGGCAATGGGGACATTATCTGATGCTACTTGGCATTAGTCTACAGTTCCTAATTGATCTTCACTCAGCTTGTGCCATGATTGCTGTTTACCCTGCCCTACTGCTTTTTTAACCAATTCTGAATCAGAACTAATGTCTTTGACCTCTGTCTGATTATACTTTTACCTCAAACTTTCTGTACTGAGCCTTGGGCATGTTCCTCTGACCACTGGTGACCACACAACCTCTGAGGCTCAATCTCAGTGCATGAGCAGCTGCTCTTACATGGAGCAGAGTTCCAACCTTTGGAAATGTTACAGGGGCATAGGTCATTATGGTCTGTTTTCCTCAAGGTGTTTTTGATTGTTTAGGATTGCTTATCCCCTTGGATTCTATAGAGGTCTCTAACATGAAAAGAGTTAAGAAATAATATAATGCAGTAAAAATGTGCATAACCTTTAAAATGTTGCATTGAAGCTAATTTTATTTTTCTTAAAATAAACTGTTTATTACAATTTTTGCATGCAACACAGAAACAGAGTCAGGTACAATTTTAAACCTGATACAGCTATATTGTTGTTACATAAAACAAAATATTTCTTCTAAAATAAAAAAGGAAAAATCAAAAGTGGGCGATATGGTGAGAAGTCACTTAGAGTTATCTTACCAGCCTGGAGAAAATGATTAAGAAAATAACTGCATTCTATATAAAGACAATTCTGTCTGACTTCAGGTGCTCTTGATCATGTCCTAACAACAAGAAGATCTTACCCTATTTTTTATGAAAGTATTTTACCAGGAAGGATACACTAAGATTGTCTCTTGTTTTCAAGTACTCCTGGTTACTCATTGTATCTACCTCAGAAGGATGAAAGGCTGAGTTGACCTTGCCAGGACTAGGACCTGCGACCCTGAGGTTTGAATAGATTCCTCAGCTGGTTCATTGACCAACTTAGTTATCTCACCTGCAACCAAAAGCCTCAAAAATAATACTTAAATAAATAACCATATAACAGCGCTGAGGCTGATGTACTAAGACAGAGGATCTCAACCTTTTTTTAGTTGAAGGCACCCCAAACATGCAGAAATTTTGGGGGATACCTGACATTTTAATTGTCATTTATCAATCATGTAATGCAAAATACAAAAGCATTAAATATATAGCTCTTTTTATGGCTCACAATCTGAATAACAAAAACAAACATTGTACAGAACCATTTCCAGAAATACACATTTTGAAACTCAGTAGTCACATTTTGCCAAGGATTGTATGGAATTGATGGGGTACACTAAGTGGATATCTGTGGCAAACCAAAGTGCCACGGCACTGTACTAAGACAATGGTGGGCAAAGCAAGGCCCACCAGCTGCTGCCAGGCTTCAGCACCCATCATTCCATGAGGGATGTTGCAGTCTGGCAGCAGATGGATGGCTAATGCTGCACATCTTATTTGAGCAATTTTGGAAGAAACCAACTGTATCAGAGGGGACAGAATAAATGGGAATTTGAACCCCATGAATGCTAGATTTCATTGAAGCTTTTAACTCCTTGAATGCTAGAGAGTAGTTGAAAGCACATTGCTTTGCAATTTGTTGAAGACCTCTCTAGCATTTAGGGGATTAAAAAATCATTTAAATCAATAGGAATTGTAATGTGATGTTGGTTTGTCCTACAATTGATTCATCACCTCTTCGTGCACCAGCCTGTAGGGGCACAGTACAACTTCAGATAGCACGAGGAAATGCACTGGGATGAGAGAACTTACCAGAACATTCTCCTCTCTCTCTACCAGGGAAATCTTTTTATATCCAGTCCTTCTCCAGCTGCAGGTCTAGTCTTATATTTTATCTGTGAGTTGTGGTTGTGGTGCCCAATATGTTGTGTGTATCACCCAGCAACATAGTACCAATCACATAGTACCAATAACATAGTACCAGATTTGGACAATATCAACACAATGTAAAGAAAGAGTTCTTTCAACATGGTTTATCCAAACATCTATATGACATTGCTGTTAAGTGTTTTTACTAGTTTTATTTCAATCCTTTGAGTCACAGAAGGGTAGGTAACACATTGCTTTGCGATGCATATCCCTCTGGTATTCAAAGGGTTAACATATTCCTGTTCAAGTCTATTTAGAAACTTGTAGCTAGAACCCTTCATATATGTATCAATTACAATGGGATCCAGGATATTGGATTTTCCCTCCTATCTCAATGTGAATTTATGACAAACTCCTCCAATTATAGCAATCCAGACAGTCTATATTGTATATAATTACTGTATGAGGGATAATTCATTTATATTTCAATGAAGTCTATGAGAACTATTTTTATAATTGTTTTCCAAGTATAGTGTAATTTAATGGTTACAGATGTAAGCAATGATCTTCATTCTTCAGTAGGATAGTAAGACATTGGAGACCTCTCTAGTGTTCAAGGGGTTAAAAGCTTATTTATATAAATAGGAATTTTTAGTTGGTTTGCCCCAGAATTGCAGCACATTACTAAGCACATCAGACTCTGTGAGTACAGAGTTCAATCACATGCGCTCTATATCTTGGTGTATTTTATTGCTTATCAGTGTATGCACTCCTGTCTAGTTCTGCTGTTTGTTCTTGTTGCATACTGTAGAGCTCTCTGATCCATCTCTTGTAACTGGAGGAAATGGTACTCCATTCATCACCAGTGGGTAAAAGGTCCTAAGACTTACAGTACACCTGCACAGAAGCAGTACAGTCTCCTCCACCTGCATGAAAGTCACAGTCTTTACATGTAGTGTGACCTATACTAAATGAGAGTGTCTGTATAAAAGTACTTATTGTGTCACTTTAAGGCAAATATAGTCAAATTGATATCTTTATTCGCTAACTAAGCAGATTTAGTTCCATTCCAGAGGATGACTTCAATTTACATCACGCTCCTTTACCATTGACTGATCAAATTATCTGGGTCTGGACTGAGCTGATCTTATCTGATTTCCAATCTAAACAATGCAATCTTATATTTACGAGAGATGTTTTTATATTTATCTGTATAACGTGCCTGAAGAAGAGACCTAAGAGGTCTTGAAAGCTTACATCCTAAATCTGCTTAGATAACCAATAAAGGTATCAACTAGGCTATATTTGCCTCCTGTATTTCTGTGGTTAACAAGGTACCAACTCTTATCTTGTGTTACTTTGAGACATATAACAAGGGTCAGACATATAACAAGGGTCAGTTATACCTCGAGAACTCAAGCAAAGGAACCTCACCTATGGCTTCCCCACTCTTAACATGACCCCATCCTCATTGCCACCCACTGTTACCTGCCACAGAAAATACTCAACACAAAAGTAAAAAATTGTAAAAGAATTTGTAAATTGCTAAATAAACTATCTACTAAAAAAACAGGAGTACTGACAATGATTTTGCCTCACCAGAATGTGGGTATGACCAACACAGCTGAATCAACCCTCAAATCTTGGCACTCAAGGTAGTTGCATACTCTGCATCCTAATGGGAGATTTTAACTACCCTGAAACTGAGTGGAAAAATGTTACTTCCAGAACAACAAAGTGAAATAATGTTTTAAGTATGCTTAAAGGGGCAGTAATGTCCCATAATTTTTTTTTAGAGTTTTGTAGAGCTTAAAAAATAAGCTAAATGCCACAAATCTTATATTTCATACCGCTATGGTTTGACAGATATCATCCGCTAAAGTTTCCCTCTCCCTCTTCTCCTGACGTCAGCTGTAAGCTGATAGCAGGAGTTCCTGGTCCGGGGACCGACAAGCATCTCTTCAGCAGAGCCGCAATAGCGAGATTTAAAAAGAATTACTTCTTTGGAACGGTCTACAAAGTGTGCCTGGTTTGCAAGCACAGTTTTTAGACCATTCCAAAGAAGTTTTCTTCAGAAGGAGGAGACGTTTTCTCACTTTTTAAGTTTTGGATATAATATTTGGCACATCCCTAGTGCCTAAGGCTCTTAAAAATATTACTTCTCTGCTTCCTGGGGACAGTCCCTGGATTGAGGCGTCTGTTCCCACTCAATATGTGTCCCCAGAATTTAATTTATATAGTTGAGGCATAAATATAAATGTCTTCAATAAGGCTTTTTGGACTTCTGAATCAACAAGGTGATATGGCATAGGCAGAACTTTATGGATTTTTTTAGCTTCATAAACGATATTATTATTTTACTATGGATACTCCAAAATAGCTAATCTTTTGGGTCCTTCCTAAGCCCATTAAATTGAAGGAGACCAGACATTTCTGTTTTCATGGGATAGTCCCTGGATTGAAACCTCTATCCCGGACAATGTGTGTTCCCAGAAATTTCCCCATCTGCTTTCAGTCCTATGGCCAAACCCATGCAGTGGACTGCCCTCCCTGTGAAATTGTAGAAAAAATGTAGACGTTGTATGATCATGAATGTCTAGGTTGAGTGAGAAGACCAATAATGAGAGTGGGACTTTAAGGTCCTCCAAATCATCCAAATGCCCTAACAAGGTCTGAGTGTATAAAAAAATAGATACATCACACCATGTGTGCCAGAACTGCATTCAACGCTTTGCTTTGCAATGCGTTGGACACCCCTCTGGCATATATTCAATGTCTGATTCAAATGCCTTGTTTCACCATCCACTTGAAGTCACAGATCCCATATATACTGTCTGGCATCTTAGCCTTGTGCCACTGCCCACTGGTAGCCAAAGACTACAAATACATTGTCTGCTTCTCCAGCATTGCTCAACAGTTCAACTGGTAGCCACAGAAACCACATATACTGCGTCCTCAGCTTTATTCCACTGTTACCCAGAGAATCAAACATACACTGTCAAGTTCTCAAGCCTAGTCCCACTGGTAGCTAAAGACTACAAATACATTGTCTGTTTCTCCAGCATTGCTCAACAGTTCAACTGGTAGCCACAAAAACCACATATACTGCGTCCTCAGCTTTATTCCACTGTTACCCAGAGAATCAAACATACACTGTCTAGTTCTCAAGCCTAGTCCCACTGGTAGCCACAAAATCACAAATGCACTTTCTGACACCCCAGCTTTGTTCCACTGTCCACTGGTAGTCACAGAGCCACACACTGTCTAACACACCAGCTTTGTTCCACTGTCCACTGGTAGGCATGTAACCACACATACTCTTATACCTTAGCCGTCTTCCAGTGTCCACTAGTAGACAGAGATCCACTCACATACTGTCTGCTTCCCCAGACTTTTTCCACTTGCTGTCATATTCCCAAATATATAAGAAGTATTTTTTCTTTGCTTTATGAATGTGAAAAATATATAATATACTTACCTCAAATAAAATGCATTTACAGTCTGTGGAAAAATGCTTTGAAAATGGGTTCTACCATCTGCCTGTAAAATATCTCTCCTGATTTAATTTAAAAATTCTGGTCAACTTACTTAAAGTCCCAGGCAAAGTATAGAGTGGTAACCACTTATTCTCTCCATAAATGCTGGGTGTCTTGTTCATTTTTATGCACCAATCAATTCACTGAATTTCCTATTCACATCTTAGTAAATACAAGACTATTATGCTGTCATTTGAGAGTTTAGACCCAGGAAATAACAGCTTAGGAAATCCCAACCAGTGAATATAAGGTGCATATGAGATTCGCAGTCGAGTGCACTGTACAGGTACTGGTATATGTTACACTGAAACCTGCAATTTCTCACAACCTGTATAACGCATAATCACAAAAGGCAAACTGCATTACGTTCTACATGATAAGGAGAACGTAGTGGCTGATTTTCGAAAAAGAGCAATTCTGGGGTAAATTAACTGCACCATATGGGAGAAACATACTTTTGAATTGATTTGAGTGGGGCTTTTAATCACTTGGTTACTGGAGAGGTCTTCAAAGCTTTACAAAGCATGTTAAAATCCCCATTTAAGTCAATGGAGATATGGGGAATTTTTGTTTGTTTGCCCAGAATTACTTCCATTCTCTAAGTACATCAGCCTTACAGTATCTCCAATCAGCCTTTCATTGTACTCCCTGTCCCTGCTGTGCAGCCATGGATCCAGCAATATGCAACTTATTAGCCATACAGTGTGCAGCTAATCAGGTGTCTATTGTTCTTAGTGCTGTTGAATATATGAATGATATATGGCTATTCACCTACATAGCCTGATACCACACAGCAAATGCATGCACCTTTTTAGCCAACAGCCCAGTATGATAATTGAATGGCTCAAGAATCAAAATGTGATTGCAAGCTTTAAGGGACATGGGCTCACAGAGAGAGATGTACAAAACAGTTTCCAGTCACAGCTAAGCCAAAATATCTGTCTGTATACTATGAATGGTGCTTCACCTAATTAACTCTTATGTACAAAGTTTCCCCTGAGATTCAATGGTTGCTATACACTTTGTGCTCCAAGTGGTGGGCAGTGTGCATGAGTGTGTGGGTGTTTTGGGGAGTGTTATTTCTCTGAGCCCAGGCTATGTACAAAATGGATGCAAAGAAAATAGGCACAGAAACATTAATTTTAATTACAGATGATTTTACAATATTATTTTTAGATTTTAACAGCCTGAGTCTTTTAGATTTAAAGGGATAGTAATACTTAAAATGTAAAAAAAATATGTTGTAGGGGTTATCCCGCTGAGTAAAACAAGAGTACTCTCACTGCTGAAAGGCGTTTCATTCAAAAGTTATTAATTTTAAAAGTTTGATTTTTTAGGTGCAATATCACGGTGGCCTGAAATTGTACAGTGGCGCTGTTGCTACACCATCCTATGGAGATTTATGGTTAATTGACCAGAGCTGTCCATAGAATCGTGTAGCAACAGCGCCACTGTACAATTTCAGGCCACTGTGATATTGCACCTAAAAAATTCAACTTTGAAAATTAATAACTTTTGAATGAAACACCTTTCAGCAGTGGGAGTTCCCTTGTTTTACTCAGGGTGATAAACCCTACAACATATTTTTTTTACGTTTTAAGTATTACTATCCCTTTAAATCAATTGTAACTTAACTTCTTGTGTTAATCATTCTGGATTTTCATTTTTATTCACACATTCCATCATTTGGAACAAATCTGAAATAAGGTCCCTTTTACCAGGCAGTCTGAAAACAAGATTTTCATACTCTCTCCCATTAATCTCTTGATTCTATAGGCAAGTGGTAAATCTCTAAAAGACACTTGAGAAAATCCCAGTCTGTTGCCGGCTTCCTCCACTAAAAGTTTACTTTATGTTCCTGCTTCTTTTGAAAACAATCCTACTTTTTTTTTTTTGTTGTTTAATATATGTTTATTGAATTTTAAAATAATGTAACAGAACAAAAGACATAGGAAAGAGAAAGAATCGATTAGCTAAAATGAGATACATCACATGTACATGGTACGCTCATGGAGTATTATTGTATCAAAACAACGGTGCAGACATAGGAATCTCACATAGGTAATAACAAAGCTAAATTGGGTTTGTAACCCAAACTGCTATTTAAATGACACCAGGAACAATCTTACTTTTAACCCCTTTTAACCACTCAATCATTCTAACGCTAAACATCTTTTTGCTAAAGTTATATATCTTCTTTGCCCTACCACACCAACATTCATAGTTTTTACCTATTGGCAGACCAGTAAAATTAGAATTGGAGACAAATGTGGCAATCCTATCTCCCAGTCAGATTCACAGACCTTGGCATTACCACTCATTATAAATACAACATTAACACTCTCTCCCAAGTCTAAATTCCATACTAGGGACATTCTAGGGACAGAACACAAAGTCTCTGACCTTCTTCTCATTTTTACACCACCTGACCTCTTGGCCCTCTTTAAGCACAGCTTCTCCACTCGATACCATTCCCTGCTTAACTAGTCATTTCTGCCTCGGATTCTCCCAACTGACATATTTCCATCTTCTTTTAAACAGGCATTACTCAGAACCAGCCTTAATACCCTTCTGACTTCCATCTTATCTTTCAACTAACGTTTATTTCCAAATCCTATATAATAATTTGCTAAAACGTGTGTAACGATGCAGTCATGCGCAGTAGAGACTGCCCGTGCCGTGGCTGATACAGAGCTGGACGACAGGCACGTGCACACATAGACACCAAGGGGGGCTTGAGCACCTACCCTTTTTGTCCAAAGTGTCCTTGTGCCCTTTTTTCTAATATATATTTTGAATAAATAATTATGAGAAGTGCCCTTTTATTCATTTGAGCCCCTGCCCCCCAAAATGTCTGTGCACATCCCTGCTGCTCTGTATCAGCCGCGGAGCGGGCAGTCTCTACTGTTGCACTGTGGCCTGTGTAACGGGCTCTTCAACTAGTATCTTAATATATCACCACCTGACTCACTTTGTTTCTTCTCAATTTATATTAACTAACTCATTTGCAATCTGGTTTACACTGCATTTTAATGTAACAGCACTCAATAAAATGAGTACTAATTTGCTAATGGCTATTAGACCTCTCGCTGCTTTCAATACTTAACCATGTCTATCTCCTTCATGTTCTTCACTTATAAGCCCTGTAATGCTGTCCTACCATGATTCTTCTTTTACCTTCCAAACACTCCTTCAGTATATAATTCTCTGGCAACAATTTAAAAGCTTTGGAGCCAGACATCATTTTTAGGAGCCATCTATAAGAAGCCAATGAAATGATTCAACTCCATATAAATGTACACAGACAACCCCAAAACATTTAGGAGCCAGAGGTGAACAGGCTTCCAGGTCCCAGTGATTTTTCCTTCTCTGTTCTTTGGTACCACCGTTTATTCTTTATTATGCTCTGCTGGAAAGGACAGTTAATGGGCCTTAAAGAGGATGTATCATGTGCAACAACCCCAACCTATATCGCTACAAGACATACATTATTTTGCAATTAATATGTTCTATAATGTCACCCACTACCGAAACAGAGAAACAACCGGTAAGAACAGGGAAATCACTGCCATGTTGATGATGTTATGTTTGATTGGCAGCGCTCTCGCTCCTAGTAGCATCAGTCCTAGCTGAAAAGACTGCCCCAGTCCTCTGTGTGGCCTATGTGTGAATGAGTTGCCATATGTAAGGGAGGGATTTGAAATCCAGCGGGGATGTAATTACAAACTGGGCGGTACAGTGTTTACTGCACGGAAGGACACTGCAGCATTAGGAGGCACATTTTGAATTGCAATTAACTGGAATAAGGTAGGTTTAGGACAAAAAATGTATAGATTCATGCAAGCCGCTAATACAGAAATCAATTAGTATCAAATATGTGCAAGGTGAAATATCCATGACTAACTACCTACTAGGTTTTTTGGTGTCTTTGTATGTGGATAACACCCACATTTACTTTCCAGCTCCTGACTTCTTCCCTTTTCACAGATCTTATGTCACTAAGGGTCATTTTGCTGTGTCATGCTTGAAGTCATACCACTCCCAAAAGTCCAACCCCCTCAAACAATACTGCAATAGTTTCAGAATCTAGATGTTTCTTATGCAGCACACAACCATAACTTAATAAACACTCTCATAATGCCCATTCTCAACTAATGTAACCCAGTCCCTTCCTCATCTGTTTCCCCCCCATGTACTCCATAATTAATTAAGCTGCCAAACTTATTTCTCTCTCCACTGCCTCTTCTAAATTTCATCAGTGGTAATATATGTTGCTGTTGCTTACAACCTTCTAAAGTACTTTCGGACATCACCTTGATGCTAACAAACTCTTCAGTAGAATTATAAAGCTCTCCATAGCATTATGGGCTTAAAGGGATAGTATCTCTCAATATGTGAAAAATACATATTGTAGGGTTTATTCTCCTGAGCAAAACAAGGCTACTTCTACTGCTCAGAGGTGTTTTATTCAATAGTTATTGCAGCTAGGGTTGCCACCTTTCCTTAAAAAAAATACCGGCCATGGCATTCCGTCCATAGACTTAACATTGGACAGAAACCAATTTTTTACCGGCCTGCCGGTAAAATACTGGCTGGGTTGCAACCCTAATTGCAGCTAAAACTTGAATTTGTTTAGGTGCAATATGTCAATGGCCTGAACTTTTACAGTGGTGCTTTTTATACTATAAACATACTGTTTTATACATCCAGGCATTTTACAAGAAAGAAATGAAAGTTTTTAATCTCCCAATTTTGGTAAAAGGCAAGAAGAATTCAAAGCTAATATTTATTTTCCAAAAGAAGCATTCAGTGTCGCATCATCTCTCACTATATTGCTGTAAAAAGGACACAAGGTCAGAGACATAGGTAACAGGGTCAGTTTGCGTGCGGCGTGGTCCCACTGAAAACACAATCAGTAGTCCAGGGCCATTGAGGCTCTTATAACTGACAAGCACTTTGAGATGGCCCAGTCTTGCCTTCATCCACTGCTACACTGTAGTTACTCTCTTAAGCATGGTTTAGCTAGAAAAATTGCATGTCTACAGTATGGATGCAAAACAAAGCAGTAAAGCTACCACAAGATGAAATAGAGAGCAGAGATCCTTGGAGAGTTTAAAACAGATGTAACCAACACTGGCCTTCAAGAATGCCGGAGGCTGATGATAGGAGACAGTGAGCGATGATTTTCTAAAAGGAAAGGTACCACTTGACCTCATTCTGGGTCAGAGTTATTCAATCTTTTTTGGTTCAAGGCACCCCTACCATGCAATCTAGAATTTTCAGAGCATGGTTCACATTTTATATGCAATTTCTCAATGATAACAAAGGGAAAAAAAAAAATAAATAAATATACATATATATATATATATATATATATATATATAAAGAGAGCGAGAGAGAGAGCATATTGTGCATAATCATTGCTATAAATATATATTGGAAACTCAACTTCAAGATTTTTGTCTTTATGTAAAAAGTGTAGAATGCTGCCCAAGGCACGCCAAAGTACCACTGTACCCTGGTTGAGAACCACTCTTCTAGGTGGAAAAAGTATCAAAAGAAAGTAAGGAGTCACTGTTGAAAGGCTCCGGGTCACTGGACTAGCTGAAAATCATCTCCAAAGACAGCTGTGTATTGATATAGCTTGTTTAAAATCACGAAGCAGAGATAAATGTATACGTTATAAAGAATAATAAAAGATCCAAATTCAAGCTAAAGAGGTGTGATTCTAGAGCAAACCACTGTACCATAGAAGAAATTAAAATTCAACATATTCCTCCAAATAAACATTCCCAAAATTCTCATTGATTTAAATTGTGTTTTTAAGCCCTTGAATGCTAGAGATATCTCTAATACATTGCAAATCATTGAGCTGAAGACCTCTCTGGCATTTAAGGGGTTAAAAGTCTCATTTCAACCAACTGCACCTTAGGGGAAAAATAAAAATGGCCATTAGTTTAAATGGGGGATTTTATCCCCTTCAATACAAGATAGCACTAGACCTTTATAGCAGTCAACAAATTAGAAGCCTCATTTAAATCAATGAACATTTGGGGAATTGCTACTTTTTTCTCAATGTTCCATTTGTACTGTTTTTATGTCTCTGTAAGTCTGTTCCCTATAGTACCGCACTGCGAAATAAGTTGTATCTCTCTCTCTATAAATATATATATACTAGGTTAAAGCCCGTCATTCAACGGGGTCTAGGTCATGCAGAAGCGTGGCAGTGGGGAAGGGGACAGCGGAGGTATTGCAGTGATCCCCAGAGAGTGCTGCTCTACCGCTGCTTTCCCCTCCACCGCTGCTGCTTTCCGCTCCACCAGCTCTTCTGTTCCTCCACATGGCGGTGGGGGAGGGGGACAGTGGCGGTATTGCGGTGATCCCCAGAGAGTGCTGCTCTACTGCTGCTTTCCCCTCCACCGCCGCTGCTTTCCCGTCCACCAGCTCTTCTGTTCCTCCACATGGCGGTGGGGGAGGTGGACAACAGTGGTGTTGCGGTGATCCCCAAAGCGTGCGGCACTACCTCTGCTTTCCCATCCACCGCTGCTGCTTTCCGCTCCACCAGCTCTTCTGTTCCTCCACATGGCGGTGGGGGAAGGGGACAGCGGCGGTATTGCGGTGATCCCCAGAGAGTGCTGCTCTACTGCTGCTTTCCCCTCCACCGCTGCTGCTTTCCGCTCCACCAGCTCTTCTGTTCCTCCACAAGGCGGTGGGGAGGGGGACAGTGGTGGTATTGTGGTGATCCCCAGAGAGTGCTGCTCTACCACTGCTTTCCCCTCCACTGCCGCTACTTTCCCATCCACCGGCTCTTCTATTCCTCGACATGGAGGCGGGGAACACTGGCGGTATTTTGGTGATCCCCGGAGTGTGATGCTCTACCGTTGCTTTCCCCTCCACCTCCGCGCACGTGCAGTTTGCTAGGAGGTATTGCTCTCTGTGTCTGTGCGTGTTACGCACACAGGGAGTGAAGTATCCTAACAAATTTTTTATATATATATATATATATATATATATACATATAAAGGATAATAAAAATAATAAAATACATTTAGTTCAAAAATGCTCCCCTTTTTTCCGTACATATGATCCCATGTATACGTATTAGGAGACAGCAGTACATTCATAAATTAGGGAAGTATCAGCCATGATTGCATTAGAGAGAGGTCAGAAAGGAAGCATCACGATGTTATTGAAAACGTAAAGAAAAAATTTGTATGTATTATTATTTTTTTTTTTGCTTTTAAATCATTCATTGCTACAAATGAAAGGCAAAAATATTTTGCAGTTCACCTATCCGCCACTGTAGGGTTAATCCATACATGGCCGGCTCAGTGACCTAGATTTGTCAGTGATATTTTAGGACTTGGGGATTCCTGCAAATCCCATGAAGACAGACATGGTGTCAGCAGGAAACTGTGTGTGGCACTGTCTCTTCTCAACTACTAACCTGTCAGAAATCTACTGACCTTATTGTGTCCCTTTCTATTAAGATCTCAGAGAGGCCTGTAAAGATCTCATCTGTAAGGTCATCTGTTACAGACTGTATATTCGCTGAGATATTGCTCCTTTCTTCTATCTACCAAAGTGCCTTACAAACATAACAGTTATCCCCAGGGCTGGCTGCACACTCTTTTACCCCAGAGGTGATTGCACACTTCTAAAGAGACCTATAGCAAGAAAACTAAAACCAACATATCTGCAAGTGCTTACATTCTAGATCTGTGATAAACAACCTGATGTCCTCTAGCTTTTGAGGACTACAACGTTTATCACCAGCCAGCCTTTGGCTGGGTGAGGATGATGGGAATTGTAGTCCTCAAAAGCTGGTGGATCTCAGGTTCCTACCCCTGGCCAAAAAGAGCCCGAGGTATATTTATCAACAGTGGGCTGGTGTCACAAATGTAACTTTTGATCCCTTATGAAGTACAGCCCGCGACTTTGCAAAGAAATAGCAGGACCTGCAGTCATGCCTCAAGTATAGGGATGGGAGAAACCTTTCTCATCAAAAGCAAGATGTGAAAAACAGCACTTTGCCTTCCCAGGGAATTTCCTGTGATACGTGCAGTTTTTCAAAATTTTTCATGGCATTGAACTAAATGATAATAATGCATTTCCCACCACATGTAGAGTGTCCCCCATATATTCCTACCGTGCTTAAGTATAATAGGGGATGTCAGCTTGCTGCATATTGTCAGTCAATTCTTGTGACAGAAAGAGAAAATAGGTGGATTATTTTGCTGCCAGCCAGTGTAGACAGGCAGGCAAAGAGAGGGAGCAGAATTTCCTTGACAGAAATATTGGTGTAGCTATTACCATTTGTTCTCTGGGTGTGTGTGTGAAGGGAGAAATTATAGTTGAAAAAAAATACAAAATAACTTTTGATTGATAACTTGAGGTTATGAGACTCTATGGAGACTGAGAGACAGACATAATACATTGTACATTCAAGACAAACAGATACAACTTGACAAACTGTAATGACATTCACTCCTATATCTGCAAGAACAAGAGGGGCAAGCAAATGCTGAGATGTGGTGCTGTACCAGCTGCCATTAGATTTATCCTTGAAGACTGCTGATTCTCAACCTAACAGATCACTGTAATATACAAATTACCACTGCAGCAGTCCTTGCGAAAGAAAGATAAAATCTGCTTAAACTTTGACACTAGCTACTAGTATAGAAGAAGACAGGCAAGCGGGGGTAGCTGGAGGTGCTTGTGGTTGCAGGGAGCATGAGTGTGCTTTCTAGACAGACACACTGACAATGACAAACAGGGACACTGACTGATAGGTGACAGATATAGGCAGGCTATTCTTCACCTTAGCTGTGAAAGTGATAGATACTGCAGACAGAGACATGCATCATCCCTACTCAAGAAGAGATCAGTCTGTGACTGGAAATCATACTGCAGCCTGATTTATCAGTGAGGTGCAAGAAGCATCTCAGTAAAATACATGGAATCATTGCTGCTATCTCAGGTGTCTGTAATCATTCCTTGCAGGGAGATTTGGTGGGATATATATGAAGCAGCTTCAACTCAGTGAGGCTGATGTACTTAGGAAACTGGTGTAAACCAACAACATCACAAAAGACAAATAAAAATCCCCATTAATTTAAATGTGTCTTTAAACTTCTTGAATGCTAGAAAGCTCGCAAATTCATTCTTGGATGCAAAAAGAACTTCAATGCATAGCTTGGCAATGCATTGGAGACCTCTCTAGCTTTCAACTGATAATTGGTTCTGAGGGTTTAAGCACTATGGTGTGATAAGATGGTGATAAAGAGGAAATACATTCTGCAGCAAGACACATTCCAGTTCCTATGTTATTCTGTGTTGCCTATGCAGTAAAACCTTTCCAACTTAAAGAGATAGTAATACTTAAAATGTAAAAAAAAATATGTTGTAGGGTGTATCCTCCAGAGTAAAAGAAAGCTACACCCGCTGCTGACAGTTTTTTTTTTATTCAAAAGTTATTAGAGCTCAAACTTGAATTTTCTAGGTGCAGTATCACAGTGGCCTCAAATTGTACACTGGAGCTGTTGCTACACTATCCCATGGAGATTTATGGTGAACTGACCAGAGCTGTTCATAGAATGGTGTAGCAACAGTGCCACTGTACAATTTCAGGCTACTGTGATACTGAACCTAAAAATTCAAGTTTAAGCTACAATAATTTTTTAATAAAAAACTTCTCAGCAGTGGGAGTAGCCTTGTTTTGCTCAGAGGGATAAACCCAACAACATATTTTTTTTTACATTTTAAGTATTACTATCCCTTTAAGGAATCTTACTGTATAACTTCCACTGAATAACACAAGGACTGCTGAGTAACTGTATCTCCCCTTTATCTCACTTTTATCATACCTTAGTGCACCTCCTCTCCTTCTTCTTCCTACACCAGCCTTATGTGTCTTTTTTATGTACGATTTACGAATGAAGCAAAGACCCAAGTAATCAAGAAGAAAAATGTGCTTACAGAATAAATGCTACAAAGGGTAATGTGGAATATGTCGATGATTTAAAAATAAAACAAATAATAAGGCTGTCTCTCACATGAATGCAGGATTCTTTCCAGAAGTGGTTTCCCAGTTAGGTGGTTAGGTATTTTTTCATTCTTGACACCTCTGTATCTCTATATTTCTCCTTTTATAATTAAGTTATACCCTGAACCCAGAGGCTGTAAAACAGCACTATCTCCTTGGTATATTGATAGACTTCTCATAATCCTGGCTGATACCGAAATAAAATGCAGTCAGCTTCTCAATACTGCAAGGCTCATGGGAGCATTCAAGATACCAAAAGAACAGTAAAGTTGTCAAGGTGACATTACATCTGTAAATAATGTACAATTGTAAAATAATAAAAAAGGCCGACAATGCCTACATGGTACAACTAAACTATTAGGCTTAGTTCTTGTGAGTAACTTGTCTGCACTCCATTTTAGCTCATGCCAACCCATCCCTGTCAACTTACTTCCACTGTCCCTCATTCCCTCCTACAATTCACTTATGGGGGGGGGGGGTGTCACAAGGCCTGCCCACATTGGCATCTGCATACATTAATGGCTGCTGATGCCCAAGTTCATTGTCCGGTCATTGGAAGATGAGTATGGCATCCTCCAGAACTGCAAATGAGAACAATCTTAGCAGCAGTCCATAGGCCACCCAGTTGTGGGGCTACTATATAAGCAAACTAAGTGGCTGCTTAGGATGCCCACTTGGTTAGAGGGCACTAATACTCTTGTACAGTAGCGGCACTGCATGCAAACAAAATAAGACGGTAATTAGAAATACCAGCAAAGGACTAAAGGGGGGGCTCAATGTGAATTTTTTGATAAGTCACCCCAGAAACCTACAGTTGACCCTGAGGCCGCCCATGCAGATCATCTTGTCAACAAGTGCATCCAAGTTGAAGAATGCTTCATTCCAGTGTATTCTGCAAAGTGGAATTCTTCTATATGAAAAGCACCATTGGAACCCAGCTGTTATCTTATTTCACACAATAGTTTATGATGCATTTATCTATTTATCTATACTGGCTTGCAGGTAGTGACAGTCGGGATTGGGAGAAATGTGTTAAATGCCAGACAGATCAGCATTAAATGACAACTACATAAAGCTAAATAGCTTATAAACTAGTTCTTGGAATAAAAAACTGTTAACATAAATACAGGTGATTCTGAAAGCTCTTTCAAAATCTTCTGTTTTTCACAAAGGCATAATCCCATTTTAACCCTTTAAGGACCAGATAGGTACATAGAACACAGTGTTCCTATAGTCCTGTTAGCAACTGTCCTGAAATTCAGGACTGACTGCATATATTATCTCTTGAACTAAAGTGTGAGGGAAACATACTTGGATTTTTTGGCCATAATAAGGTAAATTGGGTTATTATTGAAGGTGTTAGCTTTCTTTTAAATTAATGGATAGTAATACTTACAATCTAAAAAAATATATGTTGTAGGGTTTATCCCCTGAGTAAAACAAGAATACTCCCACTGCTGAAAGGTATTTTATTTAAAAGTTATTACAGCTCAAAGCTGAATTTTTTAAGTGCAATATCACAGTGGCCTGAAATTGTACAGTGGCACTGTTGCTACACCATCCTATGGAAATTTATTGTCTATTCACCAGAGCTGTCCATAGGATGGTGTAACAACAGCACCACTGTACAATTTCAGGCCACTGTGATACTGCACTTAAAAAATTAAACTTTGAGCTGTAATAACGTTTGAATAAAACACCTTTTAGCAGTGAGAGTACCCTTTTTTTACTCAGGGGGATAAACACTACAATATATATTTTTTTACATATTAAGTATTACTATCCCTTTAAGCTCTAAATAATATTAAGCTGAGACACAACATCGTAACCAATTTACAGTAGAAAGGGTGTGATATAATTTGAATTTAAAGCATTAACAAATGTATTTTAGTCCTATTGCCACTTTAATAGAAAAGTGAAACTGAGTTACCAAGGAGACTGGTTTATCTAATATATACAGCTGATGCTGTAGCCAGGTTCCTGATACAGCAAAGCTGATGAACGATAGGAAATTCTGCTGATGCTAACTGGTTTTCATGTACAGTGCAATACTATAACCAATTTACTGGTGACACAAAACCATGATGAATTTGTAATACATTTACTGATCTGAACATATTCTCTACCTTTCCAACACATTGATTGCAATGCATTGGATACTTCTCTGGAAATCAGAGTTCAGCCTATGCAAGAAACAGGACGCTATCCTTACTGTGACAAAGGGAGTGTTCAAGAAAGTAGTGTTGTACATACAATGGTCTGTATGTATCAACATTTTGAATGCCAGGGGTTTGAGGATTTTTTTGTTCCTCTGGGGAATCCAGCAATTTTTCAGTATTTTGCTACCCATTTGGTTAGGGATGATTACTGTAGGTAACTTTTTAGTTAAATATGAAAAACTATATATTGGTTTTTATTTTTTCAATTTTTAGAATAGCTGTCCAAATTATACATCAATGTTCCTTAAAGGGGTACTAATATCCCAGAAAAATTGTCTCCAGTTTTATAGAGGTTAAAATAATAAATATACTTGAAATCCTATCTCTCAAACTGCTATGGTTTGAGAGATATAGGCATTCAAAGTTCCCCCCTCCCCCCCTTCTCCTGATGTCAGCATCTAGCTGATGACAGTAGATGCCCGTCTGGGGACCAGCCTTTGGCCCTAAAGCCGAGCTGAAATCTCGTTATTTCAAAATAATTACTTCATTGGAAAGGTCTACAAAGTGTGCTTGGTTTGCAAGCACACTTTGTTTACCGTTCCAATTAAGTAATTATTTTGCAGTAACGAGATTTCGGCTCTGCTGAAGAGCCTCCTTGAGTCTTATGACTCGAATCTCCTGCTGTTAGCTTTACAACTGACATCAGGATAAGGGGAGGGAGGGGGGGACTTTGAATACTTATATCTCTCAAACCATATAAGTTTGAGAGATCGGATTTGGAGAATATTGTTTATTATTTTAACCTCTACAAAACTGGAGACAATTTTTCAGGGAGATTGCTATCCCTTTAACTCTAAAATTTAAACATCAAATTACAAACTCCTGCCTATGGTACAGGGACCCTTATATCTCACACAAAGACTACCAAAGCACATCAGGTCAGTGGGATACCAAGAAGAGGTGGGAACCATAGTCCACATCTGGAGGAATTGCTGCCTCATTTGGGAGGACATCATTCTCCCTATTTAAAATATTTACTCCTTCACCTAATAAATAGTGTGAATACACAATTTTATGAACCCCTGAGGCCCCTAAACACAGAAAAAACATTTAGGACCTTCTTAAGGTTTATTGTACACTTCATTTCCTTCAATTTCTTATTTGTAAGAAAAGAAGCCACATTTGTGTTGTGCACCCAGAATAACTTCACTCCTTCCTGACCACCTGACCAAAAAATGTAACTGATTTCTTCTCACATAACTGAGAGTGTTGGGAACCTGTGAGGACCTGAAATAGATGGACTTCGGCAAATGTTGGGTACCCCCATGCGTTATTTTGATGATTATCTGGTACAAGCCTTTTCCCCTCAGCAGCTTCTAGAACACCTTCAGCAAGTGATGTCTGTATTACAATCTCTAGGGTGGCTGATCATGCTGTAGGAATCAGAACTGATTCCAGAGCAGACAGAATGATTTTTAGGTCTCATCCTGGATTCCTCATTAAGAACCACTCTTCAACATAGAGGAAAACTAAGGACTTTATTGTAACCTTCCTTTTATTCAGCTTCCTAATTATTAGTAGGAGGAGCCATCACATTTATATGTTTTGCACATAGAATAGCTTCACTTTTCTATGACCATCTGACCACAGGACTTACCTGATTTCTTCTTGTAAAACTAGGAGTTTTGGAAACACAAGGCAAGACCTCTGAAACAGGAGGCCTCCAGCAAACAGTGGGTATTCCCATACATTAAAATGCCCCTGGTTGCAAAGGATCTAATCTCCCTTCATTGGAAGGATCCTTCTCCACCTACCATTCCAAAATGGATTCAGAGAGTTGGAATGATTACGCTGATGTAAGATCCAATACTCTCACATCAAAATACACACCATCAGTTCTCTTAACGTCTACAGAGATAACCTCCTCTTTCTCCCCTGGGCGATTCTGGTTAAACATATTGCTCTTTTTCTGTATCACTCTTATATTCCATATGTCTGTTATATGCTAACATATCCTCTTATTGTGTGATGACAGTGAAACATCTGGAAATAAGAATGACCCCCCCACACACACACTACTTCTAACTTACCCCCCGTCCTTTTTTTTTCTGTATCCCCCCACACCCCACCCTCTACCTATTGCAGCTGTTACTTGCATATTACAAATCTTGAAAAAAATTATTGTTCAAAAAAACCTAATGGTCACAATGAATCAATTCTCTGTGGAGTGGTTCTCCAAAAGGAATCCTTAATTAGTACTGGATATCGTACCCATGGAGGAAGACATGATTCTTTAATGCAGGGCTACCAGAAGTCACATTCTTTCCACTGAAGGCTTCACTGAAAGACTTCAGTGGTAGGAGAAGAATTAGGAACCCTACAAAAAAATGTCTGCCTCCATGTACCTGATATCCAGTATCAAATAATTTTGTAGGATCAATACACACTTTATTATTTTATAATAGCTATTGGGATTTTCTGCCCAATTTAAGATAAGTGAAGGTTTATTATTAGGAGCTTGTGTTCCTATAAATGCTTTGTATTCATGAGGAGGTATGACCTCTGTGGAGCGAAGAAACACAATGCATTCACCTTTGGTAACAAAAGGAGTTAAATAACATGAATGTTACCTGATCTGAAATGTGAATGGATTAATGTATAGAAGGCCCTTTGCCTTACTTTAAAAGCAGTGCAAATAATGGTTATATGGAGCATAAACATGAGTCATGTAAGGAGTACTCAGTTGGGAATTATTATGTAGGACAGTAACAGGCAACCTGAGGCCCTCCAGCTATACAGAACTTGGCTGGATGTTGATGATAGGAATTGTAGTCCTGAAAAGCTGGAGGGCCTCGGGTTGCCCATCACTTATTTGCTGTAATGTTTATAAAAGCCAGGGACCTCTAGGGTAATTTACAGTGAGGATGATTTACCATGCACATCTTTGGGTCTTTAAAGGGATAGTAATGTTTCATAATAAAAGCAGCTCTAATTAATCAACATAGTATCTGGACTTTGGAGAGTGTTATTTCAATTCTGTCAAAGTTATAGTTCTAGAGTAATTCAATGACAAAGTATCCCCCTCCTGCCCCTTTTACTGATGTAACACTGTTCAGCCAGATCAGAAGGGAGGTGCCCGGGTAGACTGCAGAGAGGGACAATCTTCAATTAAGATAAGGGAAAAACCTGAAAAACTTGTCAAGGGGGGCAGGGCTTTCATTGCTCTCATAGGAAGAACATTGTCCCCTGCTGTTATCTGTCTGGTCTATAGACTGCATTCCACATCTGAGAAGAGATGGCTTACACTAGGTAAAAGGGACAGGAGGGGAAACTTTGCTTGTGAATATCTCTGAAACCATAAAGGTTTGACAGATAAGACTTATATCGTTCTTTATGTTTTTTTAATGCCTACAATATAAAATAAAGATAAAACGAAGTATTACTATCCCTTTAAATCTTTGAATGCTAGTTATATTTCCATTACATTAAAAAGCAAAGTGTTGGAGACCTATATGATGTTCATAGAGATCAAAGCTGAATTAAAATCATTACGAACTTTTATGTGTCCCTTAGCTGATTTGCTCCAGAAATATGCAAATGCTTTTTAGTACATCAACCTCACTATGTTGAAGGTATATTGCCTACACTTAGTGAAGTGAATGTTTACAGTGTGCTGGTTACTGCCATACAGAGGTGCATCTGTGTGACATAACCTCTGCCCCATTGTGATAATGTGATCATTCCTTTTCTGTGGTCAAAGATGTACCCGACTGTGTCTCAGCAACTCTCAGCCCTGTGATATTTATCAAGCACCTTCTCCTTTTTAAAACCTTCCAGATGCACATGTCCATCCTATAGTGCCTGGGATCCTCAACTGAATATGTGCTCATATGTACACACTTGTTTTTTTGCCCATATTCTGAATGAATATGCAAGCGCTGCAAGGCAGAAATTGGTATTCCTTGTGCTACCTCTACTGTACTTCCTTATACTGCTAGTAAGTATTCCATGGGGGAGGTGCATTAAGGCATGATAAAGAGGTGATAAAGTGGAGCTTATTACTTTTCCAGTCCCTATGTTATTCTATGGAGCCTATTCACTAATATCGCCAAAGGTGTGGAACTCTTAGTGCATAGGCTCCATAGAATAACAGGAATTAGAGAGGTGATACACCGGACAATTGATCTCCACTTTATCACCTCTTTATCACCACTTAGTGAAGCTCCCTTGTGTTGTATTTGCTAACCTGTAATTTGGATAAAGGATGTAACCAGTCTCACTATCTGTAAGTAAACACACACAATCAACAATGATGGGAATGTATGGTTATTATCCCACTGAAAAAGAGGAGCTGGAATCAATTTTCATAGTGTTATGTCTGCCTAATGCAAAGTTACTAAGCTATTTTGTCCCATGGGGAGAGCACTAGAGCAGCCTATGAGCATTAAAAGTTTTTGCTTTCCTCTATGTCTTGTTTTACACCATGTGTTAAGCAAGGCACAGAGGAAATGTGGTGCTTGTACCATTTTCCTGCTCATGCTGTAGAACTGGGGGTAAGAGGCATGCTGGTATTCAGTGGTGTATTTAGGTTTTGTGCTGCCCTAGGCCAGACTAAACTCACGCACCCCCTAATCTTCATTTGTCCCACCCATCCTGTCCAGGCCACACCTCTTGCTGTTTAGGATCCACGCGCAGTAGTACAGGACTAGCCTCACTTCATTGAGTCTCTCAGAGACTCAATGAAGAGAAGCTTCTTTGTAGACTGGAAAAAGTTGTCATCGGGCTTCACCTCAGCTGCGGACCTCTCCGTGGTGGTGGGCCCCCCTTTGACGCTTCAGTTTGGGTGGGTGGGGGCATCTGAGTGAGTGGAGGTGACTTTTTATGCCACCCCCTGTAAAGTTCTGCCCTAGGCCTAAGCCAAGATACATTGTTGCTGGGATTACAATTCTAATGACTGTGGAAGACTGAGAGCTGGCATGCAATACAGCAATCATAAGCTGTAGTGCATATTTTGAACTGCAGCTACTTTTTTGGAGGCTAACACCAGTGGAGCAGCACTGGTGGATTCATACATTTACCCTAATGAAACACTGATTCCTAAAAGAAAGCAAGAGGGCCAGCTGTTCACTTCAATATAACCTACTGGTATTTGATACAAACACACAAACATTTTCTTATGTCTATTTTGGTCTGACTTTATTTCACACCAATCTCAACAGGCATCAAAAGTGACAAATCCAGATGAGAAAAGCCCCAGTCATGGTTCTGCTAAAGGAAGAAAAAAATAAGCCTTTCCGCAACATTAAAGAGATAGTAGTGGTTCACAATAAAAGCAGCTCCAATTAATCTTCATAGTATTTGGGCCATGGAGAGTGTTATTTCATTACTGTCCAAGTTGTAGTTCAAGAGTAATTGAATGATAAAGTATCCCCCTTCTGCCCCTTTTACCTAGTGTAAACTGCCTCCCCTCAAATGTGGAATCTGGTCTCTTGACTGGACAGTTCGCAGCAAAGGACAATCTTCTTACTGTGAGCATAAGGATAACCCTGCCCCCTTGACAGGTTTTTCCTTATGCTCATTGAAGATTGTCCCTCTCTGTGATCCATCTGGACAGTCTTGCTGCTCTGAGGTGAGCAGTGTTACATCTGTAAAAGGGGCAGTAGGGGGATACTTTATCATTCAATTACTCTTGAACTACAACTCTGACAGTATTGAAATAACACTCTCCATGGCCCAAATACTATGAAGATTAATCAAAGCTGCTTTTTTTGTGAAACATTACTATCCCTTTAAGAACCATTTATTTGAATTGGTATAGTTTCCCTTTTAAATGTAACATTAACTCTTTATTATCATAAGCCAAAAACTAATCTATTTTTAAATATCTAAATCTGCTAATACACTAAGTCAAATTGGAACATTTCTGGAGCAAACAGGCTGCACAATAGGGGAAGAATTCACCTTTTGAGTGCCAGAGTGGTACGCAACGCATTACTTTGCAATGCATTGCGTACCCCTCTGGCACTCAAAGGGTAAGAAAATTCCCATTCATTTAAACAGGGCTAGTTAGCTTTCTAAGGGTTAAAGACACTGTTTAAACCAGTTGGGGATTTGTATTTGCCTTGTACAGAGCATTTGATTTGCTTCAGCCTCACTAAGGGTTAACCCCTTCAAGGATAGAGTGGTCTCAAATACATTGCAAAAACAATTTATTGGAGAACTCTCTGGCATTCAAGGGGTTAAGGGACTGAGACCTGAAGGTTTTAACAGAGGCAGCCAAACTTTATCCCTCTGAGTTCCAGAGGGTTCTCTAAATGAAGCTTATTATGATCTCAGAAATAAATATTGAAGCTGATGGGTACACCAGGTCTTAGGTACCTGCCTCATCCATTTCCTTGTTCAGTATTTACTTGGATTTTTGATGCTGGTGTACACTCTGATACCCAGGTTGTGAGAAAATTAAACATGATTTTAGTTGTGGTCAGAGGGTTGTGGGAAGTTGGTTAGCAGTAAGCCCTTTCTCAGTGAAACAGGCCAGTCATTGACATGTCAAGAACAAAAGCACAGGTGCCAGTTAATTGGGTGATGCACATCTTTGAGTTAGGTACATTTTCAATTCCCATTGGCTAGATTGCTGGAAAATACCTCTCTTTATTAGAGAAGTACAGTGATTCTTAAACTTGGGTCCAAATAATCCTGCAGTTCTCTTATGACAATAGTTATCAAACATTTTCTGATGGGGAAAGCTATGTTTTCAAACTAAATATCTATGTACCCTAACAACCAAACTCTTTAACATCTTGAATGATAGAGTGGCATGCAAAGCAATGCATTGGACACCTCTCCAGCACAAGGAGTTAAAGGGATATTAACACTTAATATGTAAAAAAATAAATATTTTGTAGAGCTTACATTCCAGTGTAAAACAAGAGAATTCCCACTGCTGAGAGGTGTTTTATTAAAAAGTTACTGCAGATAAAAATTTAATTTTTAGGTGCAGTATCTCAATGGCCTGAAATGTTACAGTGGCGCTGTTGCTACATCATCCTATGGACAGCTCTGGTCAACTAACCACTAACCTCCATAGGGTGGTTCAGCAACAGCACCACTGTAACATACCAGGCCGTTGAGATACTGCCCCTAAAATAAGTAAGTCTAAGCTGCAATAACTTTTGAATAAATCAGCTGTAAGTGGTGGGATTACCCTAGTTTTTCTCAAGAGGATAAGCCTGCAATATTTATTTTCTTCATATTAAGTGTTACTATTCCGTTACCATAATATCAACATCAAATGTAACAAACTGTACCACCTCTATGGTGGAAATTAATTTCCCCACGAGAGATGACAGCTTCTTGGCTGGAACTGGATCTTGAGCCAGTATCGCAGAAACCCTGTGGGCAATCTGGTGAGCCACCTCGTCCGTGAGAAACACCATGTTCTTTTGGGTATCGAAGAGGAGGCCCAGGAAGACCAGACACTGAGATGGGACAAGATCTGATTTGTCCAAGTTGATGATCACCTGTGATGGGTGAGAGCACGAATGCATTGCTGAACCTGCTGATGAAGAAGTTCTGCAGAAGAGGCTTTCAGAAGCCGGTCGTCCATGTATTGAGTAACTCTGATGCCGTCTCGGTGGAGGACGGACACTAAGGCTCCCAAGACACGGTTGAAGACCTGAGGAGCTGCCGTCAGACCAAATGGAAGAGAACTGAAAATGTCCCCAGTCGCAGGCAAACCGGAGGTACTGTCGGCTCTCTGGATGAACCGCAATGTGTAAGTACGTATCCTGAAGATCCAGAGATGCAAGGAATTCCCCTGGGATATGGCAGCAATCACCGTCCGTAGAGACTCCTGGTGATAATGTGCCCAGGTCAGAAAGGAATTGAGATCCTTCAAGTCCAAAATGGGATGACAACCACCATCCTTCTTGGAGACCACAAAGAGGTTTGAGTAAAAACCCATACCTCTGTCCTGAACTGGAACCGGCTCCAGAACGTCCTTGTCCAGAAGAGCCTGAACAGCGCCGTCGAACATATGGCATTTCTCTGCACCCTCAGGTGTATGAGAAGGAAGAAAGAGAAAGGGAGGAAGAGAGACGAAAGGGATCCTGTACCCTTCCGTTACTACCTGCAAAACCCATGGTTTCATCACTGAATCCTCCCAAATGCTGTGATAGTGATGCAGACGACAACCCACAGCAGAGCATGGATCCGGGTTCGGTGAGTCATGCCGAAGAAGGCTTGGAAGCCTTGGGCTTGGAGGAGACCTTGGGCTTCCATTGCTGTTTGGGCTTGGAGGAGGTACGCGGAGCTGACGGAACCGTCTGGTTCGCCGGACATGTCTCACACTGAAAGGAACGAAAATACCGGTTACGCTTAAGTGGTGTTTTCTTCCTAGGAACTAAGGGTAGAAGTGTACTCTTACCCCTGTAGCCTCGCTGATCAGATCCTTGAGCTCTGGCCCAAACAAAGAAGTGCCTTGAAAAGGCAAGGAGAGAAAAGCTTTCTTAGAAGCAGTATCAGCAGACCAGATGTTGAGCCAAAGAGCCTGTCTGGCAACCACAGTCATGGTGGAAACCCTAGCCACCAAACAGATGGCATCAAATAGGGCAGCAGAAACATAGTGCTGTGCCTTAGAAATGTTGGTAAGGAGGCGCAACTTATCTGACGTAGGAGCATTCTGACGGACAGCAAGAGTGAGCTGTTCAGTCCAGACCACAATGGCCCGGTTCACCCATGCTGCTGTGAATGCTGGACGCATGGCAGAATCAGCAGTGGCAAAGATGGACTTGAGGGAGACCTCAAGTTTCTTGTCAGTCCAGTTCTTTAGAGCAGACGCATCAGACACTGGCAAAGCAGTAGACTTGGATAGCCTGGAGATAGGAGTATCCACTTTAGGAGGATGAACCCACTGAGCAAGCACTGCCTCATAAATGGGATAAATCTTAGCAAATTTCTTGGAGACAGAAGGTTTCCTGTCCGGAGACTTCCGCTGTTCAGACACAAGGTGGTCAAGAGTGGGGTTAGGTGGAAAGCAAGTAAGGTGCTTTTTAGGCTCCTGAAAGGCATCAGAAGGAACCTCCTGCACTAAGGGAATGTTTAGGGTATTTAAAACAGCCCTGATCAGGCCCTCAGCCGAGGGCTCAGGATCAGACTCAAAAGGGTCCCCAAAAAACTGAGAGGAGCCCACCACAGAACATTCCTCAACATCTGAATCCACCAACAGTTCCTCCTCAGAGGAATCTGACATGTCAGGTACACCCTGAGGCTTTGGCAGGGAAGACTTGACAAAGGAGGGGGTCTGCCAAGAATGAAAGACCCCCTGTAACTGGGTTGGAAAGAGTTGCAAAGTGGACTTGAGGTCCCTAGTAGCAGCCTTGAACTCTTGCACCCAAACTGGCTCTAATGCATGGCTGGAGGTCCCTGGGAGACTCTCAGGGACATCAGAACATGCTGGGCATAAATGACCTGAGAATTCTCTAGGTAACCCTGAATGACAGAAAGAGCAATGCGCAATAGGGGATATAGAGACCCCAGCATCCTTAGTCTTAGATCTGGCCCCAAGCTCCAATGGTATAGACATTCTCACAGTGTCAATAACCTTATTGTATAAGAAATCACCCAATTACAGTGTGTATGATAAAAGTTTCACCCCAGAAATAGCTAAAATAGACTTAACTGGCAGGTGAAGGGTTAATCAGCAGAGGAGAGGAGAGTCCAAGCCCTGCTTAGGATACTCATTCTGGAAAGATCACAAAATGGCTGCGTGGTGAGAGCCAATCAGAAACGAGTGCGCGAAGCATGAGTGAAAGGAGCAATGGCGCCTATGCGGTAAAGCGGAACTCAAATTTTACAAAATTGAAGGTATAATATTAAAAGACATGAAACATCACTAAAACATGTTAGGATACCCAGAAAACACTGAACCAGTAGGAAAAGTGTCAGAGAAACCAGAAAATGAATGCCAAACCAGCATCTAAAGGGTTAAATACCACATAAACCTGCTCCAAACACCCAACAGACATACAGATAGACCCAATGAGTGCAGGAGTGTGCAATAGGAGCTCCAAACGAAAAACCCCTGTGCGGAGGGGCACTGTGGGACATGTGGACCTGCAGCACTCAAACGGTTGCTCACCTTTCCTGGAGATCTTCTGTCTTCAGATTACCATGTTTAAAGAAGAAGCCTCGATGGGCAACTCCTGAGGAAAGAACTTGTAGCCAAGATTTTCCCCCCAGGGCTTAAGGTCCACAAAAAGCATCTGGTCACTGAGGTAGCCACATCTAAGGGCATTGTCAGTTATGGTAATCTGCCTAATGGTGGTATTCCATTTCTAACAGAAAAATAAAAAACTTCTAAAGCTATAGCAGAACTGTTCTCTTGCCTGTGTTATCTTCACCAAGGAACAAATTTTTCTGGAGCTGGTTGACTAGCTGCAGCCAAGGAGGGAAGGTAGGCTCCACCCCCTGCATATAATTCTAGAATTGTTCCTGCCTCCTTAAAGGGGTGGATCACCTACCCAGAGTTACCGGTAACCTGTACTGGGCGAAAGAGATAACCGGGAGTTATTTGGAGGTGTTACTTCTATTTTATAATATCCAGTGGGTTGCAAAGAAAAAATGTAAATAACCATGGACAGAGGAAAAAGTCTCAAACATGCCAGAGGCCTATGCAACGCATTGCTCTGCATCATGTTGCATCCCTCCAGCATTCAGAGGGTTAAGGAAGCTAGCAGTTCCTAATATTAATCCTCCCTCTTACCATCCTATGGCCATAAAATCCTAATGGCCCATTCGAATTTTGTTCTTCTGCTTTTTGTTCAAGACTTCTTCAATCAGTCCTGCATGTCAGGCAATTTCTAGATGGACTGCCCACTGCACATACTAATCATTAACACTTTAAGGAACAGAGGGGTGCTTAACACATTCCTTGCTTTCTGCCTTTTTGGTAGAAATGGCACCAACCTGGAGGCTTCAGAAGCAACCAATGAGTGCAGGGGGCATGGAGGAGGTGAGCTGTGACAGAGACTTGGGTATAAATCCTTGGTTCCCACATTTAGTTAAGCAACACTATAATGTGGCCATTTCCTAGAAAAAAAGTGTTATTATATATAATGTTTCTGATACATTTATTTTATTCTAGTAATTTAATCACATATTACCAATGCCAATCAAATAAGTCTGATATTGATCCTATGTTCATTCTTATATAATAACATAATTGATGAGGCTGAAAAATGTCATGTATCCATCGCGTCCAGCCCATGCCAAATCATGCCTGTTGATCGAGAGGAAGGAAAAAATAATAAAAAAAAAAACATTGAAGCTATTAACTCCCAAGAAGGAAAAAAAGAATCCCTGACTATAAACGGCAGTCAGATTTCCCTGGATCAACAACCTATCTGCATTGAAGTCAACTGTCAAAATTCTCAATATTGTTCTCTGCTAGACAGGTATCCATTTCTCTTTTTTTAAAGCAGTTACAGTATCTGCAAGCACAACATCCCAAGGCAAATAATTCCATGGCTTTACCTTCCGTACTGTAAAAAAAAAAACCTGCATTTGTTTTCATCAAAAGAGCCTTTCCTATAATATAAAGGGATGACCTCTCGTTCTTACTTTTTGAGTAAATAATTAATTGTAGAGTTCTTTGTATTGACCTCGAATATATTTCTAAATGGTAATCAAATCACTCCTTAGACATCTCTTCTCTAATGTAAACAAACCCGGTTTGTCTGGTCTATATTTATAACTCAGATTATCCAATCCCTTTTGGATATTACCCTATTCTGAGCAATGCTACTACACCAATTTACCTCCAATCAGAGGGCACTATGAATGATGAAAGTGAATCAATAATTCTTGGGAACTCTCCGAACTGGAAGTGAAGTGGGAACTCATTGAGCCCTGGCACTCAAAGGGTTAAAGCAGGACACTTGGTAGACGTATGTGGAGTAAGCACTGCACATCCCTTTGGACCTTAAAAGGTTAAGACTGTCATGTGCCGTGAGCAGAGTTTGAGGTCCTGTGGTCCAGCCACCTGCTGCCATGTCTGCCTCCAAGGACATGACATTCAACTGACTGAAGATGTTGTCATTTGAACAAAGTTACAATGGCAAATTCATAGGGGCCACAAGGATCTGCTGGTTATAACAAGGTTAGTGTGTGTTATTATTAGGGAGTGTTACTTTTCATTTAAAGCAGAACTACCACCCTATACAAAGTTGACACCCAATAATTATGCATATGGCGACTAGCTTCTTAATACTCCTATTATCTTCCACAAGTACCACGTTTTGAAGTAATCCTGTTTCTTCAGAGATTGACGGCCAGGCTTCTTGCTGTAGAGCCATCTGCACAGTCAGTCGCTTCCGATGCCTTTCGGCTCCATGCAGTTCCTCCTAGAGGTGACCGAGATGGACATCGCAGGTGCTCAGACGTCTCTGAGCAAGATGTCTGTGTCCATGCCTGGCTGTCGGTCTCTGAAGAAACAGGATTAGTTGCGGTATTTGTGGAAGATAATAGCAGTATTAAGAAGCCACTCGTCATATGCATAATTATTGGGTGGCGACTTTTTATAGGGTGGTAGTTCTGCTTTAAATCAGTTTTCTAACCCTCTGAAAGCTAAAGGCCTGCATCATATTGCTTTGCAACGTGTGACGACTTCTCTAGAGTTCAATGTGTTAACCCTTTGAGTGTCAGAGGGGTGCGCACCATTCTGGAACTCAAAGGGTTAAAAGCTCAATATACAGTAAATCAGTGGTAATTTTGGAAATGTTTATTAGTTCCCATGGTGTAGCTGGTTTGACCCACAACTGCGTCACTTTTCTTTTGTGTGTATGGCCCACCATGTTTCCTCATTGTATATGCTGGAAATGTCCTAGAAACAGCAATACAGCTAGGTCTCTAAGGGAAAGACGTGATAAATGGTTAACCCTTTCAGTCACTCCCCCTGGCAATGAAGAGGTTATACCACCTGACCTTTCTGGTGATGCCCTTGGCTTTAAAGCAGAGATGATTGGGAAGACAATGTAACAGCTGAGGGGAAAATCCTTGTTTGTTCAGCATGTGAGGGACAAAGGCAAAGCCTCCAGCCAAGCAGAGAGAGAGAGAGATGGGGAGGGGGGAGATGGAGAGAGTGGGAAGGAGGCAGACTGGAGAGGGAGGGAGAGCATAAGAGCAAATGAAAAGCAAACAGAAAGGAGATGGAGACTTAAGGGGTGGGGTAGTATTAACAGCTTCTTAATTTTCTGCACAAGTTAATGTGAGGTGGTTACCTCATCTGTTTAAAAATAAAATAATCATTTGAAAAATTCATTCTGAAGGGCTGTACAGGAGCTGAAGTTCAGTATTAGCCACTCTAGACTGGCAGTATGTATTTTTCATATGTTAGAAAGGGATGAAGTAGGAACCTTGAGTTAGGAGGTGTTTTATGGAAAAATTTAAAGCGGAACTATCATCAAATTAAAATTGCCCCCTAAACCCTTACTAACATAGTGATAGGAATATGTATGCTTTCATTAGGCTGAATAAGTCTGGCATTACTGAGGAAAAACAACTTCTTAGGCAGGCATCAGCTACACAGATCTTACAAGAGAAGCTCTGTGCGTCTGTGCCTTAAGTAACTTCCTGTACCTTCAGGTACCAAGGAACACCACTCACCAATCCTGGACGGGACACGCATTATTGAGGAAAAACAACTTCTTCAGTAGGCAACAGCCCACTGATGCTTGCCGAAGAAGTTGTTTTTCCTCAATAATGCCGGACTTATTCAGCCTAGTGAAAGTATGCATATGTCCATTGCTATGTTAGTAAGAATTTGGGGGGCCATTTTATTTTGATGATAATTCCGCTTTAGCCTTTTAAGCCAAATGTTAACCTTTTGTGTGCCAGAGAGGTCTCCAATGCATTGTGTTGAAATGAGATAAATACCTGAGTTAAAGAGCATCTGAAATGTGATTAACACAATTATTTAGGATTATGTGCATTGGCAAAGCAATCCCAGTGCCCCTTCACCAGACAACTGTTCGTGGTTTATGGTGACTGGTTTAATCACTAGTTAGTATTGAGCTTTACTGGACATTATATACTGTACAACCCCTTGGATGAAGAGAAATGCATTGGAGGCCCTGCTATCATCCAAGGAGTTAATGGTCTTTTTTTGGTGTGTTCCAAGGACTAACACTAAGAAACACTGGGTTAAGGGCAAATTCAGGTGATGGGATTGAGGACGGGCTCACGTGAAAAGTGTAAGGAGACAGAGGCAGGCCTAAGTGTGCCTATTATGCGTTGCATTGTGAAGCCCGAGATGTAAATTTGCCCATGGTTAGAGACATCCTGTATGCATTGTTTCATTCAAAGGATTAAAAATAAATATAGGTTAAACTTCATGACATTGGCCCGTATGCACAAAGGAAAGGAGACAATTCTGGTGCAAATCAACTGCATCATAAAGGCTAAATAAAAATTCACAAATTTCTTCAGATCACCAAGGAAGTCATAGAGACTCTGACAGCCGAGAAAGGTCGCATTGCCATCTGGCCGATAAGAATGTCCACATGACCAAATATCCAGAGTTGGCAGACAAAAATGTGCCAATTTCTATGTTATGAAGGCTATGTAGTTCCTGAGGGCACATGTCTATGTAAAGGAGCAATTTGCTTAGCATTACTTTCACAGGTACCTAACCATGAAGGCATCCAGTATTTGCAGGATTTCCTCCATCTGCTCCTCAGAAATTTTCCCAGCACCTCCAAGCAGTTGTCCAGAGACAGACTAACCAGACCCAATGGTCTGGAAGGAGAGCACCTAATCACACTATGTTGAAGGTGCTCTGATCATAAAGGATGCTTTGTTTCAAAGTCAATATTTGATAACTATGATTATCTCTACTACCATAGAATAACATAGGACTTGGAGACTTTAGAACACCGGAGAACACTGGAGAGGTCCTCTACATCATCTGTGTATTATTTGTTTATCACACCTTAGTGCATCTACCCCATGGTATCTCATATACAGGATGCCAATATAAGCTACAGCTCCCATTAATACACAGCCAGTAGTGGATGTTAGCACATTACAAAGCCTGTTAACCAGCTTGCAGTGCAGAAGTGGCTGCTCGTACCATTCAGGAATAATTGCGAGTACATTAAGTAATTACCTCAAGCTGTACCTGTTTATCTTGAATATATTTATGTCTGTCTGTGTAGTATTTATCACTCAGCCTCAATAACAACTCAGGCTCAGCCAGCCAGCTGAGATAGGAAATATCACTTCACCTGCTTATCTGATTGTATTACTTAACTTGTTAAAAATGGGATTTGAAACAATTTATTGCAAATGCTACTTTTTTCTTTGTAACCACACCCAGCGATCAACTGGTAGTGGCCACAACCAATACCCCTACCAAGCAACTCCAGCTCCCTCTCTTCACTTTTCTACCTAAACTATATAGCATCAAAAATTCAGCTCCTTTCTGTCACGACAGGTAGTAAACTGACACCCTACTGTATAATTTAGCACAATAGGAATACATGGGAGAAAATTTGTGTATGTGCATGTGTGGGGAAATACATTAGTGTAATTGATTTCAATACAGTGAAAAAAAAGAGGACAAACTGCATTATTCGTATGAATTCCTGCAGAAGGCGGAAAGTGATGGTGTTTCCATGTCTTGTTTTTGAGGAAAAACATTTTGCCCATACCTGCTCAGCACCTCCAACATATTTCATTTCAAACCTTACAAAGCGAACACTCTTTTCACTGATACATACAACACAATGTAAACTGATACTGTGTGCCTTTAAATCACAATTATTTAGAATGATCGGCTGCTGTTGGTATTCCCAGAAGTGGAATGTTAGAAGTGTTATTTTATATATTCATTTTAATCCTACTCGGCTGAATTATTCTTCAACATGCTAAACCTTATGCGTAAAAGAAAACAGGATCAATCAATCAATGGGAATTTGAAGAAATTTGATTTGTTTCCTATGATGCAGCTGTTCTGTGCCAGAATTACTCCTGCTCTTCTTAGTACATCAATGCACATTGCAGAGATCAGTAAACCAAGATAAGTACATGAACAGGTATACACTTCTAAATACAGACCAATACAAATGCCTGCTTAGGGGAATACATGTATGACTACTGCAAAGCGCTGCATCTATTACATCATATGTGATCCAGGTTACAGTTTACATTGTTTCTCTTGTAGCTCTGTATTGTGGGATATGTCCCATGCATCTAATCTGTAGGAGGATATAAAACAGTACTGTTGTGAGTTTGCATTTGCCTTTGGACAGTGTCTTGTATTTGTTTTTGCACTGATGTGGAACTGATTTGCAATGTTTGGAAAATTATTTCATTTACCTCAGGAGTTGCACTATTCCCCCCTGGTGAGGCAGAAGTTTTGAACTCCATGGTAGGTAGATATTCATCTCTGCAATCGTGACGCTTTGTCAGACGGCTCGGCATGAGGTTTTTCTCTCTGGTGAAAGTGTTTTTTTTTCACTGGATCTGATTTACTTGTAGCTGAGCATTAAAAGTAGCTTCTAGGCAGTGAGTTTCTTCTATGCCTTTGGTCTGGCATTGTCAGGTTGCTAATACTCTCCAATAAGTAGGTAGGTCTGCGTATGTAAGATCTGCAGCCCTTAGTGCCAATTTATGGACCTGAGATGAGGAGCAGCTCAGTATTATTTATGATCTTCCTTCTTTGCTTGTGTTTTCAAAAATCACAGGTGAAAGATAATTGTCTCAATCTGCTGTGGTATGAATCTAGTGGCTCTTCTTGTAACTGTCTGGACTGATTCAATGTTTACATTTTATATTCCACTTTTTGGGAGATGAAATATCTAGAGAGATGAAAGACAGCTTTCTTGTAATCATCAACTTCTCCAGTATCTGTAGGAGCATGAAAGTGCAGTCCTTAAGGCTAGAGGCAGATGATTCCCCATAGAAGAGTATGCCATTAACCCCCACTTGCAGAAGATACACCAGAAACAGCAAGTAACCATTTACAGAAGCAATATTTCCAGAAGTGCCTAACAACAGGAACAGCTTACTTCTACTATGCATGGACTGCAAGTCTAAAAGAGTAGTAGTATACCTGTCCCATCTGACTTACATTTGAACACATTGGTATGATATATGTTTCAAGGCCATTGCTGCAAAGATCATCTACCAACCATCCATTGTCCATTATATCCATCCTTTAGGGTTTAATTTAATGGAGCTATAGCCATCAAGCAAAACTATCATAGTAGTGTGCCAAGAATAATTACATCTGGGCCTTCAAAAGTCCACCTGAACATATGATTCTGTTTGTCTTACATGCATCCTACATATCATACCATAGTTTCTCGTTTTCTAAGATATTTGTGTGTATAAACCTATGTATTTTTCTTCCCTGGTTTTGAATTGCGCTGTTGTTAAAAGTTTGATATAAAATAGTATTTACTGTAATAAGTTTGGATGAAAAATCTCCCAGTAGTAGGAGAGGAGTACCTTTCTTTTATTCATCAGGAAAAGCATTATAACATACATATTTTCAATTAAAAATGTACTGCTCCTTAAAAGGAGAAAGCAAAAGTATGTGCAAGATTCATTTTAAAACAAAGAAAGCCACACAATGTATAGATATAACTGATGTGCATACCCTGGAGAAGGCTCCCAAGTATGACACGGTTTGCTTCATAATATTGGCAGGACTGGTGGGATTGAGAGGCTGAAATCCAAAAACCGGAGTCTCCAGGTCAGATCTGAAGAGGTACCAATTATACTCATGTGAGTGGCACACTATCCAGTCATACTAAGCTTGGGGTGAGCAAATATGGTGACTGTGACTGCACAACAATTAGAGTCATACTTGGTAAGATTAACAAAAGTACCCAGGTGTGTGTCTCACTGTGGCCATTTGGAAGGACTTGTTGTTAAGTTATAACAATATGATAAGGCCTGAAATTTAGTAATGGAAGTACAAACCTAACATAGTTTTTCGCAACGGTAGTCCTCAAAAAAGAAAAACAGGTCAGGTTTTCAGGACATATTGCAAGTGGATAATCACTGGTGGATAATCAGTGGATTACTCATAATTTGACTGATCAACCTGAATTTAATCAGGGATATTCTTAAAACCTGACCTGTTGTTGTGCCCGAAGGACTGGAGTGGAGAATCACCAGACTAGTATCTTTCTTTTGGTGTATTAGAACAATATCCTACTTTTAGGATGACTAGGTAAGTCAATAAAGATTGATAGGGTCTGAAGTCCTAGTCAGATACAATATAGGAGTGTAAAGGGAGAAGTGAGTTAAATGATTGCATAGGATATCTATAAATATGTTTATATTACAGAAATCAAGAGTTTGAAAAATGATTGCTATTAAACTTTGTACTAGAACCAGCCCTGCTCAAAGAAATCCTTATGTAAAATATGTAATCGTATTTGATTTGAGCTGCTAATAAAATAACTAGTTCTGCTATGCAAACAAAAACATAATGGGATTGCCACTCAGAAAAAAGTGGGAATTGGATATTAGTAACACTGTTGTGCCCAGCTTTAACTCTGTGTATTAGATTTGTGTACCTGTGAAGGGATGTGACATTCTGTAGCCTCAAGAATTGCAAGAACCATGTAGATCTCATCATATTTATACTAGCAACAGGACCACATGCTTCTAATTCCATCTAGCAAAGGTACCAGAAGCAACTTCTGTATCATCTAACTCATCTTAAAGAAAATATACAATGGTTAACATGTCTTATATCATATCTCATGACTGCATACCTTTTAAGGCCATCTAAAATGCTATTTGTACCTTCAGATCATGACAGACATACGTCCCTGACAATTTTAGGTAATCTCTGAATACAGTCCCTGTGTCTCCATAAAGTGCTTATTTTTAATTTATCCCTTGGTAAAATTGTGAAACTTCTGCTGGAGGCATCCATTTTGTCCTTACATGTACCTCAAATGGTTATCTCTGATATTAAAAATGGGAATGATCTGAGCAAGTGAAGACATTATTTAATGTGCCAGGTAAAAGTAAAACTATATAGCGAGAATTTGCAGTACATCCTTTATTTGTGGATTAAAGGAGTGGAAGCATAAAACTAAAATGTTCTGAGTATGCTCAATTATTTTCCACATCTGAAATTCAAATTCCTCACAAACCGATACATTATCAAGAGCATTCACTATGTACCTCTTGCCTTCTGCTAGCACATCAACAGAGATAATGACTGCCTTACTAAATAACAACATCAAGAACACATAATTCACACCTTGTCATAACATTACAGAGACATACACTTCTCACCCCAAAATGTATGTCTGCCATTATTATTGTAGAAATACATTTTTGTGCCTGCACTTGAACAAATACCATTCAATGTTTTGCCGTCATTCTGATATGAAATGCACTTCTTGCATTAAAAAGTGAATTTATATTTCTTTTTTTAATTTAACATATCATTATATGCTGTGTGAATGTGCAGGGGAATACTGGACACCTTAAAATAGGTCTTTGATGGCTAATGGAAATTTAAGGTGGCACAATTTGACCTGAAATGGTTTAGCACAGCATTGGTTCTCAAACTTGCCACTCAAACCTCATCAACAGTACTGGATTTAAGGACATTCTCACAGCTGGATAAAGTAGTAGCAAATTAATTTTGACAGATTCACACATGCAAATGGGAAGGACATTCTGATTTATACTGAGTGATTACTGATGGGGTGTCTCATTTATTTGGAATTTAAAGGGATAGTAATGTTTCATAATAAAAGCAGCTTTAATTAATCATCATAGTATTTGGACTTTGGAGAGTGTTATTTCAATTCTGTCAGAGTTGTAGTTCAAGAGTAATTCAATGACAAAGTGTCCCCCTCCCGCCCCTTTTACTGATGTAACACTGCTCAGACAGAGCAGAAGGGAGGTGACCAGGTAGATTGCAGAGAGGGACAATCTTCAATTAAGATAAGGGAAAAACCTGAAAAGCTTGTCAAGGGGGGCAGGGATTTCATTGTTTATAAGAGTGTCCCCTTCTGTTATCTGTCTGGTCTTACAACCAGATTCCTCATCTGAGAAGAGATGGCTTACACTAAGTAAAAGGGGCGGGAGGGGAAACTTTGCTTGTGAATATGTCTTAAACCATAAAGGTTTGAGAGATAAGACTTATGTCGTTCTTCATGTTTTTTTTAATGTCTACAAAATAAAATAAAGTTAAAACAAAGTATTACTATCCCTTTAATTTTTTGGGAATATCAGCAGGCTAATAGGCATGTGTGGTCCTGATTTTTAAACTGGAAAGCACAGGCTGGCTATAGACTCCCTTGTGGTGCATTTATATTTGTTAATGCAGCACTTGAGGCATTTGGCCAGAAGATGCCTACAAATAATTACCTTTTTTTTTGGACAGGACATATGCTGGGGTGGTTAAATGCATTTGCCCTTGTTTCCTTTTGTGTATATGCCTTTGCTTATTCCTGGTGTCTCTGTCTCCTCACCCTATTTGCTATACAAGTAGTGGGGTGCTTGGGGACCTTCTTTGTGTTATGTTATATTGCTTTAATTACATAACGATCTACAGGGCCTGAGCAGAATCAAATATGCTATTTAATACTTGGCATATTAAAAAAAGAACTGGGCACAAACAATAGGATCCAAAAATCTCAGTCCACTACCACAATCTGCTTTTATTTCAGAATTTCTAAAAACCTAACTTGTTTGACAAAATAGACAGTATTTCCCAAACAAAAATACATTATTTTCACTAATAAACGTAAAAAGATATGTTTGTTAGAAAATACTAAAAATCAAAAATTCTCAGCATTTGGTGTGACTACCATTCGCCTTAATGACTGCTTTACTTCTGCCTAGCATTGATTCTACAACCTTGTGCAGAATTTTACAATCTACATTATTCCGCTACTCCTTTAGAGCAGTGGTTCTCAACTCCTGCCCTCAGGACCCACTAACAGGCCAGGATTTGATGATTTCCTTGTTAGAGCACAGAGGAGTTAATCAATGTGAATGAGCCTCTGATCACCACACCTGTGCTCTAGCAGAGAAATCCCTAAGTCCTGGCATGTTAGTGGGTCCTGAGGACAGGAGTTGAGAACAACTGCTTTAGAGCATCCCATAGAGTGTCTACAGGTGTGTTTTGCCTTTTCCCTTTTCAAATGTTCCCAGTCATGTTCAATGAGTTTGATCTCCGGTGATTGTGGTCAGAAAGCCATGCAGATTAGCACTCCTTGCTCTTCCATGGATTTTAGATAGGCCTGGCATAGCTTTGATGTGTGTTTAGGATTGTTGTCCTGCTGGAAAATGAATCCTCTTTCACAGAACTTTTAACCAGAAGGGATGGCATGCTTCTACAGAATTGAGTGGTACTTCTCTTTGGTCAAAGTGCAGTTGATCTTGTGTGAGTCACCAACTCCAGAATAGGCAAAGCATCCTCACACCTGAATATCTGCTACACATTTAATCGTAGGTTTTATACAATTTGGGGTTAACCTCTCATGCGGCCTTCTTCTCACATGAACTCTACGACTGCAACCAAACATTTTAAATTTTGATTTGTCAGTAAACAGGACATTTTTCCAGTCTTCCACTGTGAAATATATGTATTATTTGGAACATGAAAAACATTTAGACTTGTTTTGTTGGCTAAGAAATGGTTTAGAGGCAGCTACTCTCGTACTTTACAGTCATCTTCTGACTGTTCTTTTCTTAGTGTGGTAGGTAATTCCTGGTCAAGCTGGGATTGATTTGTGTATGCAAATGCTGTCCTATTCCATAATGATGTTAGCATTATATACTGGTCTTTTGATGGTGTGGCCACTTTAGATCTGCCTGGTCTTGCTTTGGATTAAAATTATTAGGTTTCAGAAAATCTCTTCAGTGTGCGTTGTACTGCCCCCTTAGAAATATTCAACTTAGCTGCAGTTTTTCAGTACTTAGGAAAACAACTTGTCCTTGAATTGCTTCACTAAGCTCCTTTGACAGGATTACAAAAGGTATCTCAACTCATGTCCTTATTCAAATGCCCTAACAAGAGCACTTACAGAAGCACCAGTAGAAGAATTAGCAGGACCATACTGATAGAATTAATATCAGGAGTTAATCATTAAAAGACAAATACAAGTCACGCATGCTAGGATGTTACCCTTTGAATGAAATATATAGTGTCACAACCGTTTTGAAAATGTATAAACAAATGGTGTCTGAAGAAGATATTCATATAAATGGAAATTTCACATAAAGATTCAACAAAGATATACAAATTTGATTTGTCTCAGTGTTAAATAATGTATTCCTGAATGATAATTATCAAATGATTACAATATTTTACTACTTTTTGAGAAATTATCATGTATGATGATAGTGGACTATTTCAAATTCAGGGGCATGAATCAATAGTTGCTAAATATTTTCTTGTTTACACCTTTCAACATGTATCACCCTGGTAAGTTGACTTCATATACTGCTCCCTGAAATTTAGTGACACAGTCAATGATTCCTGTGGGGAGATGATCTAAGAGGTGATAACTAATCTAGTGTGATAAACTTTCCAATTTTTATCTTATTCTGTGGAGCCTACGCACTATGATTTATCCAACTTGAGAGATATTAGTGCATAGGCTCCATAGAATAAGATAGGACTTAGGGAGTTTATAAACACTGGAGAAGTTATCAGCTCTTTATCACCTCTTTAACCTCAATAATTGCACATAAAACAGAGCTAATTCCAACCGGTATCCTATTGAAATGTCACCCTCTATTTGTCGGCCAACAAATTGCCACGTTAAAAATGACGCCTACATAAAAATGGCGACATCAGAATTTCGCCCACATCAAAAGGGCAACATTCTGATGTTGCAGGCTTGTGTCGCCCTAGTCTCCATCTGTGCCTTAAACCTTTGAGTGCCATTATAGTGCTCAGTGAATTGACACTCAAAGGGTTACACTGCACATCAATAACCAAAGGTAGTCAATATATCAACACTACACCACTTTATCTGTTACATTATTACCCTCTGTACTGTCAAGTGCCCACAATATTCCAGCACCAAACATCTCATCTTCCAGCTGACACACTATTCTTCAACTACATTATATTCCAAACTATACCACTAACTGTTTTATCTTCCAGTGTTCATACAATTGTATCAATAACCTACACATCCCCAAATTCATACACAATATGAGCACTGCCAACTTGACATCCAATGTGCATACCTGGGAACTTCCTGCTGAGGGCTACCCGGAGGGGAGTCCTCTGTTCAGCAGTGTGTGACAAAAATGACGCTAATCGCGTCAAAAAGGGACGGGGCTTGATGCGATCGGGGGGGGGTGCTTAACCCTTTGAGTTTCAGAGTGGTATGCATTCCGTACCACTCTGGCACTCAAAGGGTTAAAAATATCACACAGAAGGCTGGGGACGGAGGAACAGCGGGAGAAAAAGCAGATGTGGCAGAGTTTCAATAGAAACTCCCCACATACGGAGGAATCTGCCTCTGCCCCGGAGACCCGGTAAATCTCTGTCAGAACCGGAGTCTCCGGGGCAAATCCGGAGAGTTCCCAGGTATGCCAATGTGTATACAGTACCAACACAGCCAAGTTTATTGTCTGGTGCCACACCAGCTATCCATTAACTCAATCCCTACTCTATTCCATCACTATCCAACTCATCACCCAGTGCCCACACAATTCTGCACATATTGTAACTACTCTGTTGTTTTACAATATAAAAACGCAGCATGTCAGTTTTCGTATTCACCCTTTCAGTGCCAGAGGGGTCTGCAATGCGTTGCGGACCCCTCTGGGACTCAAAGGCTTAAGGCACAGAAAGAGACTACAGCGACACTTAAGCCTGCGACATCAGAATTTCGCCCTTTTGCTGTAGGCGACATTCTGATGTTGCCATTTATGTGCAGGCGACATTTCTAACTCTGAGTTTTGTTGGTCGCCAACTAGAGGGAGACATTTCAATAGTAAAACATTCCAACCTAGCCCAGCTTGATAGATGACCCTGATTAGGTTTCTGCTTTCTTTTCAGAGATGATTGTATGCATAATCTCTGGGGATGGGGGAGGAGATGGTCAGAAAGCATTGCTTTAGTTAGGCAGCTCTTAGGCTGCATATATAAGTGGGTTACTTTGAGCTGTGTCCCCCAAAAAGTTAGTGCATTTGGACAGAATGGATTCATCTTTAACTGGTGTTTTTGAGCAAGGCTATTTGTCTGGGGCCATTTCCAAGTAGCATTTTGGGGCAGGAACAGTATTTGTGGCCCATAATTCTTGCTGGCTGTTTTCTGGGTGTTTGTCATGTCCATCAGCTTTTTCTGCGGATTGTGGTTTTGGAATTAAGCCAGTTATGGTCAGCCACACTGGTGCACCACAAAAATGCACATAGGGTGCCCCTTCTTTTCTCTAATACTTTGAAAAAAATACCAATTTTGAACTTCAAGTGTGCATTTATAGATATTGTTATGCACAGTATTTTTGTTTTTGTCCTGATTGTGAGACCTAAAAAGAAATATATATTTATTAATTTATACACATTTGACATAAAATGTTAGGTGTGTCCAGAAAATTCCAAACTGACAGGGGGTGCCACCACCAAAATACATTAAGAACCAGTGAATTACGCTGTGTCCTATTCCTCTACTCTTTTTGGATGTTGGGTCATTTATGGACAGTGGTGGGAGAGATAAAGAACTAGTTGAATTCAAGACAGGGTAAGTATATATTGATGGATAGAACCCTCAAATTCACAAGGTCGAGAATTCTGCACTTCAAAACCTGATGCAGATCAGCAGTCCATACAGGCATATTCATATACAAGGTCTGACGTTATTCATGGATTTGACAATAGGAAATCCTATTAGGCAGGGTACCTTTTAGTCTTGCTAGAAGCACTCATTAAATTACTCTGTGCAATTGGTTAATGCAGGAAACATAATGTTATTCAGAGAGCTGTTTTCTAGAATCTGCTGTAACCCTTTGAGTGGAGAGAGGTATCCAACTCATTGCAACGCAATGTGATGAATACCTCTCTGTCACTGACAGTGTTAAAAAGTGCAGCTCCACCAAGACCTAAAAAAACCCCCAACAATAATACACTGACATCTAAACCAACCTAAAATGTATATATATATATATATATATATATATATATATATAAAGTTTTGATGATGAAAAATAGAGTCTGAAATATTTATCTTCTGAGTTGTTACTGAAATGAATGCAATTAACCCTTTGAGTGCCAGAAGGGATACGAAACACATTGCAAAGCAATGCTTTGCGTACCTCTCTGGCACTCAAAGGGTTAAAAGTGATAGGAAAAAAATTAACACCCAGATTAACATATCTAATACCCCCAAAACATTTACAACCGCCTTGTCACTCAAAGGGTTAGATTCATATTTTAATGGTAATATGTACTCAAACCTCATAGGGAATTGCAGGTTATACTTAGAATATTAATCATCACATTCATTATTTACATTCTCCACATTACTTGTTGTTGGGTGTTTTTTGTTGTCAACATTGTCTTAATGCATAAGGCTCATAGAGGCCATTCAAATTTTCTGGCCATGGTAAGACAAGTGGGGTTATTATTAATGCCTTCTGACCCTACATTTGGGTTATAAGTCATCTATATATGTATAAAAGCAAAATAGACCAATCAATTGCACCCAGGGGACAAATACACTTTCTAGAAATTTCCACTGATTTTATTGAGAGTTTTTAACCCTTTAGCGACCAGTGATGTGCCAGGGCCATCATTGGTGTCTGTGCCTTAAAGGGATAGTAATATTTCATTTTAAATTGTGTCAAAATGTCTTGGTCAGTAACATTACAGAGCGAGCATTACAGAGAAATGCGTTGAGTACATCTCTGGCACTCAAAGGGTTCATTTGTAGTAGCTTATCAATACCAGGCTACTCATATAGTATACAGGCTAGCCATTGGAAGTTTCATACATAATTGCGATATCTAAACAGGTATGAGCACAGAAAAGGGTACAAGAAATCTTGCTACATCTGTAGCTGTTAACCCCTTCAGGACCAGACAGGGTCAATGCTTTTTGTTGGTCCTAAAAGGGTTCATTTGTACCCTTTCCAAGATCAAGATTGAGGCTGGTGGCTCTTATATAGAGAAGGGCCGCCAGCAAAGAACACAGCTATCTCATTTTTGTCTGTCCAGTACATTTTGTAATGAAAATATGTAATATATAGTATAGAGATTTTACTGCTGAGTAAAATAATGCTACTCCCACTGCTGGGATTTTTTTCTTTCAAAAGTTATTACTGTGACAGCGCCAGATGGTAGCTAAAAGGCAGTTTGTTTTTAATAATGTGCTCTGTGGAGAGCTTGCGTCAGTAACTGTGGCTCTCTATAGTAAGTGATAGGAACAGCACCACCTGGTGGCCAAATAAACAATGGCAGCTTACAAGTTGGAGTTGCAATAACCTTTGCACGGGGACATCTCCCAGCAGTGAAAGTAGCCTTGTATTACTCAGCAGAAAGATATAGTTTGACATAAAAAAAAGATTACTGATTCTTGAAAATAAACTGTAGTAAACAAGAGCCATGTACTCAGACAAATTCAGAACAATTCTAGGACAAAACAAGTTCAAAGTGGAGAACAAATAAACATTCACATTGATTTTAAAGGAGGCATTGACCCCTTAATGACCAGCCGCTGCGGCGGGGGGCCAGCTGTGAAGGACCACTGGTAATTTTTTTATTTTGGCGCATTGAATTCCAGATAATTCCATGACATGCCAGGACAGTCACTGGTCCGTAAGTGCCAAATCGGTGTGAAGCTCCTGGCACGTCAAGGGTCTTTAACCCTTTGAATGCCAGAGGGGTCAGCGACACATTGCAAAGCAATGCGTTGCATACTCCTCTGGCACTGAAAGGGTTACGGGAATGTTAGATCACAATGCATTACGAAGCAATGAGTTAGAGATCTTTCTGGTATTTGAGGAGTTAAAAGCCCTATTTGAATCAAACGGACTACAGATTTGTTCATTAAGGATGCAGTTGTTTTGTTCAAGAATTGCTCCATTCTTGTCATATGCATATGACCAAAAGTTTGGAAACCTCCAGTGATTCCTGCCAGTTTCTTTACACTGCAGACACAAGGCAAGCTTCTTCCCCTGGGGGTTCTACTGCTGTTACCAGCGAGCCGGTGTTCATCTTTCTGCTACACAGGCTCACAGTAGAGTCAGAGGTTATATATAGCTACAATGGGAAAAAGTGTGTGTATATATAATTTTCCCTCTAATTTCAGCTGTTTATCTCTATAGCAATGATAAACACAACATACAAAGCAACTGAACACATTTAGAACTTTATTTACACCTACAGCTCTTTCTAACATACACATAAATATTTTCATGAAATAAATTGCCCATTACTGAGTAACAGTGTCACTGTCAATGACATACACAATTTCGCCAATTAGGACCTGACATGGGAAGACAATAGCTGCCTTTATATACAGTTCAGTCTTCATGGAGTTCAACTCCTTGCAGTACAACCTGATTGGTTTATCTCTTTATCATAACTTTTTATATGTAACCCTTTGTGTGTGCCAAAGAGGTATCCAACGCATTGCGTTGTATTGATAATGTATACTCTCTTGGTGTTTCCCATTTGATTGTCTATATAAGCAATTAACCCCTTATGTCCCGAGCACGTACATGTATGTCCCGAGCGGATGTCCCAGCTGGACAGAGGACGTACATGTACGTCCCGGAAGTCATTGAAACAAATGGGAAAAAAATGTTCTGCAGGCGTTAAGTGCCGGTCAGGTATGCGCGCGGCCAGTCACTAAGGGGTTAATCACTGCACTTATTGTACCCCTTCTATACTAAATGTAAATTGTAAAGTACCAAGTACACAGGTTGGAGGTATATAAATAAAAATATATATGCATACATACTCAAAGGTTTTAACCCCTTAACGACCCTTGACGGTCATAGTACATCAAGGGTCGATTTGACTTAACGACCGATGACATACTATGACCGTCATCGGCTGCACGCCGTTCGGGGAGTCCGGAACCCAACGGAACAATAAAAAAAAATTGCTCCGTGGTCGTCAAGTCACTTCCGCTTCTGGATTCCCCGGTCGTTAAGGGGTTAAAGGTCAAAATGACCATCATAGACACTTGTCCTCTAGTGATAGGATCAAACTGCACACAGATGATTATACATCCCAAATATGTTATCACCTTTGTGTGCCACAGAAATTTAGACATCCAAAAATAACATACGTTTGGCCTTATGTATATAAGAGCTGTCTCAGAATTAAATCCGGATGAACAATACTTTGTGCAATACACATGAACCTTACAGCTAATTTCACACCTGTGAGCAGCAAAGCTGCACTGGTGATGTCACCCACTGTGAATGGTTCTATGCTGGTCTATGGTGCCACACGACCAAATATAGCCTGATGTAAACGCACCGAAGTCCAGCATACTGAACTTTTCCTGCAGTCAGAACCTGAATGCAGTAAAGATACAGTAAGGAGCAGTATTTTATTCCCTGAAAAAGAGGTCAGTTCAATCTTGAAACGCGTTGAAAAGATTTATAGACCAACAAAATGTATAACACATCAGTTCTTTAACCCTTTATAATCAGCCTAAGGACCACGGGGCATTTTTTTTGCCATTGGATTCAGGGGTTCCCGTAGCGGGCACCCCTGAATTCCATGACGCGCCAGGACCGTCACTGGTCCTTAAGTGCAGGACAGCCATGACGGTCCTGGGACGTCATTGGTCCTTAAGGGGTTAAATAACTTTGATTGTCATTCAACGATCAGCTATATTTGTCTTTGAGGAGTCGGATGCATTTTCATGAACGAAACAAAGATACCAAGCACACATTGGTGGGAGATCTGAACTTGAATGCAGACAAACAAAGGCAGGAGAAAGGAACAAACTGGTGGTCATTAACGTGAGTTTGCTGTACCAGTGAAACATTGTGCATTTGTGCATTTATACCTTACTAGTGTAAAAGCCCGTGTACACGAGCCAAGGTCTGGGTGATGTTAACTCTTTGAGTGCCAGAGGGGTATGCAAAGCATTGCTTTGCAATGCGTTGCGTACCCCTCTGGCATTCAAAGGGTTAAGAGGCCGGTCCTGCTCTGCTTCCTGCCGCCGACGGAGTCATGCACTGTAAAGACTGTCTGAAAGCACAGAATGCTCCCAGCACAGAACTCCCAGCATTCTGTGCATTTGGGCAGTCTCTAATGCGCATGACGGCTTCTGACAAACATCCTAGCGAATTATTATATAGGACTAGTTTAAAAGCCCCTTTACACGCGCCACAGTGCCACCCAGCAGCCTCGGCTGGTGTCCGGAGTCTCTAACTGACAGAAGGAGATCCTGGTCCCGGGACCGGCCGGTGGCTCTTCAGCAGAGCCGAAATAGCACTATCTAGAAAGAAGTACTTCTTTGGAACAACTACAAAGTGTGTTTGCAAACCAGGCACACTTTGTAGACTTTTCCAATGAAGTATTTCTTTCTAGATAGCACTATTTCTTTTCTGGTGAAGAGCCGCCGGCCGGTCAAATAACCAGAATCTCCTTCTGTCAGCTAGAGCGCTGATGTGTGTGTGAAAGAAGCAGAGGGGGGAACTTTAGCAGCTTTTATCTCTCAAACTATACATGTTTGAGAGACAGGAGGTAGGTCATTGCATTTATATATTTATTATTGTAAAAGCCTGTGTACACGGGCCAGCATTCTGTGCGTTCTGGCAGTCTCTACTGCACATGACTGCTTCGGACAAACATACATCTGGCCTTTTATATTATAGGATATGTACACTGTTAAGCTTTGATAAAACTAACCATTACTATCCTTTTAAAGGGATAGTAATACTTCAAAATTACTATCACTTATATTGAAGCCTTTAAAAAACTGAATTAAATGCCACCAGCGGCATCTCCTTCATGGTTTGAGAGATAGCTGCTTTTAAACTTCGCTCTCCCCTGCCTCTCCCCTGACGTCAGCGTTCTTGCTGCAGCAGGGAAATCCGTTCATTGAATCAAGCGGAGGCTCTTCAGCAGAGCCAGATCTCGTTATAGAAGAAACGAACCTTCACTAAAATGGTCTTCTAACCAAGTACACATAGAAGACCATTTTAGTGAAGCATCTTGTCTTCCATAACGAGATCTCGGCTCTGCTGAACAGCCTCCGCTGGTCCCGGATTTCCCTGCTGCAGCAAGAACGATGACGTCAGTGGAGAGGAAGTTTAAAAGCAGCTATCTCTCAAACCATAAAGGTCTGAGAGATGTCGCTGGTGGTATTTAATTCAGTTTTTAAAGGGCTTCAATATAAGGGATAGTAATTTTGAAATATTACTTCCCTTTAAATGTAACAGTATCAAGAATGATTTGTACTTACTCTTTTTTGACGACAGGTTCTTGTGCATGTTTCAACTGACAGACCAGATACTCTTGCTAACTCTTTGTGTTATGCAATGCTGAATTATTGTTCATTTTAAGGCTATGACTACATTATTTTTATTCCATTTTGCAAATGAAACAAAATACTTGAACCGTGAATTCATTCTAAACAGATTAAGATAAACATCTTATGTATCACCTGTCACTCTTTTCATGAAGCTGTAGATGGAATTCAGCGTACTTCTGTAGTAAAAACTCACAGGAGTGATATAAAGATGATACCTTTTAATGGCTAACTCAGGACAAAGAGAGCGCAAGCTTTCAGGACACTAAGGTACCATCTTCAGGCATGGGTTAACAACCAAAGCTGGAATAGCAGGTACCACCTTTATATCGCTCTTGTGAGTTTTTGTTACAAAAGTACACTGTATCCCATCTAATCTACTGGCTACCAAAATACCACATCTTTTTCTGGATTACAAAATAACACTCAAGAAACCAAGCACACAATTACGAACTTCCAGAAGTATAAAGAGCCTTATGCAGAATGCAAACGATGAGCAATTTTGGGGCAAACCAATTGCACCAAAGGGGGGAGGATAACAATTCCCATTGATTTAAATTGATCTATGCTAGATAGGTCTCTAATGCATTGTGAAGGGGTTAAAAACCTTTCTTAAATTAACATAATTTTTAGAATGTTTAACAGCCTCCCCCCAATGGTACAGTTGGTATGCTCCAGAATTACTAATCTTTTCTCTCTGCATATAGCCAGAAGTCACATTTGTCTAACTCAACAGCATCTGTACTCTTAACCCCTTAAGGATCAGAGATCCTAGGGGTGGACGGCAGTTAACGACCGCATAGAGAATTTTGGCATGCTGGCGGACGTGATTGATGACGTGTACAGGAGCACAGAACAGGGGTCGGAGAGAGACTGCTCTGGTCTTGAAGCGGTCAATTTCAGAACCCACTAGAGCTTACGTGACCTGCCAGGACCGTCACCAGTCCTATAGGCAAGTTTACCATCATGGTCCTGGCACATCACCAGTCCTTAAAGGGATAGTAATACTTCGTTTTATCTTTATTTTATTTTGTAGGCATTAAAAAAAACATGAAGAACGATATAAGTCTTATCTCTCAAACCTTTATGGTTTGAGAGATATTCACAAGCAAAGTTTCCCCCTCCTGCCCCTTTTACCTAGTGTAAGCCATCTCTTCTCAGATGTGGAATCTGGTTGTAAGACTAGACAGATAACAGAAGGGGACAATCTTCTTGCTGTGAGAACAATGAAGGTCCTGTCCCCCTTGACAAGTTTTTCAGGTTTTTTCCCTTATCTTAATTGAAGATTGTCCCTCTCTGCAATCTACCTGGGCACCTCCATTCTGCTCTGGCTGAGCAGTGTTACATCAGTAAAAGGGGCGGGAGGGGGACACTTTGTTATTGAATTACAAGTCTGACAGTATTGATATAACACTCTCCAAGATCCAAATACTATGATGATTAATTAGAGCTGTTTTTATTATGAAACATTACTTTCCCTTTAAGGGGTTAACTCACATTTTGTATACACATGGGCATCAATCCTCTGACCTCCAGCTGTTGGGGGCTACAACTCCCATCATCCCCAACCAGCCAATGGCTGATTGGGGATGATGGGCTTGTATTCACCAACAGCTGTAAGTATAAACATTGACTTCCCCTGGGCTAAGGCTTTGGGGAAACTGTTCACAAAGCAGATGTTTATTTTAAAGGGATAGTATTGTTTCCCGAAAACAGCAGCTCCAATTAATCTTATATCATATTATTTGGACCATGGAGAGTGTTATTTAAATACTGTCAGAGTTGTAGTTCAAGAGTAATTGAATGATAAAGTATCCCCCTCCCGCCCCTTTTATGTAGTGTAAGCCGCCTCCCCTCTGATGTGGAATCTGGTCACTTCACCGGACAGGTCACAGCAAAGGACAGTCTTTTTACTGTGAGTATAAGGAAAACTCTGCCCCCTTGACAGGTTTTTAAGGGGTTTCCTTATACTCACTGAAGATTGTCCATCGCCGTCATCCATCCGGACAGTCTTGCTGCTCTGAGGTGAGCAGTGTTACATCAGTAAAAGGGGTGGGAGGGGGATACGTTATCATTCAATTACTCTTGAACTACAAATCTGACAGTACTGAAATAACACTCTTCATGGCGCTAATACTATGAAGATTAATTGGAGCTGGTTTTATTGTGAAACATTACTATCCATTTAAGTCTTTGAATGCATCAATAGAAGTCAAAATACTGAGAAGCAATACACCCATGGCAATGAAGGGGTTAACCCTTTGAGTGCCAGAGGGGTACGGAACGCATTGCTTTGCAATGCGTTCTGTACCCCTCTGGCACTCAAAGAGTTAAATAAATATAAACCAAATAATCACACACATATCTCCTGAAAATCTGCTGTCGGAAAACGAATATCTGCAGCCTGAAGGACGTTTTATAAATAGTAGCTCTCTGAAAATGTGTATGCAGTCTTCGCTGCTGGACATTCAGAAAACACAAGTAGGGTGTGAAACAGTCAAGCAATGAAAAGAGAGATTTAAATTTAGACTGAAAGACAATGTCAGCTAGAAGAATTATTATTATTTTTTTTTGTAAGAAACGTTCACTGAGTTAACACATAGCAAACAATGGGATGTAAGTATAAAGAGTTGAATGTACGAATTCACCAGGACAGACCCACCGTGGTTACTCTAATGCTAGTAGCTGCACACACTTGTATGTAATGTAGCGTATGATTGCTGTAGTGAAAACAGATACCTGAATTCCACTAGCAGTGAGCTTCAATGCCATCATGCCCCGCATACCAGCCCCATAGCATGAGCAGGGGAATGGTATACACACTCAAATACATTAGCACATAAATCTAAGGAAGATATGGATGAAAGGACTACTCTGAAACGCCCTCTTGTCTGACCCCTTGGTGTAAGCTGCATTATCCCTTTAAGGACCAATGGGGTGAGCAACACATTGAGAAGCAATGCAGTGCACACCACACTGATCCTTAAAGGGATAGTAATACTTCTTTTATCTTTATTTTATTTTGTAGGCATTAAAAAAACATGAAGAACAATATAAGTCTTATATCTCAAACCTTTATGGTTTGAGAGATATTCACAAGCAAAGTTTCCCCTGCCGTCCCTTTTACCTAGTGTAAGCCATCTCTTCTCAGATGTGGAATCTAGTCCATAGACCAGACAGATAACAGAAGGGGACAATCTTCTTCCTATGAGATCAATGAAAGTCCTGCCCCCCTTGACAAGTTTTTCAGGTTTTTCCCTTATCTTAATTGAAGATTGTCCCTTTCTGCAGTCTACTTGGGCACCTCCCTTCTGCTCTAGCTGAACAGTGTTACATCAGTAAAAGGGGCGGGAGGGGGATACTTTGTCATTGAATTACTCTTGAACTACAACTCTGACAGAATTGAAATAACACTCTCCATGGACCAAATACTATGATGATTAATTAGAGCTGCTTCTATTATGAAACATTACTATCCCTTTAAGCCTGCCTAGTAATAGATTCTGTAGTATCTTATTGCTGCAGCTCTTCCCAAAAAACTCAGATCCGTGAATGAGTCAGCGAGAACGTAGAGGGTGAAGTGTGGGTTAACACAATCAAAAACAGAGAGACAGACATACTACACTTAGTATTCTTTTTATGTCTGTCTCTTTCTTTTTGATTGCGTTGACCCGCACTACACCCTCCACAGTATAAGGAAAACCCTGCCCCTCTTGACAAAGGTGAGCAGGGGTTTCCTTATGCTGGCACAATTTTGTCCCTTATTATGATCCGTCCAGACCGGCTTTCAGATCTACCTCACTAATGGAAAGGGGTGGAAGGGGGAATCATTTAAATCGAATTTGAAGAAGAATATGAAGGTAACAAAATTTTTACCTTTCGAGTGCCAGAGGGGTACTCAACGCATTGCCATACCCCTCTGGCACTCAAGGGGTTAAGAATGCTATGCATTATAACAAATTACAATATAAACAATCGTATACAGAGATTTATTTTGGACATTACTGTCTATTTAAATGGAGATTTTTATCTCTTTGAATGCTACAGAGATCTCCAACATATTGGTTGACAAACAATGGAGATCTCTCTAGCATTCAAGGGGTTAAAAGCACCATTTAAATCAATGGTAATTTTTACTTATCCTCTGTGGTGTAGTTGGTTTTCCTCAGAATTGTTTCACTTTATCTTTATATATATATAGACCAATGGATCTGCAAAAAGAGTATGACTCATTGACTGTCAAGATAGTAACAATGTATATTATTTAACAGCAGACAATGAATTTGTCATCTTTACGCCTTTAAAGGGGAACATTCACATAAAAACATTTTGAGCATGGATTTTAACCCATAAAACAAGGTTAGCGCTGTTTTTTTTGTTTTTTGTTTTACTTACCTACAAGTGGAGACATTAAGTCTTATAATCCGGCACTTCCGCATTCTGCGGCACCCTGCCGCACAACGCTGCAGGACTTCCCCCCTCCCTTCCAGCTGCCCCAGGGAGTGCATTCACACTTCCCCTCGTAGCTGTATTTATGTGAGGTAACGTTACAGCAAGCTCCGGTTCCCACGGTACTGAGCTTGCAACCTCAGTAGCATTTAAAATGTAGCTTGCTGTAACGTTAGCCCACATAAATACAGCTACAACGGGAAGTGTGAATGCTCTCCCTGGGGCAGCTGGGAGGTGGGAAGTCCTGCTCTGCTGTGCCACACATACTGTGTGCCACACAAGGCGGAGGTGCCCGATTATAAGTCTTAATATCGCCACTTGTAGGTAAGTTTAAAAAAAAACAAAAAACCAGTGCTAACATTGTTTTATGGATTAAAACCCATGCTCAAAATTTTTTTTAAGTGAATGTTCCCCTTTAAAGGGATAGTAATACTTTGGAGCAAATGCAGCTCTGATTAATCCTCCTATAATGAGGATCATGTAACACTTTATTTCAATATGCTCCATGTTGTAGTTCAAAAGGAATTCACTGCTAAAGGATTCCCCCTCCCTACCCTTTTACATCATGTAAGCCGTTTTCCCTTAGATGTGGAATCCGTGACACCGGACAGTGCGCATCAAGGGACAATCTTCATTCACAGAGTATAAGGAAAACCCTGCTCCCGTTGATAAAGGAGGGCAGAATTTACCTTATGCTCAGTGAAGATTGTCATTCGCTGTGCTCCATCCGCCTGGCTGGAAGAGACAGTGTGACGTTGGTAAAAGGGGAGGGAGGGGGAATCCTTTAGCATATTGAAATAAAGAGTTACATGATCCTTTTTATCAGAGGATTTGTTTCAAGGTATTACTCTGCCTTTAAGGACCAGAGGTTGGGCAAAAATGAAATAACAGTTAAATTAAATGAAAATAGAAAAATAGATTTTAAGCACACAGTATAGATAACTGGGGATATTAGTTTCAACAGAATTAGGAAAATGTGATTGCAATTTTGTAGTCAGAAAGGAAATTGTCTTATATGTTTGTGACAAATCTGGAAATGGCTTCATTGTGGTTTTATGGGCCTTCCTCAAGACAGACAAAAAAGTTCAGGGAAAGGTTGACCTTTTTCAGCCTTATCACCTATTTAACTATGTGTCAAGTGGTTAGTGGAGGGCAGAAATTATTGAAGAGGTCTATGTACTGGGAAACATGAGATGCCCCACAGTTGATGGAGTAATAAAGATGGGTTAAAGTTACAGTCAACCTCCTGTTTGTCTTTGCATATTCTTCAAGTGCATTATAGGTAATGTCAACTTGTCTATACTTTTTAGAGAGATCAACAGTTTAAATGTAAAAATGACAGAGAAACAATGTAGAAAAGCTTGCTACTACAACACACAGTTTAGTCAGTGGAGGGAGGACTGCAACATAGTATAAATATATGTTAAAGTCCCTGACTGCAAGCTCTTTGGAAACACAGATCCAATGAGCTCAATGTGAGTAATGTACAAATCTAAATATAGGTAAAGATGAAAAAAAAATCTAGGCAACTTAACCCTATCTTTTTCAGGGTCCAATAGGTTGTAGTTATGCATCTGTTGTTAGGGGCCCAAAATGTTTGCATTAAGATCCTCCAATGAATTGTTTCACCACTGGATGTAAACCTTTGGTTCTCAAGCTGTTCAAGACTACAACTCCCATCATCCCCAATCAAACAACAGCTGGAAAGCCAAAGGTTGCCCACCCCTGCTCTAGAAGGTGACATAAAGGTTTGAGAGATAGGACTGATATCGATGGATTTATTTTTTCAATAACTACAATAATACTTTTTATTTATATATGCCATTACTAATCCTTTAAGGGTATAAAAACCAGTGACGGTCCTGACAAGGTCCTTAAGGGGTTAATTAAATAAACCCCCAAGAGGCTAAACAACTGAACTATAGAGTCAAAAATAACCCCTCACAAAATTCCAATTGATATAAAAGGGGGATTTTAACCCCTAGAATGTTAAAGGGTTAATGCCTTGTTTTACCATGTATTGTATACTGTACGTCTCTGGATTCAAGGGCTTAAAATCCCCATTTAACTCAATATGAATTTAGGGACATTTTTATTTGTCCTCTATAGTACAGATGATTTGCTCCAGAATGTTACAGTTCTTCTTAACCCTTTGAGTGCCAGAGGGGTGCATAACGCATTGCTTTTCAACGAGTTGCATACCCCCTGGCACTCAAAGGGTTAATAAATTCAAGTGTTTAGACAATATAAAATATCACGTATCAAAAAAATTAATAAATATTGAAAAAGGCTTATGATCACAGGATTTAGTATTTTGTTGGTGTTTATTCTTAAAACGTTAACATACAGTTTTGGAGATAAACTGCACAAGGTGTATAAATACCGATTTCTAGTTTCACTTGTGGAAGATGACTGGGGTGAGAGAGTCTATATGAGTCGATAACATAAGTGATATTATCAACAGCTGTTATCACCTATGGTGTTATCAGTTGAGAAGTGGAAACAATATAACTTTATATTATCACCTGATAATTGCTTTTTTAAGCTTTATTTTTATTGTTTTATATTTACAGCATAAGTAGCAGAATTACTGAAAAAATATATATTTCAGGTTATAATACCAAGTGACATTTCTCACATGATGTTGACACCAGGGATATCCACATATAATTAAATAACAGCAGGTGATATGCACATTGAAAGTATACTTTCATATGAGCAGATAAAGGCCTAGATTTAATTGCAAGAGATAAATGTTAACACAGGTTTTAAAACACAGATTGCAACTGAAGTCTACTGGGTAATTTGTAGCTAAAGCCAGTGATACAATTATCGACTACATTGTGACACAGGTAAGAGATAGTAATGATTTAAGACTTTTTTGTAATGTAGTAACACCGGCCAAGATGTCAAAGCCAGAGAGATAGCAAGCAAGGACTATAACCTGCCCTGCCATGGAATCATTTCACTTTGGATGTTCATATCGACAAGTAAAGTGTAGTTGTTCTTTATACACAAAGATTAATATTATAAAGGAACTAAAACAATGCATAGTTCAATGTGTTTCAGAGCAGATAGGATCTTTCCTCAGGAGAGAAAACTGACAATTGTCAATTTTTGCTCCTGAGGAAAGAGCATGCATGCTCTGAAACTAGTTCAGCTTTTAATAGTTTTTAGTTCTTTTATAATTAAACAAACTTTACTATGTATTGGGAAAAACCACATTTTCATCATAAATATGAAGATCCATAAAGAAGTGATTTTGTGCTGAAGGTTGTCGACCCTGCTTGCCATTGTTGTACTGGCTTTGAGATCTTGGCCAATGTTATGACATATGTAAGTAATATCTATGTTGACACATTGCCCTGATGTTTCAGAAGTTTGTCTGCCCCTCCATTTCGTGTTATTCCAAGAGATCTGTGAAGCTTACTTGTACTCTGTGGAGCAGTAGCGGTGTCTGGACTGACTGAGTAGAGATTTTCATCTTCACCTTTTTTTTGATACTGTTATGTCCCTGAGAGGGAGTATTCTAAATGGGTTGATTGTGAAAGCACAGAACATGCAATAATGTCAATAAGATACAGTGTAAAAATGACAGGGAAATAAAGTAGAGATACCTGTATCTACAGTACACAGATCAATCAGTGCTGCGGAGACTTGCAACACTGTGTAAATATCTCTGCTCTCACAGTCTTCAACTGGAAAGCGCTGTGTAAACAGAAATACCGCTCTGTCAGAGACATGCACATTAAAAATATAGGTTAAGATTAAGAAAACATTATGAAGGTACAGGCAATTTGTTTGTACATCTTATGCATTTGCAGTAAATATAAAGTGAATTTGGAGGCTGACTGTCTCATTAAAATGATCTTATCGAGTCAGGAATAGCATACATATAAATATCCACATCCAGAGCGGTACAAATAAAGAGATGAAATGCCAAGTTTGGTATAGAAATTAGTTATATGTTTTGGTGACTGAAACCCAATCCAGGTCATAGGTATCAGTCAAACTCTTAAACTTTGCAGAATATGTTAACATATGTTTTTAAAGAGTTACTATTGAATTAATGTTCTATAATTTAGTTTCAAAGAACAGCACTAACTAAAATCAACTTCCCCTTTTGAAATAAAGGTCCAAACATTAGCATTTGCATTATCTTTTTATATATTTGTCTCTGTGACCTGAGGCCCCAGGGACGCTTCAAAGAGATCTGAGGTAACAAGGTGCTCTTGAACCCACTAGCATCACTGATGATCTGTTTGAGATCAGGGCCAAGCAGATACTTGCTCTGAAATGGCAAGAACAGTGACTATTTAGAAGATTGGTCCGCAGACCCAATCTTGAGCCATAAGGCATGGTGTGCAGCAACAAAAAAGCTGTGGCATTTGGGGGAGAATCTGACAGTGTAAGAACATATCAGAAACATAATTGTTGGCCTCCTTAACGTTAGCCATAAGAACCAATAAGTCTTCCTCGGTCACATCAGCAAGGACAGCATCAACCAGTTGCTCACCCCAAACGGCAACTGCCTGTTAATCCAGGCAGAGGCAAAGATAGGTCTTAACGCAGCCCCAGTGGCAGTGAAGGATGCTTTGAGAACTGAATTCAGCCTCTTATCCCTGCTCCTTGAGTCCCACTACATCCGCCAGTGGGAGGGCTGTAGTCTTTTCCTACCATGAAATAGGTGGGACCACAGTGGAGGGAGAAATCCACTGTACCAAAGCCATAGCCAAAAACGGAAATTTTATTGAGGGAAAAATCCTTTTATCATCATTCATCCACAATGATCTGGTCAAGAGTATTATTGGGTGGAAAGAAGGGAGACTAATTCTTATACCTCTGTAAAATTTCCGGAGAGGGTGTTCCTTCTTCAAAGGTATCAGAAACCTGAAGGGTCTCATAGGACTAGTAAGAATTCACGTCTTCATATGAAATGTTTGAATAGATTTGTTAACGAAGGGATGAAGTTCTTAACTTCTTAGAGTTGTAATGCACTGAATAGGTTAAAGGAATTATATTTTCTGTTGCTTCTGTTACATATTATTTAATATTTAATAGTTTTATAACTAATCAGTATGTATTTCTTTTTTTTTCATATATTATATATTTCTGTGATCTAATAAAACTATTTGTAATGTGTGCTCTATTGACCATGACTGCTAGATGTGTGTCCAACACATTGCTAAGCAATGTGTTCTATACACCACTGGCACCCAAAGGGTTAATGCATGTAAATCTTACTTACATGGGGTTAAAGTAAGCCGCAAAGCTCTTGGGTATCCCTTTAAGGTCCTAATGGGCATGGAATCCCGTGGAACAAAATTCTGGTCGCTAAAAGGTTAAAAAAAAGTATGCACCCAGTCCGTCTTATTAATATATACAGAGAGAATGTTGTTGTACAATAAATACATTCTAATAACTGATTATTGCTATTTTATTTAATTTGATTAACTGACGTGTGAGATTATGTTAGACGATGTGAGATCAGTTTTTATGGTAATATACAGAAAGGTGATACATGCTTTTTCTTTATCCACCCATTCCATGTTCTGTCATGCAACCCCCTGCCTTATCTTTACACTCAACACACTACATATTACTATACAGTATGTGTTAATCCATTGATGTGGGTGGAGCTTGATAAACCATTTTAGGAGAAGAGGCAGTGTCCCAGGTGACATGCCAGTAAATCTGTCCCTATAGGAACACGTGATGAATGCTTGGAGGACTTGTAATTTATGCTTGTGTTGGAATGTTGCATGCGCTTCTCTGCTATGGTAAATGAGTATACTTCAAGACAAGAAGTGTGTGTGTCAACCTGAAATCCATTGAAGGATGAGAACAAATGTGAACAGATACTATTATAACATTTCACAAGCCTGTCCAGAATTAACACAAAGAATGTTTGAAAGGACAAAATTATATTTTCTGCTCCGACTGTCCCATCAACCTCTAGGGCTTGTCGTCCATTGATTTTTAAGTAAACAGATTTTTACTGTTCAGTGTTTAATGTTCCCTGGGGATATAATTGAAACATATAAACACAATTAATTCTGCTTAATTCATAGAAACTAATTGAATCCAATGAATAATTCTTAGAGTGGAAGCAAATGAAGTAAAATGTGAAGAAATCTGTACAGGCTGTTATTTTAATTGTTTCATCTTGTTATGTATTTATGTATATCATAAACATGTATGCTTGCAGATAGATATATAGACAGACAGAAAGACAGAGAGGCAGATAGATGTAAGAATCTGTATACTGACGACTGGGATGTCAAGTGAAGTGCTGTTCTGCCTAATATAGGGAGGTTTGGGTGTTTTATTATTAAAATAATATATAATATAGGGTTTTTCCTGCTGAGTAAATTAAGAGTACTCTCTATCTGCTGGGAGATTTCTCGTTCAAAAGTTATTACAGTTCAGATATTTTTTAATCACCAGCACCAACTAGTGTCCAAAAGGCATTTTTTTAAAATGCATTCTGTAGGACAGCATGAGTCACAGACTACAGCTCCCCATAGCATGTAAATGGCAAAAGTAAATGTACTTGTATTTTAGGACATTATCAAAACCAAAAATTGGAGCTGAAACACTGACCTGAATAACCTTTAAACTATAATGTATCTTAAAGAGATAGTAATACTTGAAAATAATTTTATTTGATATTGTAGCCCTTAAAAAAACATTAAAAATGATGTAAGTCTTATCTCCCAAAGTTTTATGGTTTGGGAGATATTCACAAGTAAAATAAAGTAAAGTTCCCTTTTCCGGCTGTTTCAGCCAAGTCTGCCATCTAATGGACAGATTTGGAATCTGGTCCACAGTAGGGCTGCAACTAACGATTATTTTGATAATCGATTAGTTGGCCGATTATTTTTTCAATTAATCGGATAAAAAAAACAATATGCTAATTTTTCATAATTTAAAATGATTTAATGAACAAACTGAGTGTTAAAAACAAACAGCAGAATAAAAAACTTTACACATTTAACATGCGTCATTGTTATTATTTTACTATGGGGTCTATGCACCTCTCTTTCTCCCCCTTGCACCTCTATTTCTCCCCCATGTGCCTCTTTCTCCCCCTTGTGCTTCTTTCTCCCCCTTGTGCCTCTCTTTCTCCACCTTGTGCCTCTCTTTCTCCCCCATGTACTTCTTTCTCCCCCTTGTGCCTCTTTCTCCCCATGTACTTCTTTCTCCCCCATGTACTTCTTTCTCCCCCATGTACTTCTTTCTCCCCCTTGTGCCTCTTTCTCCCCATGTACTTCTTTCTCCCCCTTGTGCCTCTCTTTCTCCCCCATGTACTTCTTTCTCCTCCATGTACTTCTTTCTCCCCCTTGTGCCTCTCTTTCTCCCCCATGTACTTCTTTCTCCCCCATGTACTTCTTTCTCTCCCTTGTGCCTCACTTTCTCCCCCTTGTACTTCTTTCTCCCCCTTGTACTTCTTTTTCTCCCCCATGTACCTCTTTCTCCCCCTTGTGCCTCTTTCTACCCCTTGTGCCTCTTTCTCCCCCATGTGCCTCTCTTTCTCCCCCTTGTACTTCTTTCTCCCCCTTGTGCCTCTCTTTCTCCCCCATGTACTTCTTTCTCCCCCTTGTGCATCTCTTTCTCCCCCATGTACTTTCTCCCCCATGTGTCTCTTTCTCCTCCCTTGTACTTCTTTCTCCCCCCTTGCACCTCTCTTTCTCCCCTTTGTATCTCTAGACTGTCACTGTCGCTCTCCTTCTCACTGCTGCGTTGAGTTGGCGGGCTAGGGTTTAATCTGAGTGGCATCCGGTCCCCTGTGGCTGGCTGGCTCTGAGTTCCCTCCTGCCCGCCCGCATCATCACACGCCCCTGCGGGCTGTGATGACATACATACAGAGAAGGGGAAGAGGGCAGAGGCACCGGAAGAGAAGCGCTTGCTGCCAGACAGTAACGATCAGTCTGCTGGCAGCAAGCGCCTCTCTTCCGGTGCCTCTGCCCTCTTCCTCTTCTCTGTCTGTATGTCATCACGGCCCGCAGGGGCGCGTGATGATGCGGGCAGATGGATTTTGTCATATTGACACTGGCGGCGGCGGCGGCAGTCTGGGGCTGCAACTAATCGATTATGAGAATCGTTGACAACGATTCTCATAATCGATTTTTATCGATAATATCGATTAGTTGTTGCAGCCCTAGTCCACAGATCAACAGGCAGCTCTTTAGCAGTGCTGAGTTCACGATCTTTAAAGATAACTACTTAATTGGAACTGTCTACAAAGTGTGCCTGGCTTGCAAGCACACTTTGTAGACCATTCCAATGAAGAAATTCTTTTTAAAGATAGTAATCTCGGCACTTCTGGAGAGGCACAGCTGGTCTCGGGACCGGATTCCAAATCTGAGAGCTAGAACGGTGACGTCACTCAGGGGGAAACTTTGCTTGTGAATATCTCCCAAACCATAAAGGTTTGGGAGATAAGACTTACATCATTTTAAATGTTTTTTTAAGGGCTGCAATATCAAATAAAATTATTTTCAAGTATTACTATCCCTTTAAATAGAAAACTATTTTTAGATATTTTCCTCCAAAAGAATTTCATTAAAATAAATTTGACTTAAATAAAAAAAAAATCCGATTTCAATTAAAAAAAAAAAATTTTATTTATTTTTTTTTTTTAAATCATCGCTTTTTATCAACCCTGGAAAAATGTTTTACCAGGAAGAATACATTGAGATTTCTCTCGTTTTCAAGTATATCCTGGAGTGTTTACAGGAAAGAGTTGCGAACATGCACAAATAGAGAAACATTAAATATATATATATATATATATATATATATATATATACATTACACATAGGCATACATACTAAAAATGTATATACAGTTACATATAGTTTTTAGTTATTTTTAAGGATTTTAGACTTGGAGAAGATTGGATTTTTTTCGGGAGGTTTATTCCAGACTTTCGTAGCTCTGAAGGAGAAGGCAGATCGACTGGCATCTTTCTTGTATTGTGGTATACTCAGCGAGTTGTTAGCAGTGGAGTGGAGTTAATAGTTAGTATGGAGAGCTGGTGTGAGCATACTACTCAGGTATTCTGGTAGTTTTCTACCAGACTATATGGATCTGTTAAACCTTTGATTGCAAGAGGGCTGTTTACACCACTCTGGAAATGAAATGGTCTAAAAAGTCTGCTGTTTAACCATTTCCCTGTAATTTCTGACAAAAGCTGCATGGGTAATAATGAATTGCTGATTCTCACCCTTTTCATCAGGGAAAGGGTTAAAGTAATTGTGCCCCTCTCCATCTCTGTTTCCTGACTGGCACTTCCTGGTATATGACACTTTCAGGCCTTTCCTGTGGCGTTTCACAGCTGCTGTTTTCCTCCCCCCTGCTCCTGCCATGCTGCCTTGTCACTAGTCCTTCATCCCTACTCTTAGGACCTTGCAGACAACTGTCACACACAAGGAGAGATCACTGACATACTCTGCAATCCTTTGTACACAGTTAGGTAATACAGGCCCACATTTATAATAGCTGGAGTAATGCTGGAGTAAACCAACTGCACCATGGGGGACAAATAAGTATTACTAAATTCTTATGCACTTGACTAGAGCTTTTTTACCCCTTGAATGCCAGAAAAGTCTCCAATGCATTGACCTCCCTAGCATTCAAGGGGTTAACATTTTTATTTGCCCCTATAGTGCAGATGGTTTACTCCAGAATAACTTCAGTTTTTAACCTATGGGACATACATTCCTCTTCGAGGGGTCAAAAGAGGCATGTAAAATGAATTTACTGAGGCTGATGAACCGAGTAAAATCTGAGCAATTCTGGAGCAAACCAACTGCATCATGAGGAACAAAGAAAAATTTCTCAAATTCCCATTGAGTAAAATGGGTATTTTAACTCTTTGAATGCCAGAGAGGTCTCCAACACATTGTTAAGCCATTTCAGGGCCAAATGGGTGTGAATGCACTGCTTTGCAATGAACTGGACACCCCGCTGGCTATCAAAGTGTTAAGAGTGCCATATTTAGTTGAGCGTTAGTGGATAAGAGGGTTGGGGACCTATCCATTAACCCCTTGACTGCTTGAGAGGACTCCAACGCTTTGCTTCACAATGCATTGGAGATCTCTCTAGCAATCAAGGGGTTAAAGACTTGTTAAAACCAGTGGCCCTTTTTCATTAGTCCCCAGTAATTTGATCCAGCATTGCTTGACAGACAGACTGACAGACGGAGACAGACTGAGAAGAGAAAAAGATTGATAGACAGACAGATTAGACAGACAGATGGTCCATGGTCCTTAAGTGCCGGCCGGTCCTTAAGGGGTTTAATAAGTGTGGAACATATTAAAGAAGACACACATAGAATGTCATCCAAGGAGATATTGGATTGCCCTCTTCAGCTGGGAAATAATCCTCCTCCCCCATTTTCAGGCAAGACTAGAAGCGGCTTCAGTGAAGTTTTTATAGGCGCCTCCTGGATCAACAGATATTGGATCTGTGAATGGTTGAAACTGAATGACAAGGGTCTTTTTACAACCTCAATGACTATGTAACTGGTATGGGTTCCATTTGGCTTTAAAGTGACAGTCAACATCCTTTTTTACTTCACATATTCCGCAAATATATAATATGTAAAGTCAAATTGTCTAAGCTTTTTTTTTTATCTTTGCCTTTTTTTTTTTTTTTTAAACACTTTCATGTCCCTGACAGGGAGCACTCTGTCTTTGTTTCTAGGAAGCTTTCTGCATGGGACTGTGAAAGCAAAGAGATTGCAACAATGTAAAAGAAAAAGATATAATGTAAGCAAACAGTGATACAATGTACAAAAACCTGCTACTACAGCAAATTGATCACTCAGTGCTGCAGGGAGACTGCAACATTGTAGAAATATCTCTGCTTTCATGGTTACTGACAGAAATATCTCTGGAAACAGAAACTGGGGGAGCTTAATGGCATAGACATAATAGTTTAAAATGGTTAAGACAGAAAAAATAATAACAAAAACTATAGGCCATTAGACCTTTCATATTGGGAACCGGCAGAATATGTGAAGTCAAACAGGAGGTTAACTGTGACTCTAAGCAGTAAACAGGATTATTGATTAACCTTTTGAGTGCCAGCAATTCCCACAATCAATGAGGCAGTAATTCTAAAAGGAACTGAAGCAAATTTGAGACAAAACAATTGCACCATAGGTGAGAAATAAAATCACTGACATAAATGTGGGTTTTAAAGGGATAGTAATGTTTCACAATAAAAGCAGCTCCAATTAATCTTCATAGTATTTGGGCCATGGAGAGTGTTATTTCAATACTGTCAGAGCTGTAGTTCAAGAGTAACTGAATGATAAAGTATCCCCCTCCCGTTCCTTTTACTGATGTAACACTGCTCACCTCAGAGCATCAAGGCTGTCCGGATGGGTTGTAGAGAGGGACAATCTTCAGTGAGCACAAGTTAAAACCTGAAAAGCCTGTCAAGGAGGGCAGTGTTTTCTTTATGCTCACAGTAAATAGATTGTCCCTTGTTGCGATTTGTCTGATCAAGTGACGAGATTCCTCATCCGAGGGGAAGTGGCTTACACTAGGAAAAAGGGGTGGGAGGGGGATACTTTATCATTCAACTACTCTTCAACTACAACTCTGTCAGTATTGAAATACCACTCTCCACTGGCTAAATACTAAGAAGATTAATTGGAGCTGCTGTTTTTTTTTTTTAAACATTACTATCCCTTTAACCCACTGAATCCTAGAAAGGTCTCCAATGCATTGCAAAACAATGTGTTGGAGGCCTCACTGGAAATCTCTAGGGATCCTTGTTTGTTTTATGGTTCAGCAGGTGTTCTCCATAATTGCTTCAGTTTTCCTAGTAAATCAGCTACACTGTGTTGCAATACATTGGGGGCCATATTTAGCAGTTGTGAGTCCAGTGCACAGCAGCTTAGCAGACCAGATCACATTTAACCTTTTGAGTGCCAGAAAGGTATTCAACGCATTGCAAATCAATATGTTGGACAGGCTCCTTAAAAATAACAAAGTTAGTGAGAGTGAAAGACAAAGCATTGCTGTTTGAAAACATGGTACATGGCTGAAGTATTGACCCTTTTCAGCCACAGTAGCATACTGCATACTGCTTAGGCACTGAAAAGTTTAAGAATACAGCTTCTGCCATCTCAACCCATTCAAGTAATAATACGCTGCTTTGCCCTTTTCCACTTGCCTCTCTGCTCATATAGGCTCTGAGTTGTGACTCATACGCCACATTCCTAGAGAATATAATAATAAACACAGTCTCCTTCCTACTTGAATTAGCTATTAGGACTAGAGGACTGTGGTGGGGAACTGCCCCCTATTTATATCCTGCATTGTGTGCTTTGCAGGGGTATAATTAGTTTAGCTAGTAAGCTACTCCCAAGAGTAGACCTAAAATAAACAGAGAGGCTTAGGGTAAAGGACTGGCATTGGATTTATGGCCTGCCTGGCACATGCACTGTTTATAAAGATATTAGAGCAGAATAAAATGTACTTTAATAATACACATGTACACAGACAGTGACAAGGGGTCCTGTAGCTCTATGTATATATTATACTGCACCATGGTTATGGCTGTCTTTGTTTAATAGATAGCGTTGTTGCAGTATTTGACATACTGTAAATAAAATAAATGGAAAAAGCAAGCAACCTTTAGATGTCAACTAAATAATTACAGAAAATGTGATAAGTATGTGGAATAGTTTCTCAAAAGAAACAGTAGGGAATGGACTTTATGTATAAATGCAAAGTGGAACAATTTTAGGGAAACCAACTGCATCATGCCCATTGATTTAAATGGGGTTTTCAACCTCTTGCAGGACCGGATTTACATCGCAGGCTCCTCTAAGAAAGGCACTCAGGGTGCCCTTAGTTCCACCCATGGCCATAGCCCAATTCCCACACATGACAACGCTCCCAGTCCCATCCAATTTTTACTGGCACAGAAAATTCAGAGTGCGGGTTTAGTCAGAACAGCTGAGACATCCCTCAAAATGTGGAACTCTAGGCATCTGCTTACTCTGCCTATTTAGGAATCTGGCCCTGACCCCTTGAATGACAGAGAGGTCTCCAAAGCATTGCTAAGCAATGTTTTAGAGGCCTCTCTAGAATTCAAGGGATTATAACTCTATTAAGTCAAAGGGAATTAATTTTTTTTTTTTTTATATGTCTCATATGGTCCAGTTTGTTTGCCCCACAAGTGCTCTCTATATATATTCCTTTATATATGGCCCTTTACTGCTTGGGATAAACATAAGGCTATCTGCACCATGAAGCAAGGCTAAGGATTGAGGAAATCTTTCACCTAAAACCAAAGCTCCTTTAATGAGAACAGGTTTAATAAACTGGCAGAAAAGCCATAATTTATAATGACATGGAGGCTCCTATTATGCATAACTCTTTCTTTATTTTCCCTCAGCAGCAAATGTAGAGAAAAACAGAACATGTAACCAATCAAACATTTCTCCAATATACTCCTCCCATTCCTATAACACATGACAGCACTAATAGCAACTCCTCTTTCTTTGCTGCTTTCCCTCAGATGAGTATCACTTATTATTTGCTCTGTTTTTTTCTCCATTATTTAAGTTATTTGTGGATTTTTCATTATGTCTATTTAATTACTGATTTCCTCCTCTAGGTCCTGTTTCATCTATGGTTTATTTTTCTCTTACTTTGCTTACATATCTCCATGTCTGTTTTCTTTTTGTTTGCTTGTTTTTCTCTGTGTTCCTGGTCTATTTGGGGTTGGTTGTGTCCCCTGTTTGCTCTCTTTTCTCTCCTTTTGTTCATCCGGTGCTCCTTGCTTGTCTTCTTCTTCGTGCTTCAGGCTGCCACTTGTGAGTCTGTTTGTCGTGGCAGCCATCTTTCTGAAGCCTCAAGCTTATGTTTTTCCTTAGCAGTGGCTATTTTCTTGTAGCCCGCTGGGCGCCGCCATTTTCTTGTAGCCTACCAGCTGTTTTTTCCTGCACATGTGCCGCATTGTCAGTCTCCTTTTTGATACAGAGCTTTCACCTTTCTGCTGCCAGTTTGTTCTCTGCGCTCAAAGACTTTCTGACCTGCTTCTTACCTGCCAGTGTGGTGAGGTTATAATTATTTACCTTATATCTTCCACACCTTGTCAGTTGGTGTCTTTTATAGGATCAGTCAGATCTTTCATCTAATGGTGCCCCTTCAGGTTCTGGCCCTACTAGGCCCCGTAAAAATACTGGTGCCCCTTCAGGTTCTGGCTCTACTGGGTCCCACCTAACTTCCTTGGCCCTTGAAGATGCTCCTACTGATTTAATTAATTCAGAGGAGTTTCATGCATTGATGTATGATACTGTTTCTAGGTCTGTACATTCTGCTATTCAGACTGCAATGGGGATTATGTCCTTAAATATTGCAGATTCCATTGCTTCTGCTCTAAAATCTGTTCAAGACCGATCTATTCAGGTTCGCGGACAGCCTATCATTAATGACACCCCGACTGCTGTCCATAGTAAAAAGGCTACTAATAAGTCAAAACATGGTGACCAACAGTCCTCCAAAACTGTGAATACGGACGGTGTACGTGCTGTCACGGATGGCGTGATCACACCACACAAAAGAGCCCAGAACCGGGCAAAATCTGTACGTCCATGGAAAAAGGCAAGAGCCTTAGAAGAATGTTTGGACTTCGTTTAAGCTTCAGAGAAGGCTTCTGACGACTCAGAGGAGGTCATTAACTGTTCTGAGTCTGAGACTGATGACATTTTGGACCCTGTTCTGCCTCAATCGGATGGGTGTGTTCCAAAAGTTGACTAGAATGCGTTAGTAGACCTCCAAGGTGAACCCTTGTTTGACCCAGATAATCTCTTGCATCCTCGCTCTGCTGATTGGTTCCTATGGACCATGTTGCCAAATATTTGGCTAGTAGGGTACGCAAGCCTTTAGACAAGGTCACACATAATAAACTTAGGACAGAGTGCCCTCGCCCAACAGTCGCTGATCTGGTATGTAACGCCGATGATATTGATCCCAAAATCAGTCAATTTCTGGGAAAGACTGTCTGGAAAGCTAAAAAGGGGGTTAGATTACGCTTTACGCAACTGTCAAGATAAGATACTTGACATTCTGGGTCCTTGTACTAAAATCTTTGAAATGGTTGAAGAGGCCGTTTCTGGTGGGGGTAAACTAGACCTTCTGTTAGATGTTGGATCCAGAGAACGATCTGCCTCATTGGTAATGCTAATACAGCACTGGCTACAGAAAGGCATAAAGCCATTCTACTTAGGATTGAGCCCAAATTAATTAATTTAGCTACGTCTGAACCAGGACCACAAGCCAAAGGGCTTCTGTTCAGAGACAGTTTTGTGAAGGAACTGGGTTCCTTTGTCCAGACCTTTACGGCCCTGGACAAAGCCCAGTCTAATATGAAAAGGGTCTTTGGCCCTAAGGTTTCCTCCGGGGCCGGCAGAGGTAGGGGCCGTCTGCCTGGCTGATCTATCAGAGGTCTTTCCCATGGATCTTGAGGCCCCAGTCACTGCAGAATTGTCATCCAGGAAACTAGGCCTGTGACTACCCACTTCTTCCCTCAACGAAGTGGATCCTGGCAGAACCGAGGAGCGAGAGGTTCCTTCCAGACACGGCGTCCTTATGGTGAGTGTAATGCCTTCTTCCCTTTCTTTCCCTACAAAAGTGGGGGGCAGGTTACAATTTTTCAGCAAGAATTGGTTTCAAGTAACCTCGGATCCCTGGGTCCAGCAGACAGTGTCAGGTTACCTAATATATTTCCTTTCACCTCCTTTGCAAGCCATGCCACCTCATGTCATTAATTTTTCCCATCACGACAGGGTACTGGTTACTCAGGAGGTAAAAACTCTCTATGGCAAGAACGCTATAGTACCCATTCCGATGGAACTCCGGGGTTTATGAACAATCTTTTCCTCGTACCCAAGAAGGGTGGCGGACTCCTCCCAGTCATAAATTTGTGTCCACTGAATGCCTTTGTGATGTACCAGCATTTCAAGATGGAGGGCATTCACTGACTCAGAGACCTCCTGCAGACGGGAGATTGGATGGTCAAACTAGACCTGCAGGACGCTTATCTTACGATTTCCGTGGATCCTTCACATCAGGATTACCTTCAATTCATTTGGAACGGCCAAACATGGAGCTTCACTTGCCTTCCTTTTGGCCTGTCTTCGTCCCGTGGTGCTTCATGAAGTTGTTAAAACCGGTCGTGGGGTACCTTTGAAGGCAAGGCGTTCATCTCATAATCTATTTAGATGACTTATTAATTATGTCATAAGATGTTGCATCTCTCACCCTCCACATCTCTTGGACCCTGTTCCTTTTTCAGGACCTGGGTTTTCTGATCAATTGGGAAAAGTCAGTTCTCATCCCATCTCAGTCCATGTAGTTCCTCGGTTTTACCATAGATTCTGTTCCGTGAACCCTCCTTCTTCTTTTGACCAAGGTGAAAGCCATCAAGAAGGAGATCAGGAAGGTTCTGAATCAATCTTGGATCTCCATTCGTCACCTCCCAAGAGTGATTGGTTTACTTTTTGGCTTGATCCCAGCTATTTTCCCAGGACCCCTACATTACCAGGCCTTGCAACGCTTGAAGATTCCTTCGCTTCATCTAGGTCTGACATACGATCATACCATTCCTCTCGATTTCGAGGCATCAGAGGAACTCTCGTGGTGGCTACATCACATAGACGCCTGGAATGGCAAGGCAAACTTCCAGATGTTGTGATAGATTCGGACGCGAGCTTATTCAAATGGGGTGCGCACTGCGAGGACATCTCCACGGGAGGCAGATGGTCTGCTCAGGAGCATTGTGTCACACATCAATTGTCTGGAGCTTATAGCTGGTACTTTTGCCATTTTGCGAATCATTTATTTGTTTACGTGTGGAGGGTGCAAGATCCAATATGTGGGTCGCTTGTCTGCCCCTTTAAGAGAGATTACGTGAACAGCCAATAGGAATCTTGGGCTGCCTCTCCAGTGCTCACTATACCAGTTCTTGGAAGCCAAAAGGGGATGGACCTGTACATTGAAACAAGATGATGCACAGCAATGCAGAAGAGGAATAGTTTAACATACCATCTACTGAACACTAGGTATAGATACCAGCAGACAAGTGGTATAACTGACTGGAGGCTGATCTGCTCACTGTAAGTAAAAATGTACTGCACTGGCATTGAAAGTCTTATCACAAGCCAGATAGATTTGTAAGGTAAGGCCAGGGTTAACAGATATGCCTGAGCCTGATACAACTTAATCCGGGGCCAAATTTTCTTCTGTGCCACTCCTGGGCAAGCCAGCCTAGCCAAGTTTAGCTGGTCCCATGGATAAAACCACAGCCTCTTCCACTGTTACTTGGCACAGAAAACATTCTTAGCCTATAAGTCATAAATAAACAAATTAACAAACTTTTATTCATGATAGAGAGTTTGTCAACAGATTTGTTTACAATTTGTTCGATACCTCTCAAGCCCCCAAGAGATTAATAATGTACCAGTATATCTACACTGGTAAATAAACTGGCCATATTAGTATATAAAGTAGTATATAAACCAAGCACAATAAATCAGGAGTGGATGTCTACTGCAGGGTGGTTTGGCTTGTGCTAGCCACACCTTCAGCTCAGAATGTGGGTGTGGCTAACATTGCTGAAGTTCCCCTCAAAATGTGGCATTCTGCCTTACGAGAATTTCTTCTCTGATTCAGTCATTGATAAAGGAACATAAAAATAGACAGCTGTACAAGTTACCTTTGTTATGAATCTTTCTTTCCTTGTTCACTTTATTATTAGACCAAAATAAAGTGCAATACTGTACAATAGATATGTGCAGAAATGTGTGACATTACAGATTAAAAACACAATTAAAAACAATATGAGGTACAGTTTGAACAGCATGGGTACTAGTCTCCCCAGCATGGTAGGTTTTAAGGATTTACTCGTATAAGCTCTGTTGGTTCAATCATTTTGTTGTATCTACTAGTTCTAATGACAGAGCCATCTACCAAGATATCCCTTAAATGTACCTGCTGGTAAAATTTCAGGACCAAGCGTGAGACTCTGTGGTAGAGTAGGTGGGGCAACCTTCAGTCCTCCACAGCACCTATCACCCGAAGCTGTTTCACAACACAGGGAGGGTCACAGGTTGCTCCTCGAGGAGGGGTTTGCAAAGGACTGATTGGAGGACTTACAGTCTAAACAATCCTGCAGACTGTCCTATAAGGTTTGTGTATGTGCATGAATGAATGGGGAGGGCAAAATACCATTTTCTCAATAAAAAGACACTCAGGAGAGGAGTTGCTAGGTTCCCAAAAGACATGGGACTTTGTCAACTAAACGCATCATACCACAGTGTGCAGCCCCACTGTGCCATTATTATTAGGGAGGTTAGAACCATTACATGCCCCAAGACCCAGCGCATACCTTGTAGGGCTTCCCTACATAGTTAAACAAGGCTGCTCCCAATACATGGAGAGGTTTCTTTCAGAAGTTATTAAAAGGATATGTTGGCTTTTTTCTGCTAGCTTGAGTTCCTGGTGTTTTTTTAGGTAGGTGGCGCTGCTTCTTTATAGACCATGGAAAGCCAGCTGTCACAGACACTTCCTATAGATGGATGCTTGAACTCAAGCTAAGAAAAATGCTGACTTATTTTTTATTTTATTACAACTTTCAGAACAAACATCTCTGAGTATTGTGATTGCCCTAATTTTACTCTATAGGAAGAACCATATAACATTTTTTTTTCCATAATTAGGATATACTGCCCCTTTAACAATGATAAACGACTGTTTAATTTAGTATGTATCACTTTCTGTGACATATGAAGTATGTTAAGAAATAAAACAGCAAAAATAAACTGTTATTAAATAATGTTGATACACTTTTTAAAAAAAATTAGGTTTTTCATGGTGCAATAATAAAAATAGCTGAAAACATAATATGGAAAAGGAAATCATGAAGAGGATGCAGGGCTGGATTTACATCTCAGGAGCCTGTAGGCACAGATATCTGAAGCGCCCCCCCCCCCCGGGCGTCTCCACAATGCTCAAAATCTCCATATTGCTCTCACATTGCCCCCCATCACCTTCACATTGTCCCCCATCAGCTCCACATTGCACCCCATCAGCTCCACATTGTCCTCATATTGCCCCATCTTCTCAACATTGCCCTCACATTGCCCCCCATCAGCTCCACACTGACCCCATCAGCTCCACATTGCCCTCATATTGCCCCATCATCTCAACATTACCCCATTTAACTCCATATTGCCCTCACATTGCCCCCCCATTAGCTCCACATTGCCCTCACATTGCCCCCTCTTAGGTCCACATTGCTTGCCCCACATCATCCCCATTTTGACCTCACATTGCCCCCATCATCTCCAAATTAAGCCTCATTCTCTCCCCCACATCCGTTTCCTACCTCCCTGGTGATCCAGTGGCAGGAGAGATCTGTGCTTCTGCACAGACCTGCAGCTGCTGGAGCTCCCGCGCGGTCTTCCCTTTAGTAATGCAGAGCGCTGGGAGTTTTTATCTCCCAGTGCTCTGCATTACTAAAGAGCCGGGAGAGCTCAGCAGCTAAATGTACAGCTTACAATGTGGCGGCGGGCTGCTCGGCGCAGCATGGCAAGCCGTTCCACGTCAAAAAAAAATAAAATAAAATAAAAAATATCAATTGCAGTGGCAAGCGCCCATCTGTAGGGTGCGCCTGTAGGCAAATGCCTACTCTGCCTTACGGAAAATCCGGCCCTGAGAGGATGCCTGGTGCACAGGACAGCTACTGTAGCATCAGCAATACTACGTGAACACTGTTATAAACATGCTGTCTGAAAACCAGTTTTATTGTAAACTGTCAGGACACCCTGTGTCACTTATCTGAAACGTTTACATTTCTAAATAAACAGTGAATTATTTAAAGGTCACTAATCACATCTCCATTGTGTTGGCTGTTCTGCCAAACTTTCATTTAGACACTTCTTCCTTTGACAATGTAAACACCACGTTTTTTCTAAATGTCTCGGAACACCTAAATTAATCCAGTCTTATGTCTTTTATATTTCAAAACCGGTTTGTACGTATCACTAAGTCTGGCACTCAGGACTGAGCAAGTATGTCCTCTTACTTTTCAGATTCCATATGAAAAAACACTATTTAAAAGATGAATACTAGTTTTTAACCCTTTGAATGCAAGAGGGGTGTCCAACACATGGAGTCGCAATGCATTGGGCACCCCTGTGGCATGCAGGAGTTAATTACACAAGTTGTCATTTATTCATCACCTAATGCATGGGGTGAGCAATGTGAGGCCCTCCAGCTGCTGCCAGACTACAACTTTCCTCATGTACCACAAGCTGTCAGATTTGTAGTCCATCAGCAGCTGGGAATGCTCACATTGTCCACCCCTGACAAAATGTGATTCTGTTATTCTGCTGTGCCAGTAAGTATCCCATTGTACTCTAGAGGAGTGCTGTCAGGTTCTTTTAAAGCCTTTGATAAATGTCTTCAACGTATTGCAAAGCACTTAATAGTTTTAACTGATATTATATGATTTCATTTTAAAGAGTGACTGATAACAATCACTATCCACAAATCATTGCCATTCACAAGAAAACTTTACTTTAACCCTCATTCCCCTTAGAGATAAATAGATTGTTCTTTTCAAAGGAACTGACTCTGGTTACTTGATCAGACCCTGCTGACAAAGCTCCAGAAGACATGGTAGTCCTACTTGGCTCTCAGACCGAGGGAAATATCTCCCTTGCCTGAATGGTTTCACCAGTCCTGAACACTAAACTGAAATACCAAGGTCTGAGAGGGCAATCGGGGGAGCCTTAGATTAGTTTTCATTAGGTTTGTACATGTATATAATTTTGAATTCAGAGATCAAAAAATTGACTAGGAGATGTGTGGCTTGGTTAAGACTAAATAATGTCATGGGCAAATAAGAAATTCTAACAGTCTCAGTATGCAGTTTAATAACATGAATATTGGGGTTTGAGCTAATTTTGGAAGCAAGAGGTCCCATTAAGACTGTAAACAGGAATGGAAAAGGGGACAACGCTGTATAGTGCTATTAGTAACTTAGGTAAAGTGGAATGTAAAAAGTAACTTTTTTAATGTGGAGGACATATAAACAGATACTGAAGGAATGACAGCTGGTCTCACTCATTTCACACAAATCATGCTTAATCATAGACCCAAATCATGATCTGTGTGAAATGCGTGAGACATACTGTTGGTTGCACAGCGCCTGTTTATATGTTCTCCACATGAAATAATGTTACTTTTTACATTCTGCAGTTTGGATTCCTGACAGTCAGTGCAGTCTGCTACATACTGCTAGATGAACACGACTGATAATCATTAATGTTTTATCACCAGCCTACCTGAGGGGGTAGAGGGCACTAAAATCAGTTTAAAAAAGAGGGGACCCAAGCTACTTGTGGGAACAGTGGTTTTTAAACTGTACTCTGGTTCAGGTTCCTTGAAGTAGAAGTACAAGAGGATCGCCAGAGAAAATGTAATTAATACCAGACAGTTGAACATGAATGCGGTGTAGTTTTCTGTTCTGTTAGATTTATCTTGAAATAAACATTATGACCTAGAATCTTCTAGGAATATAAAGATTTCTATTCAAGCTCCATTATGAACCAGATCAGAAGAGACAAATAAGCACTAAATTCTGGTAAAACATTTATAAACAGAATAAGGAAAATGTAAAACAGCTATCATTTGGATGATAAATTCTCCATGTATATAGTAACCTGTATTGGTAGTTTGGCTTCTAAAAATATTGTGTTGAATTATTTTTTCTGCATGGTAGCAAAATTATTTTTTCTAATACTGGTAGCAAAATCAGAATTGTATTGATGATCTGTAACTGAATGGAACAATGAAAGATTAAGTTTTGTCTGAGTATTTTTCTACTCAATTTTCTTTAAAATACATCTGGGAGCTTAGAAAATATTGATTATAAATGTTATTGTGTAGGTGCTGGGACTAGTAACTTGGAGAGACGTTTGTCTCCTTCAAGTAATATTTGCTGCTTGTTTTCTTACATTCATAAATTGTCAAGAGTCTCTTTTTGTTGCGATTTCGAAATTGTATCCATTTTCTGAGAAAAGCAGTATGCTTTCTGGTACCACAGCTAACATACAGCTGAAATGTAAACATTTATAGAAATGGAACAAAGACATTGGGGGAATAAGAAGATAGATAGAAAAAAAATAATGTATAAGGAAAATCACATATTTAATGACACATGAAATATAACATAAGGCACCCTATATAATATGGAATCCTTAAACAATAATTATCCACTGATATAGGATACACACATGGAAATGAAAATACCCAAAGAAAACACCATTTATACTAGCTGGTCTGACAGTCACTAAAAAGGATGTCCAGAAACCAGATCTGCCATGGCATCCAAAAGGATTAAAGGGCTTGCCAAGAAGTGACAAACACATGGGGTGGGCCAATCACTTTGAAGTAAAGAGCATATACAAGACTGTGGAATTGGTCTTGAGTATCTCTTGAACATGGTTGAGAAATTATTTTGGCCTGAGGGCCTTATCACTGTTCAGAATGCTGTTGGAGGAATGTAGCTGTACAACATCTACAAATACAACAAAGCAAATTGAGTTAGGATGTACATATTGTATATGTATGTTTTGTGTGATTATCTCTGTGTGAGAGAAAGAGAGAGAGAGATTTAAAAGGCAGTGGAACAAAACAGAAAACAATATACCTGCAGTCAGCTACCACACACACACACACACAAAAAGCAATGACCTAAGATGCTCATTTAGGAGCACTGTGACAAAACAAATAGCAGGCTCTATAGGAAATATCCTAAAGCACATCATTCTGATCCTGCCCCACTAAGGGCCAGACAGCTCCTCTCTGAATGAGAGAAGCAGCTAATGCCCAAAATAATAATACTCTTCCTGACTGAGTGATGTGCATGCGTGCGTGTGTGAGTGAGTTGAGAGAGAGGGAAATGTATGTTGTAAGTGAAAATGACAGGTCTGGATTTCTGATCACATAGTACAGTAACATCTATGCTACTGAGAATGTAAAATGGAGAGTCTCTGAACAGGAAGAGTGAGACAGTGAACTAGTGTTTAGCGTATTGATAAAAGTGTCACTCTTCCTTTGCAGAGAAAGCTAGAAGTTAGATTTGTACTGCCAGCCCAACCTGGTATCCTTTTGAATGGTCGCACGCAGAAGAGCGCGCAACCATTCAACTGTTTCAGCAGGTCGCCTGGGTAAAAAGCGCAACGTGACAATCTCGCAGTGCATGACAGCATGAGATTGTCAAGTCGCTCTGTCAATGGGCACATTAAAGTACCACTGATCCCCGCAAATAATGGCCGCATTAAGCACACGGAGGCAGCTGGACCACCTCCTTGTGCTGAAAACATCTTCTTCACACAGTACCACTGATTCCCGCAAATAAATCCTGGTTTCCTATCGGCAATCCTGTTAGTCTGTAGCGATAGTAGATGAAAGTGCACCCCCCAGTACCACTGATCCCCGCAAATAACTCCTGGTTTCCTATCGGCAATCCTATCTGTCTGTAGCTATAGTAGATGAAAGCGCACCCCCCAATATAAGCCACTCACCAGAAGTCTTTGGAAACGGATCTGTAAAAAGCCCGACCTGGCTTAGACTAACGGATGCCAAAATGCTTTTATCACATTGTGATTTCCCTATGAGTTTCGTTACAATCTGTTTCCAAAGACTTCTGGTGAGTGGTTTATATTGGGGGGTGCGCTTTCATCTACTATCGCTGCAGATGCACCCATTATTTGCTGGGATCAGTGGTACTGTGTGAAGAAGATGTTTGCAGCACATGGAGGTGCTCCAGCTGCCTCCGTGTGCTTAATGCGCCCATTATTTGTGGGGATCAGTGGTACTTTAAAGCATCCAGTCACAGCGGGGATCAGTGGTACTTTAATGCGCCCACTGACAGCATGATGTGACAATCTTGCGCTGTCATGCACTGCGAGATTGTCATGATGCGCCCATTATTTGTGGGGATCAGTGGTACTTTAAAGCATCCAGTCACAGCGGGGATCAGTGGTACTTTAATGCGCCCACTGACAGCATGATGTGACAATCTTGCGCTGTCATGCACTGCGAGATTGTCATGTTGTGACTTTTTACCCAGCGACTTGCTGAAACAGGTGAATGGTCGCACACCCTTCTGCGTTCAAAAGTGAACCCCTGACCTAAGGGACAAGGAAAAATCAGCCCATGGGCCATCTCTGCTCTAGAAAATACCATTCTCTCAGTTGCTCTTCTAGGAGAAGAATAAGAACTCATGGAAAGAGAAGATCTTGACCTTAGTTGTGAGGGGGCTCCTGTGAATTTAAGTAATGCAAGTAAGAAAGTTGGATTTTTTACCTTCGCATTATTTTTATAATCCAAAATCTATGATTCTGCTATTTCACCACTTAATTATGATAACTTACCATGTTTTCAATTAAAGGAGGATGTAATTCACATTTTGAAACACTTTTAAGGAGTACCAGCTTACAACAATTCATTTTCTTAAAGGGATAGTTACAGGGATAGCTGTACAGATAGACTGAATCATTATGAGTAAAAATGTAGCCATATACTAATTAACATAACTGTGTAAGGGGCATTTTATATACTGATAGTAGTGAAAGGAAAATGTGTTTTTGGGGTTTTGTTCAAAGTGCTGACAGCTAGATTTAACCTGAAGAAACATGGATTGTTGCAGTTTTTTTGTTTTCCTAACTTTCAAGTACTGAGCTCCTGAAACCTCTTAAATGTCTTCCTGAAGTGAAGCACTGCCAAGTGTCAATTCACTTGTACTTAATAGATACGCTAAACTATCATGATAAGAGGACACACATCTTCTGCCTCTCGCTAACCCTTTATCATCATCACATACTGTCCATTTTGCTACATCTCCACCATTTCTTCTCCTTTGTCATTCACTTCCAGCCATTCAGCACATCCTTTACTTCAGTGTTTCTCAAGCTAAAGAGGTGCAATTTTAGAGCAAACCGATTGCATAGTAGGGGACAAATAACCCATCCCCATGGTACGAATGGTTCTTTTAACCCCTTGAATGTTTGTGAGGTCTCCAACACATTGCAAAACAATGTGTTGGAAACCACTCAGGTATCCAAGGGTTAAAGAGCTCCATTGAAATCAATGTGTATTTGGAGAATTTTCATTTGTCACCTATAGTGCATCTGGTTTGCTCTAAAATTGCACCTCTTTAGCTTGATGAATTGGGCCCATGGGGTGGAATGCAAGAAAGTGGAGCATTCCTTATGTTATGAAAGCCATACATTTATGAGCTATTTGCGGCTGCTCACGTTGCATTCTCTTGCCAATGAGAGCGCTCCAGTTTACATGGAGAAATCATCCATCAACAGAGGAGGTTGGATAAGGCGCTATGTGGGGAGGGGAACAGATGAAGATTGACAGGCTGCGGGGAAGAGTTGACCCGCAGCTTGTCCTTAAGTGACATAACGGCTCTCTATGAATACCAAATTATATTTTAAAAAACACAAGGATTACAAATGCATTGCAAATAAGAATTCACATAAAGCCAACTTTAATGTAGGTGATAGTTCTCCTTTCAATGCAAGTGTTATTTTTTGCAACTTTTGCATCTTCATTAGATAAAAGGTTATAAGCCCAATGAAAGTGAAGTAATCCTAAAACAAACCAACTGCACCATATAGAACAAACAGAAAATTCCACTGATTTTGAATGATTAACCTTTTGAGTGAAAGAGAGGTAGGCAAAACATTGCTCTGCAATTAAAAGAACCATTCATACCATGGGGATGGGTTATTTGTCACTCAAAGGGTTAAAGGGATAGTAATACTTACATTTTACTATCACCTATCTTGTAGACCTTAAAAAACTGAATTAAATGAGCCCAGCAGCATCTCTCAAACCTTTATGGTTTGAGAGATATCCACTTTCAAAGTTCCCCCTCCCCTGACATCAGCATTCTAGCTGACAGCAGGGTAATCCGGTCCCTGAGCAAGCGAACGCTCTTCAGCAGAGCCTAGATCACGTTATGGAAGAAGAAATCCTTCATTGGAATGGTCTTCTACGTGTGCTCGAGATTGCGTTATGGAAGAAGAAATCCTTCACTGAAATGGTCTTTTACATGTGCTTGCAAACCAAGTACACGTAGAAGACCATTCCAGTGAAGGATTTCTTCTTCCATAACGCAATCTCGGCTCTGCTGAAAAGCCTCCACCGTTCCCGGGACTGGATTCCCCTGCTGTCAGCTAGAACACTGACGTCAGTGGAGATGGAACTTTGAAAGCAGATATCTCTCAAACCATAATGGTTTTGGAAATGCCACTGGGCTCATTTAATTCAGTTTTTTAAGGGCTACAAGATGGGGGATAGTAAAATGTAAGTATTACTACCCTTTTAACTAATCCCCAGTGCTTTGCGTCATATGGCCCAAATACGTTACTTTGTGAAGTGTAAAAGGAAGAGGTTTAGCCCGGAGAGTTTTAAACCCCCCCCTTGAGTGCCAGAGACATATCCAATGCATTGTGTTGCAATATGCCTGATATCTCTTTGATATTCAAATGGATAAGAACCTCCAAGAACCCTGGAGAAATTGTAAATGGAGGTTCCCAAAATATAGGTAATATTTGGGCTACTCTTAAAGCGGAACTTTCATCATATGAACATAGACCCTTAAATCATAATTACATTAGCGGTATGCCTAGACATAGTTGTCTTTTCAATAAAAATCGCTGCATTAAAAAAAAAAATAGAACCTTTTCGGCAGGAAGGCACCAGCAGGGATCTTGCAGTAGGAGCTCTTTGCACCTGCATGGTCAGTCCCTTACGGTGCCTTTGTGCACAGAGGCATTCAACTCACCAATCGTGGAGTTGAAGAGGACGGACAGCACAAATGCAGAGATGCCGGCTCTGCAAGGTGTCTGCGCTGTTCCCTGCTGCCTGCCTGCTGAAAAGTTTCATATGATGAAAGTCCCGCTATAAGTTTAGTTATAACCTTCCTTTGCTTCCTGTTTGTGAGCAAAGCATCATAATTATGTGTTGTGGTGAAAGTTCCGCTTTAATCATCACTACATCTGCTGTCATGCTCCCTGACAGAAAGCTCGCTGCAGACAAATCCAGAGATCTCCCTTTTGAGGATATGAAAGTGAAAAAAAAAAATAGGTTAAGATAAAAAACAAAAAAGAAAAGAAAAACGTATGGGTTGTTTGTTAAAAATGAATAATGGATTACTATTCCTTTAAATCAATGGGAAATGTGGGGACTCCCTCAAGTATGTACCAAGGATGAAGCACAAGATGTAACAAAAAGAAAAAAAGAGAAGATAGTAAAGGAAGAAGGTAAAGAAAAAGAAATGGCATTAGAGTCCTAGAGGAACACCTAACAAAGAAGTAATGTTGCAGAGACTTTCCCCCAATAGTCCAGAGTAAAATGACCAGAAACAGCCCCAGTGCCTGGCCCCAGGACCATCCTTGTTTCTCTATGTCTGCTATGTGCCAAATGAACATCAAGTGTGTGTTAAGTGGGGGATGTATTGATATGAGTGTTTTATGTGTCTAGCCATTAAGTGTATCTGAAACTATGCAGTATGCGGGAAGTGCATTAATGAAATGATCCCATATAAATATACATTCTTTGCCCTCCATTTCACTGTGCTGCAAACCTAAGTCCAATGCATTCTCATGTCATGAATCATTTTTTCCTTCCAAAAAATGAAACAGAGAGTGTGCACCACGACCCAACAGCATAGGATGTACTTTATTCCTAGGAGTGTTATATAGTCTAATAAAACCTTCTGCAGCCTAGTGAAAATTGAAAAGGAAGATCATGCACCTAGAAGAAAGGTTGGAGATTCAAGAAATATAGGAAGACAAAGTTTATAAGTACAGAAATGACATATTTTCATCCAAAAAGAGTGTATTCAAGGACATGAAAATAACATGTGAAGTTACATGGCCATTGGCCGGTTAGACCTTGGACAGTGATGAGAGGATGTTAAACCTATGATATGGGCTAGCGATGGGGTGACATAAGATCTATGTCATTTGTAAGAAATCTATGAATGTTTGAAACAATCTCCACCATATGTAAAAAATGGGAATATCTCTAAGCCATTTAACAGGATTGCTCAGTGTCACAGCAAATCTAAGTGGGGCACAAGAAGTTTATAGAAGGATAACATTTTGATATGTTTTCACATGGTAATCTCAACTCTTTAAGGCCCTTTAAGACCAGATGAGTGTGTGTACCCCTCTGGTCCTTGAATGATTAAGTGGGCTATCACATACATATATGTGCCCCCAATTATTTTTACTATAGCAGTAAGCATATCCTTTTATAATCCTTATTAAATCCGGCATTATTTAGAAATCTAAGTTTTTCGGAAACTCACTGCCAGACGACAGTGTAGACATCTTGCCGAAGAGGCATCTGTGTGCCTGTGCTGTCCGTCCCTGTCTCTTCAATGGTTGGCAAGCAACCTAAAGGGGAGTTGCACTGTACCGCAGTGAGTCTCCTAAAAACTTAGATTTCTAAATAATGCCGGACTTAATAAGGATTATAAAATGATTTATATGCTTAAAGTTATAGTAAAAATTAATTGGGGGCACATATATATGTGTGTGTGTGTGTGTGTGTGTGTGTGTGTGTGTGTGTGTGTGTGTGTGTGTGTGTGTGTGATAGATCAGCTTTAAGCGAAAAAAGGGTACGCCATACATTGCTTTGCAGTACATTGCACACCTCTCTGGTCCTCAAGGGGTTAAAGACTTATTGACCTATTTTTGAAGGAGGGAGGAAGAAGGCATTTTGTTTTTTCAACTCCTCTGTCCTCCCTGGAAAATTCTTCAGTTGCCCTGAACACATTTATTTACAGCTGGAAAGTTTGAACTATGAAGGGCAGGAGAAGAGGGCTTCATTATATATTATGGCAGAGCTAACGTCTCAGTCTACCTGAAAATCCTGATTAATTCATAACGAGCAACACATCTATAATTTACTGTCTCACTCTACTGAGCAGTTCTGCTGCTGCATAAATTATTAAAGTGTGAGGCCATTTTAACCTCTTCAGTGTCAGGACTACCTGTTGCTCATCAGCATTTGGAAACCAAAATCTTAGTAAGCTTAATACAATGGGTAAAGAGTGCATAGAAAATGCAGAAGAGTGGTGGAGTAAAAATGATACCTTTATTGGATGAGTGGCTCTAGGATGCAACTTTCAAGAAAAGTTAGATCTCTTTTTCAGGCATAATAAGAATTAAGGCTTCACTTTGCCTCTACTAGTTGCCTACATCAAATCCAATTTTTTTTTTTCGCTAACACCTTAAAGGGATAGTAATGTTTCACTAAAACAGCAGCTCCAATTAATCTTCATAATATTTGGGCCACGGAGAGTATTATTTCAGTACTGTCAGAGTTGTAGTTCAAAAGTAATTGAATGATAAAGTATCCCCCTCCTGCCCCTTTTACCTAGTGTAAGTTCCACCTCCCCTCAGATGTGGAATCCGGTCCTGGGACCAGACAGCTCACAAGGGATAAACCTCTTACTGTGAGCATAAGGATAACCCTGGCCCCCTTGACAGGTTTATCAGGTTTTTCCTTATGCTCACTGAAGATTGTCCCTCTCTGTGATCCATCCAGACAGTCTTGCTGTTCAGAGCTGAGCAGTGTTACATCAGTAAAGGGGGTGGGAGGGGGATACTTTATCATTCAACTAGTTGAAAAGCCCATGTACACAGGCCACAGTGCCACAGCTGCAGTCATGCTTAGTAGAGACTGCCCGCGCCACGGCTGATACGGAGCGGGGCTCTCCAAATTCAGACCGAAGTCCTCTCTGTGCACCTTCCTGGTCCCAGGAAGGTGCGCAGAGAGGACTCCAGTCTGAATTCAGAGCGCTCCGCTCCGTATCAGCCGCGGCGTGGGCAGTCTGTACTGCGCATGACTGCAGTGCGTGCAGCTGTCTCTACTGTGCATGACGGCTTTTGACAAACATCCTTAGCAAATTATTATATAGGATTACTCTTGAACTACAACTCTGACAGTAGTGAGATAACACTCTCCATGACCCATATACTATGAAGATTACACAGGATGTCCTAATTGCAGTGTTTTTAAATGCTACCATATAGAACAGCTTTCTAGCGCACAGAAATAGCACATGCTGAAGTTTGGAAATGTTCACAGCTTTGGGCAAATTCAGGTTCATGCACTATGATCTACACAGTGGCCTATGGGTTTACCTGCAGATTGTTTACATGAGCGGTTCTACAGAATGTGACTGTTAGGATCCTCTAGTAACTGTTCAACCCACTTGTGAAGAAATGCTTTGGACATCTTACTGGCACTTCGAGTGTTAAAACTGAGCTATCACCCCAAATAAAGTCCCCCCACAATAATCCTATTATATAAAATGCCAGATGTATGTTTGTCAGATGCAGTCATGCGCAGTAGAAACTGCACGAACGGACAAACCGCGCCATCTTCTCAGCCGCTCTCCCAGCCCTGTGTGCTTTGTGTCAGTCCCGGTGTGTGAGGGAGCCCTTGCCACGGTCGAGCGGTGTCTACTGAGCCCGGAGGAGCAAGGTGCGTTCATGAACCCCCAGCTCTGGGTAAAGGTGCGCTCCTGAACGCACACCCAAGACAGACAAGGTAGAGGCGCGCTCACTCTCCTGGTACCTAACGCACAGCTGTTACTGAGGCCGCAGGTGTAGGGACTGGCGGGTGCACGGCTATCTTAACCCTCTGAGTGCCAGAGGGGTACACAACGCATTGATTTGCAATGCGTTGAGTACCCCTATGGCACTCAAAGGGTTAACCCATTCAGTGCCATTTACTTTGGCCCGTGTACACGGGCTTTTACACTATTTAGTCATATAGCGATAAGCTTAGAAATAGTACTATCATCTAGCAAAAGTACAATGTTATTAAGAAATCCTACTTCTTCTGAGACTGATGGCCAGGGATCAGCACAGACATTTTGGCTTACAGACATCTGCGTACCTGCACTGTCAGTCCCTGTCTCCTGATAGTACCTTAAGGTAACAGGAAGGGACTGATGGTGCAGGCACGTAGATGTCTCTAAAGCAATTAGCCTGGCCGTCAGTCTCAGAAGAAGTAGGATTTCTTAATTATGCTATATTTATGCTGGATAATAGTACTATTTCTAAGATTATAGCTATATGACTAATTAATGGAGGGGGCAACTTTATTTGGGGTGATAGTTCCCTTTTAAATAGGCCTTTTAACCCCTGGAGTGCTAGACAGTTCTGAAATGCATTGATTCACTGTGTGTTGGAGACCACTCTAGTATGCAATACATTAACCCTTTGAGTGTCAGAGGGATACGAAATGCATTGCTTTGCAATGCTTAACATACTCCTCTGGCACTCAAAGGGTTAAAAGCCCCATTTAAAACAGTAGTACATTTTACTTGTCAGTAACAGTGCCATTGGTTTGCCCCAGAAGGAATCCACTTTGTATTTGCACATAAGGTCACTTGAATAAAAATACTAAGTGTCACTTGTTACTTTAAAAGGCGAGTGGGGACTTAAAGGGATAGTAATACTTCATTTTATCTTTATTTTATTTTGTTGGCATTAAAAAAACATGAAGAATGATATAAGTCTTATCTCTCAAACCTTTATGGTTTATGAGATATTCACAAGCAAAGTTTCCCCTCCCGCCCCTTTTACCTAGTGTAAGCCATCTCTTCTCAGATGTGGAATGCAGTCTATAGACCAGACAGATAACAGTAGGGGACAATCTTCTTCCTATGAGAACAATGAAATCCCTGCCCCCTTGACAAGCTTTTCAGGTTTTCCCCTTATCTTAACTGAAGATTGTCCCTCTCTGCAATCTACCTGGGCACCTCCGTTCTGCTCTGGCTGAACAGTGTTACACCAGTAAAAGGGACAGGAGGGGGATGCTTTGTCATTGAATTACTCTTGAACTACAACTCTGACAATTGAAATAACACTCTCCAAAGTCCAAATATTATGATGATTAATTAGAGCTGCTTTTATTATGAAACATTACTATCCCTTTAATACACTGTCATACTGAACAATTCATCATAAAATAAACGCTTGCAAGTGAACCACTATGCATCTGCGCATTACAGGGAAATACATTTCACAGTAAAGCTCTCTTGCACATGTATCTGGATGCTAACACTTACATTTCTTAAGACAAGATCAAAGCCAGAACCTGGCATTCAGAAATGGCATGTTTATGTACAGTATATTTCTACTTATTTATCGAAATACAAACAAACACAATTTAATTGATAAATATATGCATGAATAACAGAACTGAGGAAGGCAGTATGAAGGGGATACATCCCCCCATTTAAAAGAGATGCTGCACACTCCACTAACCTGCCTGAGTATCTATTGCCACATTCCGCAGCCACTACATATTAATCCGATTCTGGGCTGAAATTGCACTTCTGCATGTCCATATGATCTTGGCACACAAAGTGGCAACTTTGAATCTTTCATACGTCCACTCTGTGTGTACTGAGATCACACAGACAGGAGACGGGCAAGATTTCACAGTACAACATGCCTCCATTCTTAACTGCTGACAGCCAGACCCTTCTTTCATATCTCAAGCACAGAGAGCAAAGTTATCAAAGCCAACCCTGCCTTTAACATGGATACAAGCCCACTATGCTGTCAGCAGTTTATTACACAAATTGTAGGGCCATGGACAGCTTTCTGTGCAGTTACTCTACTCTGTACCATGATTGGTTTGTGAGGCCGTCATTCATTACATTGATAGGCTACAACGTGCTACCTGTTATAGCCCCCCTCCCCAACACATCCATTGTGGACTGACCTAGGCACATGGGCCAGAAAATGTGTGTGGGGAACAGCTTCTGTTGTGAGGGTTAAAAAATGAATCACAATGTTATTTATTGTTACAATCTAGCAGATGACATTTTAGATCACAAAGTCAATTACATGTGGCTTTCCAACTGCTAGTAACTTCTGTTATCATCAGCTGACCAACACTGAGGTCTACAGTAGAATAACATTCTGGGGCAAACTGGTCTCTTTGGTTGTATGTGTGTGTATGTTTAAGGGGTGTGTGTCTCTGTTACAGAGAAAAAGAAAGTGTGTGTATATGCATGAGTGTTTCAGAAAGTATATAATACTATCACTGGGACCACTCTGCATGTGTGGGTAGTGGGAAAGATGGATTCTACTAAGTATCAAGGATTCAGTGTAGCAAAAACTCACAAGAGTGATATAAAGGTGATACCTTTTAATGGCAAACTGAGGACTTAGCAAGTGCAAGCTTTCAGGACACTAAGACCCCTTCTTCAGGAATGGGTTAACCTATGCCTGAAGAAGGGGCATTAGTGTCCTGCAAGCTTGCACTTGCTATGTCCTCAGTTAACCATTAAAAGGTATCACCTTTATATCACTCTTGTGAGTTTTTTGCTACATTGAATCCTATCTACTCTACTGGCTAACACAGTACCATTTTTTTTTCTGAATTACTAAGTATCAACAGCTAAATCACACAGTTAGTGACGAAACTGAAAAGAGGTTGGATGTTACAACAAGACAATGGTCCAAGACATATATCAAAACCTACATGAATTACTTCATGAAATTAAAGGTTAAGGCTTTGGAACGGCCTTCACGGTACCCAGACTTGAATATATTATTAACAATCTGTGAGCAGATCTCAAATATGCAGTGCATGCAAAATTACCTAAAAATATTTCTACAGGGTAAAGTGGGAAAAAATTCCTAAACCAGGAACAGAAAGACTGTTATCTGGCTACAAGTCTAACAGGGTGCCCAAACTTTTGGCACCTGCCACATTTTCTGTTTTATTTTTCAGTCTGTTAAGTTCAACAAATAAATAGTAACTGTGCATCATAATTTGCATAAATATGTCAAGTTTAAGTTTGTTAGCTGCAAAGGTTGTTTTAACTTCTGTTAACTAAGAAAATCATCAAATCATGTAACTTGGCCAGGGGTGCCCAGTCTTTTGCATACAACTGTAAATATGTTTGTGTTTGAATGTAAGTGCACTGCCCCCATAACTTTCTCTCACTCACTCTTTCATTCATTATGAAAGTGCAATATCTCTGTTGGTATCATTTTATGGAGCAAAATGCACTGTTGGTCTCTTTCAATAGTGTAAATTGTTGCAAGTCTCTGCTAGTCTCTTGTGTACGTGCATTACCCTACTGATGTTATTAATGATGAGTCGGATGTTCTGTGGAAAACTGATTACAGTTATGGGTCAAGTCGATATCTCCACTGGTTGCTAAAGAGGGCTTGCAATGCACTGGAGTCCTATTTAGCACTGAAGGTGTTTAAATACCCAATTGAATACCTCAGTACAGCTGTCTGCCTCTTAAATAACTCCATTTCTTCTTAGTATACCAGCTTTGGTATGTTTCCTTGCTAGTCTCTTGTAAGTTTGTCATCTGTTGGGCTCATGTAATGGTAAACTGCCCTCCTAGTATGTTGTAATGGCATATTGTCCTGTCACTCATGTGATACTATGCTGGTTTGTTAGCACACATGTTGGGTAAGAAGCTTGGCTGGATATATATAGCAAGACAAGAACTGAGTTAGTCTGGGCTAAGCTATAGAAATTGCTGGATTGCTCTCTCTCTCTCTCGTTAACTCAGGGCCTCCTACTGTGAAATTGTATACCCTTCAGAAAACTAGAGACTTTTGTGCCCCTGAATATGTGAATTTCTAACACATGTAAACATTAACATATTTCCAATTGTATTGAGTAATTCTGATATTGATGTGTACACTCCCTTGGAGTTATTTTGAAGAAAACATCAAAAGTGTATTTTGTACAGGCAGAAACCCTGACGTTGATGCACTAAGCAGAACTGGCACAAACCATCTACATCAAAAATAAAAATTCCCCAAATGCCCATTGATTTAAACAGGGCTTTTATCCACTTGATTTCTAGAGAGATCTCCAAACTTTGCTTCACAAATCATGGAAAATCTCTTTAGCATTAAATGATCTAATTAAAAAGGAATATTTTGCACCACAATGGTTCTGGGGTGGGGTTGGTTATGCACTAAGGTGTGATAGGAAGGTAATAAAGTGGAGATGACTTCTCCAGTGATATCACTTCTCCAGTTACTATGTTATAGAGACTAAGCCCTAATATCCCCCAAAGTTTACTCAATAGACTAACATAGGAATTGGAGAAGTGGTATCACTGGAGAAGTTACCACCACTCTATCATCTTCCTATCAAACCTTAATGCATCTCCCCCAGTTCTTCTTAATACATCACTCTTAGTATTAGAAACACAAAATCAATGTCTGTTGTAAAGTCACGCCAGTATTCTCTGTCTCATAAAGGTAATGCAGGAAGAAAAGTCACAAAAATGTTGCAGAAAAGTTGCAATTTGAGATTTTTTTATTGTTTACCTAAGTAAGCATGTATAAAACTCATGCAAACATATTGATTTGTATGATGTATGGAACACAGTAAATTTTAGATCATGTTTTAAACCTTTGAGTGCCAGAGAGGCACTCAACGCATTGCTTTGCAAGGTGTTGCATATCTCTCTGGCACTTAGTGTTAAACATCTCCCCCGCTGTGCCCTTTGTTCAAAGGAAAATTTAGAAACGCCCGAGGAAAAGCAAATGTGCCACATAAGACAAATACAAATCCCCTCTTAACCCCTTAAGAACCACTGACGTACCCGGACCGTCACGCTGGTCCGGCACTTAAGGACCAGTGACGGTCCTGGTACGTGACATACTTTTACTTACCGCACTCCTGCGTACTGTGCGGTAATACCGGGGAATGAAGTTGATCGCTCCAAAACCGGAGCGATCTCTTTCAGTCCCCCATTTGGCGTGCCGGCACACGTGATCAGTAACGTGGGACGGCACGTCAAAGTTTCCTATCTGGTCCTTAAAGGACCACACACCCCGGGACCGCTGGTCCTTAAGGAGTTAAACCTCAAAGTGCCTAAGAAGTGCTCAGAGCTTTGAGACTCAATGCCTTGAGCACCTCTCTTGTACTGAAAAGGTTAAATCAGGGGGTGTCCAATCTTTTTCATTGATGGGCCTCTTAATCAGAAACCGATATGTGTAAGGGCCACATTCATTTTGTTATAGATAATAATTGTGAATTATAGTCTTAGCTATTAGACAACTGAACTCTTTTTTGCAATAATAAAAAAGCTATATGAAAAGTCTACTCACCTTAATTTACACAACATTTATAGGCTTACACATTTACAGGTATGGTGTTAGTCACACTGCTCAGTTTTGATTAAAGGGATAGTAATACTTAAAATGTAAAAAAATATATGTTGTAGGTTTATCCCCCTGAGTAAAACAAGAGTACTCCCACTGCTGAAAGGTGTTTCATTCAAAAGTTATTAATTTTCAAAGTTGAATTTTTTAGGTGCAGTATCACAGTGGCCTGAAATTGTACAGTGGCGCTGTTGCTACACCATCCTATGGAGATTTATGGTCCCGGGACCAGAGCTGTCCATAGGATGGTGTAGCAACAGCGCCACTGTACAATTTCAGGCCACTGTGATATTGCACCTAAAAAAATTCAAATTTGAAAATTAATAACTTTTGAATAAAACACCTCTCAGCAGTGGGAGTACTCTTGTTTTACGCAGGGGGATAAACCCTACAACATATTTTTTTTTACATTTTAAGTATTACTATCCCTTTAAGTCAATGAGAATACTGGTATATAACAGACAGAATTATTCTTAAAGTGATAATAAGGTCAAATAATAATATTATTTTTTATTGTAGATGTAAAAAAATTATTTGCAGCAAATCCCATCTCTCAAACCGCTATGGTTTGAGAGATATTCACATTGAAAGTTCCCCTTTCCCTCCTCTTCTCCTGACGTCAGCGCTCTAACTGGCACTAGGAGATCCCGGTCTGGGGACCAGCTGGCGGCTCTTCAGCAGAGCTGAAATTGCGTTATTTAAAAAGAATTACTTCATTGGAATGGTCTACAAAGTGTGCCTGGTTTGCAAGCACACATTGTAGACCGTTCCAATGAAGTAGTTATTTTTAAATAACACGATTTCGGCTCTGCTGAAGAGCCTCCTCGACATCAGGAGACATCAGCTGATATGAGGAGAAGGGCAGGGAGAGGGGAACTTTCAATGTGAATATCTCTCAAACCATAGCGGTTTGAGAGATGGATTTGCTGCAAATAATTATTTTTTTTTCATCTACAATACAAAATAATATTATTGTATGACACTACTATCACTTTAAGAACAATAGGGTGTCAGTAACACAATGGTATCAGTGAGCTGGGGGTTAAGCACTACTGCCTTATTAGTTCATATGTGTGCTAGCTGCTAAGAGAAAAATGGTAGCCCTCAGGAGGACTGCACCTTGGCCTCAGACAGGCCACATGTTTGCTGACTATGTATTAAATAGTAGAGAGGTCTCGGATGTATTGAGAAGCAATATTGGATACCTCTCTAGCATTAAATAAGTTAAAATCTCTATTTAAATTAATAAAATTATTTTTTATTTGTGCCATAAGGTGTTTCATTATATAATTTTTGTTCTGAACATAAGAATCTATGTATAAAAGATTTCCCTCAAATGCCAGAATTCATCAAGTGGCGGATAATCAGATATGATGCTCATTACCACTATCACTGAGAGATACCTTCAGTTATTTATCAACGACAAATCGCATTTCTTTGTTTTTCATATGCAAGTCATGGAAATATGGCTAGAAATATGGTTAAAATGGTGAAAGCGCAACCATCCCATTGATATGCACACATACACATACATGTATGTGTCTGCTCCAAGATATCTATGGGATCCAGCAACCTGAAGCTGGTGGATGGAAGTATATATCTAATGAATGAGCATGTGCCAGATATGATCCGACTAGATGAACCAGCGAATGACATAGGCACAAGGAAATCAGAAGAGTTCATTGCTCGTTCATCCATTTGCCTTTTGATGATATTCCCCTAAATCTGCTTTAACAGATGTAAAGCTTGTTATTCTCAAGGGTAGAGTGTTGACTGTAAAAGGGGATTTTGGGGACTTCCCATTGATATATGCCTGAAACAGTCCAGATGGTAAATTTGGTTTTCAAAGTAAATAATAATTTGTAGACTGATCTTTCCACTCTCATACTTTGAACTATGAGATTCTTATCCACTGGCTATACAAGGCTCCAGAGCTGAACTGCTTTTGGTACACAGTTCTTCAGACAACCACTGATATGAGACTTAAACCTCAAAAGGCATTTTTAGAGAGCTTTCATGGGCAGCTCACATGCTGCTCCTGTAAAGAGTTAAAACCTGAAAACCTTGTAAAAATTCCCTTTAAAATTGATCCTCAAAATCTCACCATCAGGAGTAAACATTTTAAAGATATCCGCACATGACAAAAGTTAGATAAATAAGTTTGCTTCTAGGTCCTTAGTCTTTTAATGTATTTATAAATGACCTTGGAGTGGGTATTTAAAAAAATAAATCTCTATATATAGATGACACTAAAAATGGCGTAGGACTGAAAGCAGTGTAGTAAAAATTGCTGCAATTCCCTTTTCCTGGTGCTATGTTATATTGTAAAATTTTGCTAAATTAAGAGTTTGTGTCTCAGTCAGGTTAATGACCTTTGGGATTGTGAAATATGGTTGTGATCTGATTCCTATATTGCACATTTAACTGTGAAACACTATTGAAAAAAAAAAATAGCAACTCACACCAGGCGGCTAAAGTAGCATCAAATGCTGCTTACTAGTAGCACAGTATGCAAATAATTAGGTGCCCTTTGCTCACCATGCTGTTAAATATTTACAAAGTGTGCAGCTAATTAGGCATCCTGTGTATAACATGCAACTAAATAATAGCACAGAAGGCACCAGTTCGTATAGCTCCATGGAACCTAAACAAAGTTGCTACATATATGTATCTTTTCCACACAGAGCCCCATTCATGACAGATGTCCATTCACTTTTGTAATGCAGCACACATGCACAGAAGTTCTTATTCACAGCTTAACGTATATAGTAATTCTATATGGCCATTTTAGAGCCACACAATTATCCCCAAACACAGCTTTGCTGCTTAGTAAATCTTGCACTTTGACAGAAGGCATTTTCTAACAATGAGTAACTGTTAATGGTGCAATGAATGTCAAAATAACACTAAAAAGAGCTCAATGGTTGTGCAGGTGAGACAAAAAAGATGGACTCCTTCCTTTGGAGTCAAAATGTAATACCAGATTTATTCATACCCCGCAATATTGTGTAACGTAAATAGTCCCAAGTAGAATATTTTATCTTTTCAGTGAAATTCAGATTAAAAAGAGAGACTGGGCAAGCAAACTTGCGCTTTCAACTAAAACAAAGGCAGGGATTCTTCACAGTAAGGGCAATAAGGCTATGGAATTCTTTGCCTTGGGATGTTGTGCTTGCAGATAATGCAATTGCATTCAAAAAAGCAATGGATGCCTATCTAGCACAGAACAATATTGACAATTATGACAGATGGCTTCAAAGCAAATAGGATATTGATCCGGGGAACTATTTGACTACCAATTGGAGTAAGGAAGGAATAATTCCCCTCCCCCCCAAACACACACATTTGGGACTAGATTGGAAATGGCTCCAGAGGGCTTTTTTGCCTTCCTCTGGATCAGCAGGGGTGTTTTTGGCATGGGCTGGACTTGATGGACGCATGTCTTTCTTCAGCCTTATCTACTATGTTACTATGTTACAAATGGAATATATGGCTCAACTAAAATTAATGAAAAGCAATGAATACAGTTGAAAATTAGAAGGTAATTGCTGATGGAGAAGGATTTAGCCATTCTAAATTATGTATTCAGTAATAACTCAAAGTTTCAAGCAGCAACTACAAAAGTAAACAAAATATTATCATGAATAAAAAGGTCTACTAATTCAAGTATAGGTACTTTTCCATTCCACAAATATTTGATAATACCTTATCTTGAATATGGAGTTTTAGTTCATAAATTACATTAAAAGAGCAAAGAAGTGCAACCATTATAATAAAATGAATGGAGGAATTAAATTGTGAACAAATTGCCAATATAGATGTGAAACGGTCTCTGATCTTATTACAATATACAAGCTTTTTCAAGGTCAATGCAAAGACTTCACAATGGAATTTTTATCCCAATGCCAGTGCAAATAACTATAGGACATCCCTTAAGATTAAAGTTAATTTCAGCTTCAACAGAGGAAAGATTCTTTACAATCAGGGCATTTAAGCTATGGAATTCACTGCCAAGGCAGGTGGCAATGACAGATATAGATATCTTAAGGATCTAGGGGCAGCTGCTTCAAGTTATATATGATTTAAAGCATTTAGTTGCTATGTGAGTGCTGTATGCCTTTTTGATAATTTTAATACTTTGGCATATGACTACATATATGGAATATCTTCTTTATATTGTCTAAAGTAATAGTTTAGGTGCATTTTAGCAAAGATAAATAGGGCTATATTAAGTGAGATTTATTCAGGGTATACTTTGACAGAAGCCAAAGATTTTCCCACATTTCAGTCTAAATTTGCTGTAGTACCCTGTAGACAAGGCCCGCTTCCTCGGGGTAATTTTGGACTCTTCTCTTTCCTTATCCTCCCACATTAATGATGTAACCAAAACCTGTTGCTTCTTTCTTCGGAATATAGCAAAAACTTGGCCATTCCTCTCTCACTCTACAACAGAAACCCTCATGCATGCTCTTATCCTTTCTCACCTGGACTACTGCAACTCTTTACTTATTGGTCTTCCTACTAACCATGTCGCTCCTCTCCAATCAATTCTTAATTCGGCCACCAGAATACTCTTCCTCTCCTCCAGAACAGTACCCACTCCACCACTTTTAAAATCAATGTCATGGCTTCCCATAAAGCAGTGTATCACATTAAAAATCCTCATCATCACCTTCAAGGTTCTCCATCACATGTCCCCACCTTATATTTCATCTTTGATATCCCGACACATACCTGCACGTCCACTATGCACCAGGCATGGTGGATGACTCTCTGCCCCTTTAACCACTATCACTGTTTCACAACTGAAGGCTTTTTTCCCTTGCTACTCCCTACCTCTGAAATGCCCTACCACCCAGTATTCACTCCTATTGAGGTGGATATCTTCCACCCCTTGTCACTGAAGTGCTAAGCTTGATGAGATACGTGCAAGTGTGGTGAGAGTAACCCAGATATATCCGCATTGCAGTTAATAGAAAGGCTTGAGGTTTTTAGATCACAAGCACATCTTGCCTCATTAAGTCACAAGTGCACTGGTGCTGCATGTTCATTCATGTCTGTCAATATATAAACATTTGCATACTGTGCCAGGCTAAGCCAAGGGTGAAGTCATCATGAGATCCCCTGAAGTCATAAAGAACACAGAATTGCTGTGAACTCTGTGTGATGTGGACTGTAGGCAATATTTCCATCTTATTATGCACGCAAGAAACAACTGAGAATGGCAAAGCAGAAAAGCAACAACACATCATCATCAAAAATGTCAATGTACAATGTCAAGTAATAGAAAATATTATTTGCATAATTTAACAAAACTAGTGAGCAAAGAGAAGTATATAGTAAATTATAATAATGGCAGTTAGGTACAAAATAGTAGTGCATATTAACTGAGCACATAATGGGAATTAACCCTCAAAATGACATGTTATTTGATTAAAAAATGTATGATATAGGGTCCAAGTCCTGCTCAGGCCCACAGCATGCCTGATGCAAGGGGAAGAATACATGTACATTTATTTCAGTGCTCCTGTTAAATGAATGGTTTGGTCTCCTTAAGTACATGTCCATGGAAAAGTGGCTAAATGGTCTGAAAGACATCATCGGTGCTCAGTCAATCAGCCGCTATAAACAAACAAGTAACAAAAAGACAACGTAGTTGTGAAAAATCTACCACTGCACTTACTGGGCGTATTGGTTGAATAGATGTGAACTTATTGATTGAGCAGCCCTACTGTGTACACCGATGAAAGGATGAACAACAGAATACAACTGTTACTATTACACTAAGTAATTTGTGTCTAACAATCCATGATTTTCAGTAGGCTGCTTGTAGATAGCTACAAGGGCATTTTAGGAACCCTAGAGCCATCTGGAGAAGGGTAAATGTAGGCCTCCAAATATTGGGAAAAATATAGGATTTGGTTTATTTCTGGAACATTGGGACAGTTAGGATGTTAGGAACACAAAGCAAATCATCCTGAAACACAGAGAACGCCAGGTATGCCCATGCATTCAAATGCCCCTGATAGCAAAAACAAAATGAAAGGGAAACATTAACTACAGGAATATGTGACTTTTAATTTGTTTAATAATTTAATAATAATTTGCTTAATGGCTAGGTTCTTATGCATGATTGAAGTACAGAGCAGTGTAGTGTATCTTCAAAAATCATGTGCATTTAGTTAATGTCAACCAACAAACCACCACAGAGCTCTATTTACTAAGTAGAAGTGAAAGCAGGCTACCCTAGATACTGTTCTCTGAATGTGTTAAGTGAAATGCAGTAAGGAAGTCCTACTTATAAATACGTTAAGTACAACTTACGTATATACCTACACTAACACTGAGAGTGCTAGATCAGGGCTCAAAATTTTCACTCACCACTAGCCAAAGGCGAGTGAAAATTCAGCCCTGGCGAGTAGAAATTCAGCCCTGGTGCGTATGTTATGGCTTGCAGAGGCGAGTAACTTTTCAGGTATGGCTAGTAGCAAAGGACTTCACATTTTAAGCCCTGCTAGATTATATTACAGGTGCTAATTTTATCTCTGCTTTTATCTCCAGTTTTCTCCATAGACTTCATTAGGAATATGTTTGATAAAACGGGTGTTAACATTTAGCACCTGCAATAGAATCTAGCCCTAGACTGATATTTCAACAACAATTGGAACAATTCTGGAGCTAACCAACTGCATCATACGAGATAAATTGACTGTCTCCAAATTTCCATTGATTTAAATAAGTTTTAACCCCTTATATGCTAGAGAGGACTACAACTCAATACAATGTGGTGGAGTCCTTGTTAGAATGCCAAGTGTTAAAAGCCCCATTAAAATCAACAGGAATGTTTTTGTTCCCTATTCGTCTGCCATAGAATTGCTTCTGTTTTCTTAGAATATCAGACTCTGTATGTCAGTGTATCGATATACCTGTACCCCTGATGATAACATATGAATGTGCAGTCAACCCCTGGATTAAGAAAATTGTCTAGTTGCATGACAAATCATTATTCTTGATCAATGTTGAATGAGCGCACAAATCTATTGATGCATTTATTTTCTAAATGAGAAATTCATACAAAAATCACACCTCAACTACATTGTTCTGCAGAACCATGCAAGAAGACAATAATATAGCAAAACGGAAGTCTCCATCTATAAAAGTATATACATACACTGTCCAGCTGTATGAAATGCTACTTCCTAGGTAATTACTTCTGTTAAACACAATAGGTAAAATTTATTTTTAAAGGTATAGTACCTTTTTTTTTTTTTTGTTTTGTTTTTTTTTTTTTTTTTTCCAAAAGCTTTATTGAATTCGAAAAACATACAAAATACAATGCACATTGGAAAATTCACATATGAATCAAATAGGGAATGTTACAAAGAAGGACAAGCGTACAGTTACAGTAGCAGACTGAATTCTCAGGACATTATAAGACATCTCAAATGAGCCATATCTGAACTGACAGACAAATAATACTACCAGTCAACTTTCCTAGTAGAATGTTGAGAGAAAGGGGAAAGCGGGAAAGAATAAGAAGAGGGACGAGAGAGAGAGAGAGAGATAGAGAGAGAGAAAAAAAAAAAAAAAAAAAAGGATTGGGAGGGGGAAAGGAATTCCTGGGACCAAGATTGAACACAACTGCTAAACCTGCGACGCCGCCACACCAAAGTAGACAGTCCATCTAGCCCACTGGAGGGAAAACGATTCCAACCTACCCACACAGGCGGCATGATAACGTTCAATATCAAAGACGGCTTTCAATTTGCCTTTCCATTCCGCCAGCGTGGGGGGGTGTTCAGATCTCCAATGCAAAGGAATACAAGCTTTCGCAATCGTGATCGCTAGTAACCATTGGTACTTAGGCAGCTGAGCTGATCTAGCTGAGGTGGGCAAAATGTTCAACAAAACCATTTCCGGTGAAGGAGGAGGGCAGTGCGGGAAAAGCTGATTTAGTTCTATAAAAATCTCTGTCCAATATTTGCTAATGGCTGGGCAAAACCACCATATATGACCCATCGTGCCCTGGTGTAGCCGACATCTCCAGCAGTCTCCGGAGACTGAAGGATAAAAGCGTGCAATTTTTTGAGGGGTCATGTACCATGTCGTTAAGATTTTGTAGTTGATTTCCCTGAGAGACGTACTCGTTAACATCGAGGACGTAAGGGAGATTGAAGATTTCCAAACATCATTAGATATTGTGCAGTTTAAGTCCCTCTCCCAGGCCACCTGGAAAGCCCATCTAACCCGACGACGGGGAATCAGGAGGAAGTTATAGATACGTGATATAGCCCTAGAAATAAATTTATCTTTGGCAAAGGATTTTTCAAAGGGAGTGAGGCAGTCTGTGAGAGGCACCCTTTTGAAGTGTTTACCCAGAAAGTTGCGTATCTGAATATACCGCCACCATTCCGACGCAGGTAAAGAATGGGCTTCGCAAAGAACCTGGAAAGATAAGAAATCAGAATCAGAAAGAAAGGAATTTACAGTATGCAATCCCACAGAAGACCACTTAGAGAATGACCCAGGGGATAGCCCAGGTGGGAAGCTAGGATTACCTAGAAAGGAGAGATGAGGGGATGGGAAGGGGGCCAGGGCTCGTTGGGCGTTGAGACGGTGCCAAAATACTAAAAGATGGCCAAGGACCGGGTGTTCCAAACAGCCCCTAGGGATATCACTTTTCCTACACCAGATAAGTTGGTCAAGAGTAACCTCAGGAAATGATCGCTGTAGGACCGAGATCCATCCAGCCTGCCGCGCGGATCCACGACCCAGAACAAACAAAACAGCCGTATGACAGGCTGTGTAATACAAAGACATGTCCGGAACACCCAATCCACCACGGGACGCAGGCTGAAACAGCAGCGAGCGTGGTAGACGGGGTCTCCTATATCTCCAGACAAAGGAGAGAATCAATGACTGCATCTCTTTGAGCAAAGAAGGTGAAATTCTTAAAGGGATGGTCTGAAACAAATACAATAGTTTAGGCAGTATTATCATTTTGACCAGATGAGTCCTCCCTATCCATGAAACATAGAGAGAATTCCATCTAAGAAAATCCTGCTTCAAGGAGGAGAGTAGCGAGGAAAAATTTAGTTGAATGATGTCCTCTAAAGAGGGAGTTAGGAGGATACCGAGGTACTTAATAGAGTTGGTCGCCCATCGAAACGGAAGGGACCCCTCAATTTCTACTTTATCTGCCAATGGAACATGTATGCCTAATAACTCAGATTTAGTCAGATTGATCTTGAACCCCGAAAATGTAGCAAAGTGAGATAGAAGATCAGTCAACCTAGAAAGCGAGGAAGTTGGATTAGTAAGGAACAGCAGGATGTCGTCTGCAAATGCCGCCAGATGAAATTCCTCAGAGTCAACCAAAATACCATTGATTAAGGGATCAGATCTAATAAGTGCAAGCAAGGGTTCCAATGTCAGTACAAAAATAAGTGGAGAGAGCGGACAACCTTGCCTAGTCCCATTTGAGATAGAGAACCCTGAGGATAACGCTCCATTGGCCTTTACCCGTGCGGTAGGGGCAGCATATAAGGATAGGATAGAGGATAGAAAATTAGGGCCCAAACCAATCCACTCCAGGACCGCCTTCATGTAAGGCCACTGAACTCTATCAAAGGCCTTTTCGGCATCTAAGGATAGAAATACCGTAGCCCTGCCAGCTGTCTGAGCATGATGTAAAAGAGTTATCGCTTTTATGGTATTGTCCCTCACCAATCGTCCAGACACAAACCCTGCCTGGTCCACGTGGATCAAGGAAGGCAAGAATTGCTGCAATCTCCTTGCTAACAATTTCGCAAAAAGCTTTAGATCAACGTTAAGGAGGGAAATGGGCCTATAGCTGCCACAATGAAGAGGATCTTTGCCTGGCTTGTGTAGGACCGTAATGTGAGACTCCAGAGACTGAGTGGGCCATGAAGCCCCCAACAGAATAGTATTAAAGGTGTCCAGCATAAATGACAGCAAAGTGTCCTTGAAAGTTTTATAATAGGAAGCCGGGTAACCGTCGGGTCCTGGGCTCTTGCCCAGCTGCGTCGAGTTAAGGGCATCCTCAAGCTCGATCTTGGTGAACGGAAGATCAAGTGTACGAGCATCCTCCGTTGGGAGTCTCGGTAGGTTGGCTTTGCGCAAAAAATCAGCGATTACAGATGAAGGTTCAGCCGACGCGTCGACCCTTGAAGTACCCAAATTGTACAAAGATGCATAATAAAGTCGAAATTCCTCAAGAATGTCCGCAGTTCTGGAAGCTAAAGAGTTCCCATCACGGCGTATTTGGGGAATGAACATCTGGTCCCTCTTCATCTTAACGAGCTTAGCCAGTAATTTCCCAGATTTATTACCCCTCAAGTAGTTTTGATACTTAAACCACATATGTAACTTAATGCATTGGGCCTGTAGGAGACTATGCAGGTCAGCACGTGCCTGTGACAATTCCTTTAAGAGAAACGGAGACTGCAGCAATTTGTGTTGACTCTCTAAAGCACGGATGGTGGCCAAGAGTTTATCAATGCGCTTAGTCCTTTCACGTTTCTTAAAGGCGCACAATTTAATAAGATGCCCCCTAAGGACACACTTGTGGGATTCCCAAATGATAGGCAATGGGACGTCGGGAGTCATATTATCCATCAAAAAATTAGAAATTTCCGATTTTATAAGAGCCACCGCCGAAGGGTCATTGAGCAAAGAATCATTAAGCCTCCAAGAGGTGTTAGCCTTCTCACGTGGACTCAAAGCAAGGGTTATAGAGACAGGGGAATGATCCGATAAAGTCTGAGATCCAATAGACGCAGATGTCAAAAAGTCGAGATGGAAACGATCAATAAAGAAGTAATCGATCCTAGAATAAGACCTATGTACTGCCGAGTAAAAGGAATAGTCCCTATCTGAAGGATGTAAAATACGCCAAGAATCCAGTAAGTTCCTAGCAGAGAGCAATGAGTTGATAGACCGCAGCAGAGAATACCTGAGCGACGATGTCCCAGAGGAACAATCCACTGCAGGATTGAGGGGAACATTAAAGTCACCCCCAAACACTATGGTGCCCGTCTGAAAAGAGTCCAGGATTTCCAGAACCCGCCTCAGAAAGGGCAACTGGCCCGAATTGGGGCAATAGACATTAGCCAGGGTAAAAATTTTATCACCCATCATACCTTTGACAAACAAGTAACGCCCTTCCGGATCCACCACAGTATCCAGCAGAGTCCATGGCAGGGACTTATGAATCAAAATTGCTACACCTTTAGTCTTCTCCGCCGAAGAGGCAAGCCACACATTATGAAAGTGTGAAGAAGATAATGGAGGATGTCGACCACGAGCAAGATGGGTCTCCTGCAGAAATACAATCTGTGACTTGAGGCGGGAAAGTTCCCGAAAAATCATAGAGCGTTTATATGGACTGTTCAAACCCTTGACGTTGTATGACAGGAAATTAAGGTCAGCCATGATTATCTACAGGGAATGAGCTGCGCAGGAGCAAAAGTTGCACAGGTGGTCCCAAGGAAAGAGAGGGGGAGAGAAAAAAAAAAAAAAAAAAAAAAAAAGGGGGGGGGGATAGGGAGAAGGGAGATGACAAGAAGGGATGGGAAAATAAAAAAGGGAGGGATGGGGAGTGGAGAGAGAGGGAGCTGAAAGAAGAACAGGGGAGACAAGTCCAGGGAACGAGAAGAAGGAAAGAGGGAGAGAAAAGGAGAGGAAGAAAACAAAGGAAGAAGAGTAAAGCAGGTAAGCCCACAGTGATCATCAATATCAGAATAAGAAAATAACACATTAGTAACACAACATTCCCAAGTAGCAGAATAAGTCGCGTCCTGAGGCGCCACCCCAGAAACTACCAAGGAGCGTCTCAGGAGGTATAAGCGACAAGGGCCCAAGGGCCTGGAGAGCGAGCCATAGCCCAAAGGGCACTCGCAATATGACAACCAGATGAACGTGATACTAAGAAACAAAATATTGAGAGATTTATCCATTAACGAACAGTAGCACATACAAAAAAAAAGAGCATCTACATGAGTCATATATAACACAAACATAATTCCCCATGCAAAAGAACATATAGGGATGTCCAAGCAACGTTGGGCACCCCCCGAGTCCGCCCAAGAGTCAATCCCGGGCAGCCAGAGGGGGTCGAAAAAGGCAAAATAGTCAGATCAGGCCCGGTCCACAAAGCAAGCCCTCGCCAAGCCTGGAGATCCGTTAATTATGAATGCACTTATGAGGGTATTTAGTCCACCGAAACTAGTGTCTATACCGGGCTGAGAGGGGAGTACACACCTAGGGATCATCACAGTCAGATCAAACAATAACCCAAGTGGTATGTAACCCAGGAGTATATCCCCCCCTCAAAACATACAGGAGGCCTAACACAATAAACATAAGATGTATAGGTAGCTGCCTAAAATAAAGTCAAGCAAACATGTGCCCAATAAACATATTGAAAGCCACTTCATCCCACCCCCATATCCCAAATGGCATATAATGAAAAATTAAAGTCTGTAAATTCCTGTATACATTACCAGTCCCAGATAAAAACAGAACAGTTGAAAACAGGTACAGTCCAAAGAGTCCACTAGCTGTGAAATTTGGCACTCGAGGGACAGGCAACAAGCACCGTCGAACCTCAGAGACAAGACGAACAGCCACTAGGTAATATAGGAGACTCTTCAAGCTGGGGTAGCGTCCATTAGTGGCTGAGGGCCGGGAGGGGTTTTGTTACGGCGTCGCTTCGGTAGAGGCTCACCAACCAAGTGCCACCTCATCCTCTGGTTCGCCTGCAGTTGCACCTCCTGGTGTTTTGGACGATCCTGAGGAACTGCTGGAACCGCTATCCCCAAAGCCGCGCAAAAGGTATCCACTTCTTCCGGATGCCGCAGGACATGTGTGCGGCCCTCCCGTTGCACCTGAAGATGGAAAGGGAACCCCCATTTATAGCGAATCTGCAGGTTACGCAGATGATCAGCCAGGGGTTTCAACGCCCTTCGTTGTTGTAGGGTAAAGGGAGTAATATCCTGATAAAACTGTAGGTCACAACCAGCATACTTGACTATATCCATCTCCCTAGCTTTAGCCATCACACGTTCCTTATCTGCGTAATAATGGAAGCGGCAGATTATGTCCCTCGGAGGATCGGAAGGGAGGCCCCGTGGTCTGAGCGCCCTGTGTGCCCGGTCCAGAAGAATAGTAGAGTCTGGCGGTGTCCCCAACATATGAGCAAAGAGGCTCTGCAGAAATGCTGGTAAGTCTTTAGCCGGGGTTGATTCAGGAACATTCCGTATCCGGACATTGTTCCTCCGTCCTCTGTTTTCTAAGTCGTCAATTTTATATTGCAAAGTTGTGAGAGAGTCAGTCTGGTCAGATACAATCTGTTCCAAGTTGAAAAGTTGAGTTCTCAGCCCTTCCACCGATTCCTCCACCTGGTGGACTCTATGGCCTAGGCTCAGAAAATCCTTCTTCAAGTCCGCAATATCAGCTTTCAGAGCCTGCTTAATATCCGCCGCCAGGTTAAACAAATCCGCCTTGGTAGGAGGCGATGCCAAGTCCGATGGCGTACCAGCTTCCATTTGCCCGTCTTGGGTGACAAGTAATTTCTCTTGGGGAACACCAGCTGTGTGAGACACAGGGGATGAGCCGACCTCCGCGTCGTCCGGTCCAGTCCTGGAGATTCCGGGGTTGTGACGCAGTAAGGAGGCAATGTCTACTGCCTGCGCGGGAACCGATTTCAGTTTCCGACTTCTCCCACCCTGACGGTGAGACCGAGCTTTAGACATCCGTATAGACTGCAGGATGAGAGTGGGAAGAGGAATCCAACAAAAAAAAAATTCACAGTTAGGGGAATTATACGCCAAATTATAAGCTGGATGCTCAGGAGCTAGATCAACACGCGTCCATCTCCTAGGCGCGGTAGCTCCACCCCTCAAGGTATAGTACCTTTTAAATAATAATGTATCACTAGGAACATAATGCTATCTGGGAAAATAGACAAAGACTCCAGAGAGAGTGAATGGGTTACAGCAGTGATGATCAAACCACACTTCAGAGAACATATAGCAAGCCAACTCACTTACATGGTCTGCCATTTAGATTATTCTTAATTTTTGCCATGTAAGGGGCCCCTGTGAAATAGTTTGAGAGCCCATGATCTATATTCACTATACTGGAAAGTGTTATGATGTTCTCTTTAGATGCTAGATCAGTAATTCACAACCTTAGTCCCTAGTCAGTACAGATCAGCAGAGTTTAAAAGATGTCCCTTCTTGATCACAGATGCTTAGTCAGTGGATCAGTCATTGTGACTTATTAAATTCTCATTATACAGGGTTAGCTTTAAACTTTAAGTAGGTTTATCCATTACCAGACTGGTGCTGAGAATCACTGTGGGAGACTTTTATTAGTAATTCTTAATCTTAGTCCAAACTATATATCAAAAGACTATATTTTAGAGATAGCCCTGTTTTATCACAGGTGGGTGATCACTTTGTATGATCTAATAAGGCCTAAGCAAGCCTATTCTTAAAACCTGACCTGTTGTGCTTGGGTGACAAGGATTAAAAATTGCAGCCTCAAATTCAGATATTTTTATTGCTTTTTGTTTACATTTTAAATATCTTTTTTGTATTATATTTTATCTTTCTTCCACTACTACTTTTCAGCCTTAATATCTCTGAAGGATTCTAATGATAATTTATTTGCGTATTTGAGTATTAGGTTTTTTTTTGTATATATGCTTTGCATGTTCGTATTAAATGGAGCTATATAGCTTGTACACAAAGTTTTACAGAACAAAACAATATAGTTATTAAAGTGGAAGTTAACACAAGCAACTTGGCTGTGTGTCACAGGGTTTAGCCACAGTAAATGTGAATACATATGGAAACAGTAGCAGCAAATATAGCTGCTTGGCAGTGTGCTGAGTCAGTAAGGTTAATGTCGGTCCTACCAACTGTCATAGTTACCCTGAGTGTTGAGTTAGGATTTGGTGGAAATATCAGGTCTGCTTTGACAGGTTTATTTTAAGATGGCAATGGAATGACCAGGAAATGACCAGAAGACAGGAGGGCGTTTATATAGTTGAGGAGTAAGTTTAAAAGTTGACATGTAACATTGTGTATTGTTTACAGTGCATAATCATTTAACCTTTGTTTTTGTTTGCAAAAATCTAATGAGAATGATGTGCAATGTTGTTCAAAATGTAAGTAACCTGATAAGACTGCTTGGAAAATAAAGAATGTTTCTAATATGAGACCAGTTATCTGCATTATGTTTTAAATATATATATATATATACACACCCCTTGGATGCTATAGGTTACCCAATATATTGATTATCAATGTGTTGGAATTGTCTAAATCATCTAAGGGGTTAAATAAACTTGGAAATCAAATATTGTCACATGACAACTACCACTTTCACGGGAAGAGCACTCAATCATTTCTGTAAGTGCTGGTGAGTGGTATATAATATTTAACCCTTTCATTGCAAGAGTGGTATGCACCACATTGTAGAACAATGCAGTGTGTACACTCATTGGATGCTAGAGACTCCACAAAGCATTGCAGATGTCTCTGGCATCTAAGAAGTTCAATGAATATACACCCATTTTGCTTTTAGTTGATACTGTCTCTTTAATTGCAGAAGTAGTGCTCCTAGTGGTTTTTTAAGGAAAAGTAACTTCTCCAACCTAAACTAACTAAAAGATTGACCATGTGTGCCCCTGTCCCCAGGATTTTGACTCTGAGCAAGTGCACCAGCTCTATGGGGGCTTGCAACATTAGTCACCAATCAGTGACCGGGAGTGGAACTTGCTTCTCCTTCCTATTGATTAAAGGGAGCTGGACTGGTAATTTCTGTGGGTAAGTATAAACCTCTGCGTTACCAGAGCAAGTGTGTGGCAGTCAGTGGCACATGACCAACCTAAAGTTAATTTAAGTTTGAGGTTTACTTTTTCCTTTAAGTCTGTTATCTTGGACAACTAACAGACTAGTATCTAAAATTATAGTCACCATCTTTTTTGTCGTTACTTATTCTGCAAGTACATAATATGTAAAGTCGTTTTGCCTATACCTTTTAGTGTTTTTCTTTTTTTAAACTTTTGTCTCTAACAGCTATTTGCATATGTTTTCAGAAAGCTTTCTATGTGGGACTGTAAAAGCAGAGCGAGTGCAACAATGTAAAAATAAGTGAACCAATGTGGAAAAGCCAGCCTCTATAGCACACAGGTCACTAAGAGCTGCAGGGAGACTGCAACATTGTATTAATTACTCTGCTATGGCAGTGCATTGCATGCTTTCTGGAAACACAGATCCAGGGAGCTCAGTGAGATACATAAAAGTTTAAACACAAAAGAAAAGCATAGGCACATATTTGCAGAGTATGTAAAATCAAAAAGGAGGCTGACTATCTTTTTAAGGATTTCTTTGACAAAGAACAGACTGGATGATCAGAGTCTCAGAACAAACAGGGGAATCCTTAAGTCGTGGTCTGTCCTAAACAAAACTGTCCTCTAGAGCTCTGGATCTGTTAACCCCTTAAAGTGATAGTAACAATTAATATGTAGAGTTTATCCCCCTGAGTAAAACAGGGTACGATCAATGCTGAAAGGTGTTTTATTCAAATGTTATTACAGCTCTAACTTGTATTTTTTAGGTGCAGTCTCACAGTGGTCTGAAATTGTACAGTGGCACTGTTGCTACACCATCCTATGGACAGCTCTGGTCAGCTGCCATAAATCTCCACAGAATGGTGAAGCAACAGCGCCACTGTACAATTTCAGGCCACTGATATACTGCACCTTAAAAATTTAAGTTTGCACAGTAAAAACTTTTGAATACAACACCTTTTAGCAGTGGGAGTACCTTTGTTGTACTCAGGAGGACAAACTCTAGAACATATATGTTTTTAAATTGTAAGTATTACTATCCCTTTAAGAACCATAGGGGAGTGCATCACATTATTATGCAACTGTCTGTCTGTCTGTAACACCAAGGTCACCAGATTAATGTTGTATACTTATGAAAAAGCACATACTGCAGAGTAAGGTGACCTTATATCCCTTTAAATCAAGTATACTTCTGATAACGTTCTACACGAGTACACAGGAACCAGTAAACCATGCAATATGCTTATTTTATAAGTGTCCATGATTTAAATGCATACGTGGTCATCTTACTGCAGAGATACGCTGGTTCCTGCGCTGGGTTTTAGAGTTAATTTGTGTCCTGCATTATGCCCTGTTCACACTGGCAACTTGACTATGCAATTCATCTGTGTTTAACTTCCCCCAATTGCCTGCATTCCCACAGCAATCCCATCATATGGGTGGAAAGAATGAGGTATGACGGATGGCCGGGCTACATGGGTGTCAGTCATATATTGCTGGCTGATGCCCCCAGTGGTCAGCCAGACACAGAAGGTTGAAAACAGTATCACAACCAACAGTGGTGCCCATGTGCACGATCTGTTGCCAAATAAATCAGGCATTCTCAAAAGTGGATGTGCGCAACACTTACATGCATCCAAGTTGCAGCAAGCTACATTATGGTACATTATATATATATATATATATATATATATATATATATCTCAAATCATCTGTGTGATCAGCACCATACGGGGTAATTTACTTCACACTGGTGCATTTAGCACTGGGTTAATAATGCTGTACTAAAGTTACTGTTGAGACAGGGACTTAAAGGGAACCTCTGGTTACCTTATATGATACCATACTTAATTTCTCCACTGCTGTGTGTGTATGTGTGTATATATATATATATATATATATATATATATATATATATATCCTATATAATAATTTGCTAGAAAGTTTGTAATGACGCAGTCATGCGCAGTAAAGACTGCCAGTGACGAGGCTGGTACAGAGCGGAGCGCTCCGAAGGAGCATCCAGCTTTATATCAGCCGCGGCGCGGGCAGTCTCTACTGAGCATGATTGTACCACAACCGGCTGGCACTGTATCAGCCGCGGCGTGGGCAGTCTCTACTGTGCATGACTGCCCCACAACCGGCGTATATATATAAATTTCCACATGAGGTATTAATAATCCCTAAAGATGGAATACTTTACAGAGCTTCTTGCAATGATAAACCTTCATCTGCCGGAAGCTTTAGCCCTTTTTGACCAGGTGCTGGTCCCCAGAGAGTAAACAGTGTGAAGGCTCCTGATTGGTTGAATTACCTACTGGCAGATGGAGTACATAATCACCCTAATTAGCTGGCTGTATTATCTCAGTGACTAACAGACTTTAGTCCACTGTCATAATGCACATACTGTATTCTAGCATATTCTGCAATATAGTCTGCTTCTTCACATCTCTTATATCTAACATAGTTCAGCATTGCAGCTTTAATGATCCTTGGGAAATGCAGCTCTGTTCCTGATTATTATTTGATCAACCACAGTTTCTCATTCCCTGACTTAGGCCTTGATTATATTACACTTCATAACTTTATCACGGGTTTTCTCCAGTAGACTTCAGTAGGAACGATAACACTTATTACCTGTAATGGGATCTATGCCTGAGTGTGTCACCTAAAAGTGTACAACCTACAGTGCAGTTAACAACAAACACACCTTTTCAATTTAGTTTGATATACATTTTTAATACTGGACACTTGTGACAAAAACACTCAACAGGACTGAAATGGAATTGAAGCAACCCTGCCATATTCATTTTTCAATACATATCCTGCATTAAATTAACCCTTTGAGTGCCAGAGAGCCATCCAACATATTACAGTTTAGGTGTAGTTTTTGCAATAAAAAGGCATTCTGTCCACAATAAGTATACCAATACTGACCTTAAAAAGAGTAAATTAACCATAGCCACAATGTACTTAACCACTTACACGGAAGTATCCCTAGAATCCATGACGGTTCCTGATTTAACCCTCTGCGTGTTCAACATAAAACTTTACAACATGCTGCATGCTTATCTGGCGTGCAAAGGGTTAAAAGCAGTGGTTCCCCACCTGCTCCTCAGGAGCACCTACAAGGTCATGTCTTTAAGATTTCTCTGCTTGTGCAGAGGTAAGTTAATTAAAAGAACTGAGACTCTAATTAACTCATCTGCACTCATGCAGGGAAATCCTAAAGACAAGGCCTGTTAGTCATCCCAAACAATGAGGTTGGGATAGAACTGGCTTAAAGCGGAACTACCACCCTATATAAAGTCGCCACCCTATAATTAGGCATATGGTAGGCTGACCAGACCTCACCTTTAACCGGGGACGCATAGGAGAAATGCATACTGCAGGACTGCATTGATTTCAGTGAAGTACTGCAAAATGGCTATTTCCTATGTGTCCCTGGTTAAAGGTGAGATCTGGTCAGCCTTGCATATGGCGACTAGCTTCTTAATAGTTTTATTATCTGCCACAAGTATCGCGTTCTGAAGTAATCCTGTTTCTTCAGAGACTGACGGCCAAGCTCGGACGCAGACATCTTGCTCAGAGAAGTCCGTCCCAGTCTCCTCTAGGAGGCACTGGATGGAGCCGAAAGGCACCGGAAGGGTCTGACGGCGCAGGAGAGCCGACAGCTCTACAGCAAGAACCCTGGCAGTCTCTGAAGAAACAGGATTACTTCAGAAAGCGGTACTTGGGGCAGATAATGACACTATTAAGACATTAGTCGACATATGCCTAATTATTGGGTGGCGACTTTATATAGGGTGGTAGTTCAGCTTTATTGGATCAACATATACTTAATATGTCGAGATTGCCATTTTAATGTGGAACGCATGTTAAACTTGACCTTCTGCAGGACTGTACTTCAACTAGTGCATGTAAATCTACAGGGTGTGTTTTTCATTAGTGTCTCACATTAAAACGGCGATCAGGTCACATTACAAATACCTGTTTAAAAGGGAATCCTGTGACATCATGTGTACAGTGGTCTTCTGCAGCTATTCATCTGCTCTCTTATTCTCTGTATGACACTGTTAATGCCTATTCAGGTTTTGCATGTTAAACCTTAACTTCTGCATATAATAATAATATTTGTCTAGTACTAATCCTGTTAGTAACCCTTGTATTTCAAACGACTCCAGCAATTGATTGCTGGCATCTATGAAATTAAGTTACTCCTTGTAAAACCTTTCTACATATTGGTAGCTGAAACAAAATGAAAATATTGTGGTAATTGTATTGTATTTCTAATTACAGTTTGCTCAGGCAGTTACATTTAGATGAATCCCCATTTGTAAGTTACACACAACATTAAATGAACCTATCACAACTGTGCAATGCAGCAAACTCTGGCAGGGAAAAGGTTAATAAGAGACAAAAAATATTTCTAACTCATTTCGCTACCAGAGGATTGCAGAAATTAGATTTCAGTGATAGCAGGATAGGAAACAAGGGGGGTTATGCATTAAGGCCTGATAAAGAGATGATAACCCAGAGATAACTTCTCTAGTGATATCACTTCGCCAGTTCCTATGTTATTCTACAGAGCCTATTCCCTAAGACCTCACAAGGTGGAGAAATCTTAGTGCGTTGGCTCCATACAGTAACATAGGAACTAGAGAAATTATATCACTGATGATGTTATCTCCACTTTATCACATCTTTATCACCCCGTAGTCCTTAACCCCCAAAGACATTTGAAAAAAGTGTCTGGATATCCCTTTAAATGTAGAAAGCTTATGAAAATGTAATTCTCTAAGACAGCACAGAAATTCGCACACCCGTACAGTGTATGATTTTAATAAAGGTATATATGGGGAGTTATGCACTAAAGTGTGAAAAAGTGGTGATAAAAAGGAGATGTCTTCTCTAGTGATATCACTTCTCAATTTCCTATTTTATTCAATGGAGCCTATGTACTAAGATCTCCAAAGCTGGATAAATCTTAGTGCATTTGCTCCATAGAATAAAATAGGAACTGGAGAAGTGATATCACTGAAGAAGTAATCTCTGCTTTATCACATCTTTATCACCAGGGCTGGTGCAAGGATTTTTGCCACCCTAGGCAAAACCTAATTTTGCCGCCCCTTGGCTCCACCACTTGTGCCCTTCCCATTTATGCCCCGCCTCTGTATGTGTTTAAGTGTCAGTGTGTTCCCTATATGTGTCAGTTTGTGTGTGTGTTCTCTATATGTGTATGTGTGTGTCAGTATGTGTTCCCTGTATGTATATAAGTGTCAGTGTGTGTGAGTCTCTGTAAGGATATCAGTGTGTAAGTATGTGTGTGTGCTTCTCTATATGTGTATCAGTGTGACAGAGTGTATATTCTCTATAAGTGACTCTCCCCCGCTTGACTGTTGACCCCCCCTTTGACTCTCTCTCTACCCTTCTATTTATCCCCTCTTGACCCTCCCCCCCTTCCACTTACTCTTCCGGTGCACTCTCTCCCCAGTGAGTACGTTTTGGTGCTCTCCCTTGTCTGGCTTTTATTAACCTTCTCAGTGCCAGAGGGGTATACAATGCATTGCAAAGCTATGCGTTGCGTACCCCTCTGGCACTGAAAGGGTTAATGTAGCACACCGATGTCCGTTTCTCTCTCCTCCTCCGCTTCTTCAGTCCTGGTGCAGGAGAGGAACAGGTATCGTTGTGCTACTTAAAAAAAAATAGGCAGCCAAGGGAGGGCACCGAAACTTACATTGTTTTTTTGTTTTTTTTTACTTCGGCAGTCTGTTGTAAGCGGCGGCGGGAGCAGATGCGACCTCAGAGAATGTGCGCCCTAGGCCGGCGCCTACCTTGCCTATAGGTGGCGCCGGCCCTGTTTATCACACCTTAGTTCATCTCTCCCTGGTCACCTTGCTTTTTAGCAGAGGTAAAGTAAGGCAGCTGTTTTCACACCTATGCTCATGGAATACTAACAGGCCATGATTTTAGGATTCCCCTTCAGGTGAGTTCATTTAAAGGGATAGTAATGTTTCATTTTTATAGTAAGGTTGAGTATTCTATTATATTTCTGTAACAATCTCTCCCTTTATAAGAATGCATAAGTTTGCTGTTTTACTTTTATTGTATGATAAAGTTCCTGCCCCCTTTACTTACATGAAGCCGCCTCCCCCAGATCTGGAATCCGGCCACTAGACAGGACAGATTGCAGTGAGGGACAATCTTCTTTCATTGAGTATGAGGAAAACTCTGCTCCATTGACGAAGGAGGGCAGGTTTTTCCTTATGCTGAAAGAAGATTGTTCTTCGTCACGATCTGTCTGGACAGCTTACTGAGGCTGCTTCTTGTAAATAAAAGGGGAGGGAGGTGGAAACTTTATTATACAATAAAAATAAAATGGCAAACGTATGCATTCTTGTAAAGCTACAGATCTGCATAAAAAAATATATATAGAAGACTGATAAAAAAGGTAACATTACTATCTCTTTAAATGACCAGGCTACTTAATGACTTGCCTGTGCTAAGGTAAACCTGTTTGAGGACCACTGACATATGGCAGAGTTGAGACTGTTCTGCTATGATACGTTCACCACCACCATGCATATCTAATAACATGTTTTGCTTTTATTACTCTACCTCACCTCTTAACCCTTTCAGTGTCAGGTAGGTGTCCAAAGCATTGTATTGCTTTGCAATGCGTTGGATACCTCCCTGGAACTCAACAGGCTAACCCCTAGGGTGCCACAGGGATCTGCAAAACAATACACTGCACACCCCTCTGGCACTCAAAAGGCTAAAACAATATACACCTGAAAAATGTGCACGGTAGATCAACAATGGCTACTACAGAGCTGTACTGCTTCCTGTGCATCCCTACCGCATACAGTTTTCATTTGGGCTCAGTTGTAAAGGAATGAAAAGGCAAACCTAAGCAGTTCACAGGGGGCAACTATTTTGCCAATAGGGCCACATTTATGCATAGGCATACCCAGCATTCACCAGGAGCCTCTTGTTGTTTCATGGGACCTCATATTGAGTTTCCAAAAGTCCCAGTTTTATATAAAGGAACCGGTTTAATCCTGTGACCAGATGGTCAGTGAGTGAGGAGTGAGACTGTTCTGGGTACACAACATTTAACTATGACTGCATGCTTTTCTCACAAAATGAAGGAAGAAAATGGGGGTTGCAATTAAACTTAACAAAATCTTAAATGTTAACCTATATTTGAGGCATCAGGTAATATCACAACTTCCCTGTTGTCATCAACAATAAACCTATGAATCTCCTGTAATCAGAGAAAGGGTTCCTGGGGGGTTGCAGCATGTATTGTCTGTATGGCATAATATGAGGTCACTGTGCAGACATTCACAAGTATTTGGATTGTTGTAATGCATGCTGCAAAGTCCATTCTCTGTGCACTGTAAGTGGGTATTAGCCATCCGTGTCTGGGTAATGCCTAATGCTCCATTTTAATCTGTCTGGTACCTGACTCATTCTCCACCCCCACCTTCAGCAGCCTGTGCAACCTCTCAAAAGATGAACAAGTCATTGTGGAGCGGCACGTAAAATAATCAGGTGACAGTGTCACCATGTGAAAACAACTTAACCCTCTGAGTGCCTGAGAGGTATCCAAAGCATTGTTTTGTAATGTGTTTACCTCTCTGACACTCAGAGGGTTAAACGATGGTAGAATGCTCCTGTGATTGAAAGTGATCTAATTCCTGTGCAAGTTTATGAAGCCATGTCTATAAAGTGTCTGAAAAATTTTACATTTCCCACATGATTAAAAGAGTATCAAACAGCACCACTGTATTTAAAGTAACTACATATTACTTAGCACCTTTTGCTTCTGAAAACAAAGTTAATCCATCTTCTGACACTCAACAGGTTAAAGCAGAACAGAAAAAAAATCACCCTGTACACAAGAGAGTTTGCAAAACCAAGAAGGCTTTCAGTAAGCCTGTGTCTGAATGTAATAGTGTATGGTAGTATTTCTTATTAAAAAAAAAAAAAAAAAAAAAAGAACAAACTAATTTTAAATAATGTATCCAATGTATCTTAATCTGAAAAAAGAGATGATGGAGTTTATACTTTTTTATGAAAGTATCTCACCAGAAAGCATACCCTGAGATTATCTACCTCAGAAGGGAGAAAGGCTGAGGTGACCTTGCCAGGACTAGAACCTGTGATCCTGAGGTTTGAATAGATTCTACAGCTGGTACATTAACTAACTGATTTGTGCAATAATATCCAATGAACATTGATCTAGTAACCCAATAATCCCCCCTTTCCAGTGAAAAGTGTAGGCCAGACTGTCTCTCTTCCCTATGTAGTGTTTTTTTTTCAATACTGCAGGGCTATGACAAACAGGGCTACCTAGCAACTGTCTCCATGAAGGTTGAATGGTGATGGAAAGTCAGAGGGATGGGAGGGGGGAGCCAAAAAGTGTTCCATCAGAGGCACCAAATGGAATCCAAGAATCTGATGGAGTTATTACTTTAAGAATCATATTGGAGAACCAAGAGGGTGAAAACGACATTCTTAATAATCTTTAGAGGTACCCAACTCATTCCTCTCTGGCACTCACACAGTTACCACAGCAATGAAAATAATATCAAAGTATTTTACCAAGAAGGATACATTGAGATTACCTCTTGTTTTCAAGTATGTCCTGGGGGCATATATTAGCTAATGTAATGGTACTCATTTTATCTACCTCAGAAGGATGAAAGGCTGAGTTAACCCTGCTGGGACTAGAACCTGTGACCTGGTGGTCTGAACAGATTCTATGGCTGGGGAATTAACCAACTAGGCCATCTCACCAGCATTTATTAACAAATCTGGGTTTTATTCAGAGTGCTAACTTTGCGTAGAAGTCTCATAAAGGAGAATTAACTCTTCCTAATTAAAGCCCCCAACATACCTTACTATGGCCAGAAAATGGCCCCTTATGAATTTTGTCTATGCGCTTTCGTTCAACAGATAACATCTTTCATCAGTCCTGAATCTCATGTCCATGGTAGCAAACATGACTGTTGCAGGCAGTTGTTTTCAAACTTAAAGCAGACATGAGCCATTTTAAACCCATTTAAAGGGATAGTAATACTTAAAATGTAAAAAAAAAATATGTTGTAGGGTTTATCCCCCTGAGTAAAACAAGAGTACTCCCACTGCTGAAAGGTGTTTCATTCAAAAGTTATTAATTTTCAAAGTTGAATTTTTAGGTGCAATATCACAGTGGCCTGAAATTGCATAGTGGCGCTGTTGCTACACGATCCTATGGACAGCTCTGGTCAGTTGACCATGAATCTCCATAGGATGGTGTAGCAACAGCGCCACTGTACAATTTCAGGCCACTGTGATATTGCACCTAAAAAATTCAACTTTGAAAATTAATAACTTTTGAATGAAACACCTTTCAGCAGTGGGAGTGCCCTTGTTTTACTCAGGGGGATAAACTCTACAACATATTTTTTTTACATTTTAAGTATTACTATCCCTTTAATGACAAGAGGGTTGTACAAAGCATTGTGAAATATCACTCCAGACCCTGTGTAATGACTAACATTTGGGGCCCTTTGGTCCTGCTGGCAGCTACTCGGTGGACATCAAAATCAGAACTGACTTTTGTGAAGAAAGACACAAGAGCAAAATTCATAGGGGCCATTTGGATTTTTCTGACCATATGCAGGTAAGTGAAATTATTATGAGAAGATTTTATTTCTCCTTATAATGACCAATAATGAGTTAATACATATTTGTTTTAACTATCAATTATCCCTTTATGGAACATGCATTTAAAACCAATTCTTATCTTCTTAAAGACCCTTGACGGTCCTAGCACATCATGGGTTGGGGAGCGATAAGGACCCATGACGTGCCAGGACCGTCATGGAATTCATGGCACCCCACGCGGGGAGTCCTGAATCGGATGCTGAAATAAAAAAAAAATTGGTCTGCGGTCCTTAAGTGCCAGCCGGGTGCGAGATTGTCCAGTCCTTAAGGGGTTAAAAGAGGTCAGAAACCTGAAGACAATGATCCTTATATATTAGCTTTCTTAAAGGGATAGTAATACTTCGTTTTATCTCTATTTTATTTTGTAGGCATGAAAAAAACATGAAGAACGATATAAGTCTTATCTCTCAAACCTTTATGGTTTAAATGATATTCACAAGCAAAGTTTCCCCCTCCCTCCCCTTTTTCCTAGTGTAAGCCACCTCTTCTCAGATGTGAATCTGGTTGTAAGACCAGACAGATAACAGCAGGGGACAATCTTCTTTGTATGAAAACAATGAAAGCCCTTCCCCCCTTGACAAGTTGTTCAGCTTTTTCCCTGATCTTAATTGAAGATTGTCCCTCTTTGCAGTCTATCTGGGCACCTCCCTTCTGATCTGGCTGAACAGTGGGGGGGATACTTTGTTTGTGAATATCTCTTAAACCATAAAGGTTTGAGAGATAAGACTTATATCGTTCTTCATGTTTTTTAATGCCTACAAAATAAAATAAAGATAAAATGAAGTATTACTATCCCTTTAAAGCGGAACTACCAACGTTAAACAAGTTGATGTGTAATAAATCTCAATCTGGCGACTAGCTGCTCAGTAGTGCTGGTCGCCATAATTATTACCTTATTCAATAGAATTCTCCATTTTTCCCGGGCTGACAGGAAGGGGGAGTGCAGACATCTTTCAATAGTGAAGTCTGAATGCCTGTGCTGTCAGTCCCAACCGGCTCTAGGTGGCGTTGCTAGGAGCCGTCCGTCTCCAAAAGGGACTGACAGAACAGACGGGCAGACGTCACTATTGATAGATGTGTGCGCTCCGTCCTGCCTGTTAGCCCTGGAAGAATGGAGAATTCTATTGAATAAGGTAATAATTCTGGTGACTAGCGCTACTGAGCAGCTAGTCACCAGATGGGGATTTATTACACATCAACTTGTTTAGCGGTGGTAGTTCCACTTTAAAGGGATGTAACACTTAATATGTAGTAAAACATATATTGCAGGATTTATGCTCCTGAGTAAAACATGGAAACTCCCACTGCTGAGAAGTTATTTTTTCATGAGTTATTACAGCTCAAATGTGATCTTTTTAGGTGCAATATCTCAGTGTGTCCTGAAATATTACAGTGGCGCTCTTGCTACACCATCCTATGGGCAGCTCTGGTCAGTTGACCATAAAACTCCATAGGATGGTGTAGCAACAGTGCCACTGTACAATCTAAGGACACTGAGACACTGCATCTATTTGAGCTGAAATAACTTTTCAATAAAACACCTCTCAGCAGTGGGAGTTCCCTTGTTTTACTCAGGAGGATAAACCCTACAATATATATTGTTTTACATATTAAGTCTTTCTATGCCTTTAACCATTTGAATGCTAGGTAGGTCAGCAACTCATTGCTTCTCAGTGTGTTGAGGACCTCTGTAGCAGGCAAGGGACTGAGTACTAATAATGAGGAAACTCTTTATAATCAAGTACAGATTTGCCTAGTGTGAGAGTTTGTACTCCTGATAAAATAATTTACTGAAGATTTGTGCAGAAAATGCTCTTTTGCTACACAACACATATCATTGGCTGTATCTAGAACCTGCTTTCTCCCAGGTCCATTTTACTAATACTCTAAAAGAACGTTCAGCATTAGCAGGGCATTTTTAGATGACTGGTTTCCCCATAACTAGTACTGACCCACTTAATTTTGAAGGGATGGGACATTTACTTTAGTTTCATTGTTGTTGTTTTTGTTTTGTTTTTTTTAAAGGGATAGTATCACTTAATATGTAAAACTAATATATAAATTGTAGGGTGTATTATCCTGAGTAAAACAAGGGTACCTTCACTGCTGAGTGGTGTTTTATTCAAAGATTATTGCAGCTCACACTTGAAATGTTTTAGGTGTAGTATCACAGTGGCCTGAAATTGTACAGTTGCGCTGTTGCTACACCATCCTATGGACAGCTCCGGCCATAAACCTACATAAGATGGTGTAGCAACAGCGCCACTGTACAATTTCAGGTTACTGTGACACTGCATCAAAAATTCAATTTTGAACTTCAATAACCTCTGAATAAAAAAAAACTCTCAGCAGTACTAGTACCCTTGTTGTACTCAGAAGGGTAAGCTCTAAAATATATATTTTTGTATTTTTCAAGTGTTACTATCCCTTTAAAAAGCATCTGTTGGTAAAACAACACAAAAAGACCTAAAGCAACTATATGGTTTTGGTTTGACAACCTTGTCGTTCTGTTTTCTTCTTATCTTTTTGCTCCTCTTATATTTATTAGACATCAGCTCACCTGCTTTTCTTGAGTAAATAATGACTGATAATTGCACATTTTGCCTCAGTGATACTCTGTTGCCTTTTTTAATAATCCCATTTATTTAATTATCTCAATATTTGTTAATAACCTTCTCTCACAGCAGATACTAACATTCTGTAAAAAATAAATCCTTAAATTCTTTATGCCCATGTAACTGACTCATTTAGACATTAACTAAATGAAATCAATACCTAATTTGCCATTGGGTATCTTACACCTGGGGTACTCAAGCCAGTCCCCCTCCCACACAAGGTTTTCAAGATATCCTCAACTAAACAGAAGGTGAATGTCATTAACACAGACAGATACTCCATAATGAATGGGCCACTGGTTGATCTACCAGTTTTCTTGTGAGGAGATCCTGAAAAGCTGCACTGTTGGGTGGGAGGGGGAAGTTTTGAGCAGCTATGCCTTAGGCCATGAAGGCCATTAGTCTATAAATGTCCTAGATTTCTGCTTATTCTATCATCCAAATTACCAATGAGACAATCAGCTTGATGTACAAAAAATAAATATACTGAAGAAATTATGGAGCAAACCAACTGCACCATATGGGAGAAAGTGAAGAATGTTTGCAGTAAACCAACTACACTACATGGAACGAATTAAAATTCTCATGAATTTAAATGGCTCTTTTATCCCTTTTAATATTAACAAGGTCTCAAATGTATAGTGAAGCGATGTGATGGAAACCTTGCTAGCATTGAAGGGGTTAAAGCATTCAGATAAATCAATGAAAGTTTGGGAAATCTTTATTCTACCCTATGGCACAGTTGGTTTACCCCAAATTTCTTCACTTCTGTTTAGTACATTAGCCTCAAATGCATCAGTTTGTACTTTTTGCATCACAAAATGACAAACTCTGAAGAAATCAACCTAATGTAAGTATTTGTGGCTAAAAAACTATTCTTGTATACGTATGTGGAGACCTAATAGCGCTCAAGTGGTTAATGAGGAGTATAAAAAATATAGATTTATAGATATAGGAAGGGGTTTTATACCAGGTATTTGTATTATTATATACTAGTGCATTATTATAAACCAGTTTTAAAGCCCATGTACACAGGCCAACACTGGCGGCACTGCAGTCATGTGCAGTACTGACTGCCCGCGCCGCGGCGCCGTGGGCAGTCAGTACTGCGCATGACTGCAGCATGAGCAGCTGTCTCTACTGCACATGATGGCTTCTGACAAACATCCTTAGCGAATTATATTATAGGATAATAGCGCGCTCCCTTGGTAATAGTTGAAAAGCTATACTTGCTTAGGCCATACAATGGTTTGTGACTGGTATTTATTTTGCAGAATATTATTATTATTAATTATTAGATCAGTGAGCTCTGTAATGATGAAATGTATATCTTCTGACAATGTAGCCATCTGTATTTATTAAATGTAATCCTTTCTACAATGTAAAACTCATGGTTTATATCACTGGGTGCTTACAGAAAATATTCCATTACTGGGTATAAACACTCCACATTAAATTGATGGACAATGTAACAAAAATCGAGTTTTCTGCAGAATGGCCTAATGTTTGATGTCATTGCACTGCAGTGTTCATACTTGTGACGACACACAGAGTTCTAGGAATTATGAAAAAACATGAGTACGCATATGCACATGCGTATCAATTGATATATGAAACTGTAATTCAGCACACACATATGTAATGCTATAAGTAATTATCTAACTCTTTGAGTTCCAGAGGGGTATGCGACACATTGGTTTGCAATTCATTGCGTACCCCTCTGGCACTCAAAGTGTTAACTCTATTATGCATTTTAACCCCTTTCTACAAAAACAGCCAGAATCACATTTTTGCAGAAAAAAGGTTTACTTTATATTTTCTATCATTGCTGATAACTGCAAGTTGGGGGTTTTTTTGCAATTAGTGTTTATGGTATACTTTATAAGTACATTTTAATTAAATATGTTTGCAATAATCATATGATAGATAAAAACATAAGTGTAGAAAATTACAATATCATGCTTGCAATTACATGTTCTGATAACTGTTATTTGGGCATGAATTCACATTTGTTTCCATTGGCTGTGTACAATAAACCAATAAACACACTATCATATGTAGTTCCCACATTATAATTACAATTAGCATCAGTAGAGTATGAAATGTATGAAATACGAGGGGGGGCAATATAATGTAGGTATATATATATATATAGATATATATATATATATATAGATATATATATAGATATATATATATATATATATATTAGATGGAAAACAAATGTCTGTGAATTGCCACCCCACTCATGCCCTGGCAGTGCCAATGAAACTACCTTATCAGGAAATGTAGGGGTCGGTGGAGTGATCAAATCTTTCCAGAGACCAGTGCGTTCTGTGCAATGGTTAATTAACCCACTGGGAGCTAGATAGCTCTCCAACAAATTGCAAATCAATGTGCTGGAGACCTATCTAGCTTAGAAGGGGTTAATAATCACCATGCTTCAGAATTTCAATCCTCCTCCCACTAACACACCAGTTAAAAAATACAGGCCAAATCCTATTACAAATTGCACAGTAGCCACCTCACACAACAGGCATACAATTGCCAATAGCCCAAGTTCACACACAGATGTTTACCTTATTTTTGCCCCCACAGTGGCAGCAGACAGTCCACAGGTATTTGAATGTCCTCCACACCAAGATAATGAAAAGCCCCCCGAAAAACGTCACCATAGATGAGGCCAGAAATGCCCACCACATGCGCTGTCCACGGCTGTCACAAGGTACCTCCATAGCGACTGGAATTATGAGGGCTTCCCCTTTGGAACCGATAATGGAGCTAGAGTCTGAGTGTGGGTTGTTGTTATTGATGTTGCTCATGGTGTGGGTGCTTTGAGATTTGTTTCCACTGGCCATTGCTAACATGAAGACCCAGGAAACCCTGAAAGCCAATCAATTCTCAACCCCCAAATTCCAATACCAGCCATATTGAAAGAGGGGGGGGGCAGGTCAGAAAGATTGTGGGGCCCTCTTTCACTGCCCCCTCCGTTTTAAACAAGGCCTGTCCTCTTATTCTTGTGACACGGACACTATCCTATATATTCATTCCAAACGCCACCAATGCAAGAAGTCCATAGGAACAAGGGTGTCCCAGACCTTTAGACAGTTGTCATAGAGTCCTTCCATCAAATGCACGCTTGAATAATAGCAAGCCAGTCCCTCATATCAGTCTTCTATTTGGAAATAGATGCTTGATGTTTCAGTCTCATTAAAAAAAAAAAACATGAACTTCCCATCAAATAGCCAACATTGCTGCCTATGATTTTTCTAAAACTCGTTTTGATATCTGGTATTGCGGGAATCTTTAATAATGTTATTATTGGGGGAGACTAATTACTAGGTATTCCCAGCACCTGTTCGCGAAATAGATTTAGATGGTATGAGTTGTCGATCACCCTAGAGATTATTATAAGGCTGCCCCCCTTCCTGTGTATGTGTGGTGCCTGCTCAGTTTCCTTGCAGCTGTGCAGTACGAAGCCTTATTATAACTCGCATGCATGAAGGGCGATCTCTCGGCTGCAGATTTTCTTCTGATCAATACGATATTTCTGGATCTATCTGCTCGATTCCAAACCTTTCTCCACTCAGCGGATCTCTATATCATGCAGTTGATTTTCAGCTCTCCACGCTGTATGCCAGCCTGCTGGCTATTCCCCCTCCTACCTTCGCTTCTACTCTGTCTCCTTCGACTGTTCAGGGCTGTAATCCTCCCAGCTGATCGCTTCTGTCCCTCCTCCTCAACCACCACTAGCGTTATTGCCTCTGTCACATCCCTCCCTTTGCTGGGCATGGATGGAAAGGACACCCAGGGAAATGGAGGTGGGGGTTTGTGTAGGTGGTGGAGAAAAATTGCAGGTAGCAAGGAGGAGACAAATGTTCCTTCCCCCTCCAACAAGTATCTCAAATGGAAGCCCTTTGCCCCTGAGCGCGCTTGGCACGCTAAAGCTGTATTAGCTGTGACACGATGCCACGAAAGGGAGAAGGATGGTGAGGATAAGGGGAGAAAGGTGACGACGTGTGGCTCTGTAAGGATGGTTGACTGTGATCTTCCAGGTTTTCCTAAGCCTCATGACGCAACAATATGGGCAGGGGCTGTCATTATTGTCCTAAGCTGTGTGCGTGTGTCTGCCCACAGCCTCATGTGGTAATGCGATTTATCCTTAGCACTGCTGCTTTCCATCATTCTCTTCCTCTCACCATCATGCACACACTGAAGCAGCAAGACATAGGCCTTTTATAAATTGTGCCCTACAACCACCTGCTGCATAGGGAGTGGCATTATGTGCCACTTGTAAAAAGAAACAATGTCATTATGTTAAGGAATGAGAGGATTCCCATTAGAAAATTATATAAATAGATGTATGGAATCTTTTTAGTGACATTGTTATACCTAGAGCTTTGACAAGTAACACCCTTAATAATAGCTTACCTTACTAATGGCCGAAAAATCCTAATGGCCTGTAGGAAATTTGCCCTTGTGCCTTTTTTCAAGAGATAACGTCTTCAATCAGTCCTGGATGTCATTTCATGTAATGGAGATGGACATGACAGTTGGTGGCAGTTTTTGAAACTAAAGCAGGCAGATTGTGTGATCCTTCTTAACCCTTTGAGTGCCAGAGGCGTACACAACACATTGCTTCGTGATGCGATGCACACCTCTCTGGCAATCAAACTGTTAAGGATAAGATGAATGTGCAAAGCATTGGAAAGTAAACCATGCACACCCCTGTGGTCTTTATTGGGTTAAGATTACTCTGTATAGTGGTACTTCTAGCAACTCTCATGTCATCTTCCATGGATATGACTTCCCAGACTGATTGAATGTTATCTCTTGAACAAAGGCACAATAGTGACATTCAAGTGACCAATTCTGCACCAAACCAAGTGCAGTATAGGAAACAAATGAAAATTAGCATTGTTTGTGTTGTTTTTTTAATTCAATGTTTATTCAAGTTTTTGTAACAAGAAATACAAAGTTAGAGCATTGCTATAACAATGAAAATAACTAAAATGAGAGGAAGCTCAGAAGGCAAAGATACCATAACCCAGTCACAACAGGCCTTAAAAGGAGGGAAACTTTTCCACACAGAGCATCATGGAAGAACCCAAATGAGACTGCAGTTACATGAACGCCAATGGCATAGGAGAACAGCGGGAATAAGAAAAAGGAAAGGAAGAGAAGGGGACAGGGAGAAAAAAAGTATTGTTTTAATCTCTTAACACCTTGGATGCTAGAGGGGTCTCCTGCAATGAGTTGGTGACCTCTCTAGCATTATACGAGTTTAAAGTGGATCTATCACATATAGATATCTAATGCTCATTAGATAGAGCATTTAGCGAAAACGTTTAATATGTTAGTCATTTTTTAAAAAAACATTATCTACGCAAAAATTCAAGTTTAAAAGGTGCCCGGCAGCCTACTTCCGCTTGCTGCTGCGGCAGGCTGCTTGCCGCACAGAGGCTGCTCCCGTCCCACTACCCATCATCCTCCGATAACGGAGGATGTCTGTCTCTAAGCTGGAGTGATCTCATTGGCTAGATATCGATCTCTGCCAATGAGCATTAGATATCTATGTGTGACAAATCCACTTTAAAGTCCCATTTAGATCAATAGAAGTTTGGATGTTTTATTTGTTCCCTGCAGTGCAGTTTTTTGCCCCAGAATTGCTCAGCTTTGCCTTTATTTAGTCCCAGTGGGTAGTATTTATTAACCCCTTAAGGATCGGACATGAGGCCAGTAGTTAAGGACAACGGAGCATTTTTTTTTTGACCCAATGGATTCACAGGTCCCTGAACGGCGTGCAGCCGCACAGGAAGTGGAAGTTTTCCCAAGATGGTCCTGGCACATCATGAGTCCTTAAGGGATTAAGAGGTGAAGGTAGCCATTTATTTGCTAGAGATGTCTGCAATGCATTGCTTTGCAATGTGCTGGAGATTTCGCTAGCATCCAAGGTGGTTATGTACTTTTCTGTTATAGTCTAAAGGTACTTCCTGTGCCTGTAGCCGTGGATGGGACAGGGTCACGTGAGGAGCAGAGGTATGACTGTGGTTACCTATTTTACTTATGGATTCCAGAGATATTAATGAAGCCATAGGTTTAGAGGTATGTGAAATGCATAGGAGAAAACCTTGAGCAAAGTTCAATAGGTGATAAGTTTATAGTGAGAGGTAAGAACATCATCATCATGTATAAAGGAGCAGATGAGTTAACAGCTTTGAAGGAGAAAAAGAAAACTTGTAATTTATACTTAATTTTATGGTGCGCCAGGAAAGCACTTTTCAAAAGCAGGAAGTGCAGGGATGTAGAAGATGATATGCACAGCTTCATTCAAGGATATATTATAAAGAAGAAGGCTGTGAGGCAAGAAAACATGAGTAAGAGGTTACAATAGTCAAGCTGGGAAAGACTGAAGAACTGAATTAATTGTTTTGCAGTGGACAGATAGAGAAAAATATCAGGTTTAAAAGACAGAATAAGTATAAAAGGCATTTAGTTAGATGGGTCTCTAAAGTTGGAGAAATCTTATTGCATAGGCGCTGTAGAATAACATAAGAACTGGATAAGTGATATCACTGGAGAAATAATCTCCACTTTATCACCTCTTTATCACACCTCAGTGTATAACCCCATGGATTTATAAGATCAGTTCTAAGATAAGTTCAGTTCTAAGATGGTGGTGGGCTATACAGGTTGGTACTGTAGTCAAACTTTTTTACTCTTTTCTGTTCTGTAGGTGGCAAACAATGGAAGCTGCAAAGTAGATTTGTGTTTCATCTTCATTCAGGTGACAGTTGGAACCAAATTATATGATAAGGGCACCTAGAGAACAAGGGTAAAATGAGAAGAGATCATATGACAGACACTTGGGGCACACCCACAGAGAGACCAAATGGTGAAGAGCAGTTGTTTGAGAGAATGACATTAAAAGTGTGATTGGAGAGGTAAGATGAGATTCAGGAGCCGAGTTGTCACAAATGCCAAGCGTGTGAATATTCTGTAAAAGAATTATGTTGTCTTAAAGTCAATAGAAAGGTCAAGCAGTATGAGTACACAGTAATGTCCTTTGTCCTTGGCAGTGTGCTTGTGGTGGCTTACTATGAGAGTTGTTTCAGCGGAGGAAGTAGAGTAGGAACCAGATTGTGGAAGGTCAAGTGAAACTTCATAGGAAATGTTTTAAAGGTACACTCTATCTTTGCTAATATATGGCATATATTTCACACATACATGCACATGAGTGCAAGCACATACACACATACACATGTAATATTTATTTGCATAGTACTGGCAGTTTTTTTGCATTTACTGTTTTCCACTGAAGTCTGTCTTTAGTTCACATCTTCGTAATAGGCTTTAATAGACTGAATAAAAGACCCTGTACAGAAAGTTTCCACCCATGAAACTAAAGATCTCTTGTCTTTATCAGATTGTGAACTGAAAGTGACCAGCCATACACTACAACAACAGATTATGGGCCTTTCAGTGCATTCCTTTTTTTTGTTCCTTGAATGATGTTATGCATTAAAATTTGCATAACTTTATTCAATTTTCCTTCACATGTTATTAAGCAGACGTTCAGGGCTTGCTGACATTAAAGTCTTAACTACAGCAGAGCGTGTGCAGTTGAATGCCCTAAATCATGTATACACTAGTACTGAGTTCAGGTGCATGAGAAGAAAGTATCCCGGAGCAGAAAATGAGTTGTCCTGGCATATTTGTACATTCTCCCCTTTTATGTTTCAGTAAACTAAGCTTACTGTGTGACACTTTCCCACATACATTTAATACGTTGTCCTTATGCTTCACATTTGTTTCCCAGCTACATACACAATGTAAAAATGTGTTAATATTTTTTGAATCACTGCCATAGATCAGCATTTTGAGGACCTAGTGCATGAGAAGGTAAAATGAGTAGGAGGGTTTGATACATGTCTTGGACTGAAAAGGTGGGAGTGGTGAATGACAAAAGGGGCTTGCTGATCCATAGGGGAGAGCAGGGTAGAATTGTAGTGATGGATAAGAGTAGTAGAATAGATGAGTGACTGCAGTGTCCCGGCGCAGAAAATTAGTTGTTCTGGCAGATTTGTACATTCTCTCCTTTTATTTTTCAGTCAACCAAGCTTACTGTGTGACACCTTCCCACGTACATTTAATAAGTTGTTCTTATGTTTCACATTTTTTCTCAGCTACATACACAATATAAAAATGTGTTAATATTTTTGGAATCACTGCCATAGATCAGCTTTTTGAGGACCTAGTGCGTGAGAAGGTAAAATGAGTAGGAGGGTTTAGTAAATGTCTTGGACTGAAAAGGTGGAAGTGGTGAAGGACAAAAGGGGCTTGCAGATCCATAGGGGAGAGCAGCGTAGAATTGTAGTGATGGATAAGAGTAGTAGAATAGATGAGTGATTAGAGGATGCTAAACCTGGTAAGGGATCATGGAGCAATTTTCTGGAGTAGTTCAGTGTTAGCAAAGTAAGGGAATGAGGGAGGTGGGTGACAATGAGAAAATTTCATTAGAGAGTGATTAGTGAGAGTAAAGGGAGAATGAACTAATTGGATGCTGGAGAAGCCTATAGTATCCAACACTTTGAGTGCCAGAGAGTTATGCAATGCCTTGAACACCTCTCTTGCTTTCAGGTGGTTAAAGAATTTGAATGGGAAGTAGTTCCTAGAAGAAAAACAAATCTACATAGGTCATTTCTTGTGGGCATTATAGTAATACTAGTTGAAGAGCCTGTTACACAGGCCACAGTGCCACTGGAAGCCGGTCGTTGGGCAGTCATTCGCAGTAGAGACTGCCCGCGCTGTGGCTGATACAGCTCTGTATCAACCGTGGTGCAGCAGTCTCTACTGCGCATGACTGCAGCACGCTCAGCAGTCTCTACTGAGCATGACTGTGTCGTTACACACGTTTTAGTGAATTATTATATAGGTTATTGATGATAGAGGGTAATGCAATGTACAGAGCATTGTATTGCCAAGTCACCTGTTAGCAAAGAGCAAAGAGGTAAAACACACTGTCTTAAGAGTATATAATTCTAATTTCCCTGCATTACACTAGTTCTCTAGTACTGAATTGGTTAAAATGTAGATCAGTTATCTGACCAACCAAACACTGAATTGCACATGCCTCTTGTTCTTCGAGGGTTGAAATTAGAAATAGAGACTTAACAAATTAAACCCACTGGGTATTAGGGTGGCCACCAGCTCTGTGCAAAAGCAATGCATTGGAGACCTCTAGCACCCAAAGGTTTAACATGAAACATTGTGAATGAGAAGGGAAGTATACTCTGTGGTAAAATAAGTGAAATTAATACTTTTTAGGGCAAAAATATGAAGGCATGATTTGAGAGAGGGAAATTTTCTCCTTTTCTTACTGAACCAGAAAAAGTGTAGAGACCACAGAAGTAGACCCTGAGGGTCAGATGCTGCTTCCAGGCCTCCTGTTGCACACCATTGCTTTGGAAGGAACACTGCTGTACTGCTAGTGTATGTTTAGAACAGTGGTTCTCATCCCGTGCCCTCAATGACCACTAACAGTCCAGGACTTAGGAATTTCCTTGCTAGAGCACAGGTGTGTTGATCAGAGACTCATTCAAATTTATTAACTCACCTGTGCTCCAACAAGGAAATCCATCACCTGGCTAGTTAGTGACCACTGGGAGCACAGGTTGAGAACCACTGGTTCAGAAAACAAAAAGGAAGTCTATGCATCATATCCTGACCTTAACCAATAAGTACCCTGTAATTTACTACTGACAGAGCCGGCTCTTACATGGGTCCCAATGGGTCTATGGGACCCAAGCGTCACTTTGACAGGCACATAAAAACAATGTCCTGTGCACCTGCTGGTTCAAATATTAACTTTCCCTAGCAAGAGGATGCAGAGAGATTGTGAAGTAGGCTGTGGATTGAGCATCTTTCCCTGCACACATTGGGGAGACTAGGATCTGCAAGGTGGGTGTTACCAGGAAGCTCAATTCCTCCTCTTTTCCCATTCTTTGCCCACTCCCTGTGCCATGCTGTGGATTAATTGGGCGAATGTGAGTTGGGCTGAAGTGCGCGGACACCAACAAACACACCTTCCTCTGGCACGCTCTACTGGGTGTAATACAGGTTTACAGATTGTCCAAAATTTTCCAACATGTCTGTATCTGGAATCTCCTAGGTGGTACAGCTTCTTTTTCGATGAGGGTAGTACTATTCCTCACAATTCGAATGTAAAATACAAGCAAACAACAAGAAAGAGAGTGCAAACTGCCTCTAAGTGTATTATTGCAAGTAAATGGGAGCCACAGAAGTTTTGGGACTCTGTTCTGTGGAGAGATGAAACAAAACTGGAACTTTTCAGCCCGATGGATCAGCGGTATGTCTGGAGGAAGAATGAAGCATACTCTGAAAATAACACTCTGCCTGCAGTTAAGCATGGTAGTGGCTTGGTGATGCTCTGGGGCTGCTTTACATCCTGGCACTGGAAGCCTGCAGCATGTGGAAGGCAAGATGGATTCATTGAGGTATCAGGAAATCCTAAGAGAAAACATCATGCCGCCTGTGAGGAAGCTGAAGCTTGGGTGTCATTGGACCTTCCAACAGGACAATGATTCCAATCATACCTCAAATTTCACCAAGGCTTGGTTGCAGAATACGTTGTGGAAGATTCTACAGTGGCCATCACAGTCACCTGACTTGAACCCCATAGAAAATCTCTGGTGGGATTTGAAGAAGGTGGTTGCAGCACGCAAACCCAAGAATACTACTGAACTGGAGGCCATTACTCATGAGCAATGGGCTAAGATTCCTCATGAATGCTGCTAGAAGTTGGTTTCTGGCTATGCATCTCGTTTGCAGCAGGTCATAACAGCAAAATGGTGCTCTACTAAATACTAAAGATGCTTGACATGAAGGGGTTGAATAATTTTGAGACTGGAGAAGTCATTATAATTTGCATTTTCACTTGAATTTGGGGATACCACTTGAAGCATTCGTTGTGTTGAGCTATTTCAGTTGCTTTTGTTTGATTTGTTCATTGCAAATAGCTGAACGTCTGTACATTTTGACAATAAACCTGATTTGCAATGGGGGTAGAATAATTTTGTTTACAACTGTATGTGTATCACATTGCTCCACAATAAAACTCATATTGTGTGTATAACCCTTTGAGTGCCAGAGGGTACACGTGTTGCGTACCCCTCTGGCACTCAAAAGGTTCTTTAGTATATGGGTTTATAAATTAGTCTGCGTGTATATAAAATACTATGTTCTTGTTCTAAACCATTTATTCAGTTACAGAAAGAGGTGTCAAAAGGTCATGAAATATTAATATTATTATTATATTATTAATCAGTAATGCCCCGCCCACCAGTGACACGCTCAGCAACACCCCTTAAAACACAATTGTCCATCTTTGGCCATTTGAAATGTTGAGAGGTACAGAGCCGGATTACAGGCAAGGCGCACAAGGCGCCTGCCTAGGGCCCGTTCAAATGAGGGGGCCCGGTGGAAACCTCATCCTGGACCCTGCTCAGTGCTCCCCCTACATTAGTCATGCTGCGCTCTCTGGCCCAGTCAAATAAGAGGGGGCCCGGTGGAAGCCTCACCATTCCCCACTCACTGCTCAGCCTCAGTGCTATGAATCATGCGGCATCGCCGCCTGCGCCTCGCTCCGAGTGCTAACTACTCTACTCAGAAATTAATTATGTGGCTGGCTGTGGCTCAGCTCAGTCCTAGCTAACACCATTAACATGCTGTGCGCATGTGTCAGGACTTCCTGTTCTCCTGGCACATGCGCATATAAGGGATACATACGCAGCACAGTCACGCGGCGGCAGGGCTTTTGGGATGGGACTTCTCTGGAAGGTACACACACTCACTGGCATCAGATTGGGCGCAGCCGGCCGCAAGTGCACACGGTAAGGGCCAGGCCTGCAGTGCATAACCCCTGATATAATTTGCTTTGTGCATCAGACTCTATATTTTTGTTTTATATTAGTTGCTTAGCCTCACCTGAACATGAGTTGTACCTTATGGCTATATATGTGCTGAAGTTATGATTTTGTCCTCACAGGAATTTCTGTAGATAGTTCAATAATATTACTAATTTTTGTTTTGTGTAAATTCCTGTGGGGAGGGAGAATAACTTTAAAACTTAGTTCCAGAAGGTAATCCCACTTGGATGTCCACGTTCCAGCCGAGGTCCAACCTTCCCTTTTGATTTTCAGCGTTTCCACTTGGGGATTCAAATGATCTTGAGATCTTATCCTCACTGACACACACTCATTCACTCCAGCCTGGCCGCATCGTGGAAACAAATGGCAGATAGATCCTTCCCAATAGACCACCCATGAGAGATGAGACAACATTTTTCCCCCTGCTCAAAATTCTGCACAGTGCTGGCCCATAAAGAATATGGTCACACACATACTGGCTGCCACATATTATATGAGGTATAAAGTGATCTGGGATTTATTCTAGTTTCATAAAAAGTTAAGTATTAGACTGCTCATTGACAGATAAGAGATTACAATGCTATCCTTATTGTGAGTAACTTTTAATGTTATGTTAAAATCACTATATCTTAATCGTTGGTTTACTGGAGTTTTTTGTAGTAGGCCTAAACTAAACATACTGTTTAATTAAATTATACAGTATGTGTAGTGCAAGCCTACTACAAATAAGTACAGTAAACCAATGATTAAGATATAGTGATTGTAACATTACATTCAATGTTACTCACTAATATGGCTAGCATTGTAATCTCTTACCTGTCAAAGGGCAGCCTGCCTAATTCTTAAACTTTTATTAACCCTGTGAGTGCCAGAGGGATATGGAATGCATTGCTTAGCAATGCATTCAGTACCCCCTGGTACTCAAAGGTTGACTAGAACAAAACCCAAATCACTGTATCTCATAAATGAATATCTAAGTGTTTTTTATAGATCCAGAGATAACAAAGTGATTTTGGTTTTATAGTATTTTAATAAAGGTTAGGTATTTGTGTTTATAGACTCAGATATTGATATATGAGATAAAGTGATTTTGGTTTTATCATTTATTCTAGTTTAATAAAGGTTAAGTACATACCTCCCAACATTTCAAATGACCAAAGAGGGACACTTGTGTTTTAGGTGGTGTTTCTGGTGGCGTGGCTGGTGGGCGGGGAATTTTTAGGTTACCTTGTGACCTACTGACACCTCTTTGTGTAACTGAATAAATGATTTAGAGCAAGACCAAAGTATTTTATTTACACAGATTCATTTACAAACACATATACTGAAAATTAACTAAACATGTATGTGAATTTGATTGCTGTGGAGCAGTGTGATAGACTAATATATACACCACTCACTCTGATGTCATAATAAGAGGGACAACAGGGTAGAAGAGAGGGACAGGGGGATTTGCGTCTCAAAGAGGGACTGTCCCTCCTAAAGAGGGACACTTGGGTGGTATGTAAGTATTAGACTGACCGCCAATTGTCACATAAGAGATTACAATACTGAACTAGTCTTATTAGTGAGTAACTTTGAATGTTACAATCACTCTATCTTTATCGTTGGTTTACAACACAGTGGATGGTCAGTGGTGGTCAGAATGAAAATAGGGTCACACTCAAAGGTTTATCCAATAAGATAGATTCCATTCCTTATAATAGGGATTGAATCGTATAACTGGATAACCCTTTGAGTGCAAGGCTATTATACACTGTGTAGCTAGAAAGCCAGGGTTAAGGTCAGGAGGGAGCAGACCAGTAATGGATGTTACTACTACTACTTTTATTTTTGTCCTCTCTCTCTCTCTCTCTCTCTCTCTCTCTCTCTCTCTCACACTTTGCCCCCTGGTCTAGACAGTTGGCCCCTGGAGACGCCTGTAAAATGAATAACAGCCTAATCTGAAAATGTACCCTTTGAATACCAGCAGCCAGAGACAGGTAAAACACATTGCTTTACGTTGCATTTCAAAGCAACGCATTGAGTACCTCTGTCAATCAAAGGGTTAATTTTCAGTTTAGGCACAGTTATTCTACAGGGATATAAAAATATAGGAGACCTTTGATGAAGCCTTTGGAGTGGTGACACGCGTTGAGTTTTGGGTCTGAAGGCTAGCTGTGACTTTATATAATATTCTCCTTTTGTTTTCATAATTATTGGATGGATAAGTATATTGTCTTATATTTTTCCACCTGATTTATACTTTTCTTTCTTCTTTGTGTCATACTAAATTAGCACATCATGCACTTTAAATATATTTCCCACTTTTAGAGTTTATGGTATGAGGGGCTACTATCTTGGGGGAGGGGGGCCCCAAACTGGTACCTTGCCTAGGGCCCTGTGGAGTGTTAATCCGGCTCTGGAGAGGTATGTATATAGGCTTTAGTGAAAATGCCAGCAATTGTTGCCTGCATTGATCACCTATCCTACTAGATAGGTGATCGATGCTAGGGGGGTATCAGGAGAGGTCCCGATGCCCCCCTTGAGGTCTGAACTTTTTTCAATACAATAAAAAATAAAAAAAATAAACCTATATCTATATATACAACAACAAATATTAGGTTGCACAGAGATGCAGCCGCATACCTTGCCTATTAACCCTTTGAATACCAGAGGGGTAGCAAACACATAGCAATGCGTTTCTACCTCTCTGGTACTCAACGGGTTAATTATTCAAAACATATACAATGAGGACGTGTTGAATTAAAGTGGATAATAAACATGGTTGAATGGGAGCAATATTTGTTGAATTAAAATGGAGAATGAAGGTCACGGGAGCATTATAAGTTGAATTTCAAAGGGGGAAGGGGTTACTATGTTGAAAGGGACAATATTTGTCTAATTTAAATGGAGAAAGAAAGCACTATAAGTCGAAATTCACAGGGGGTTATATGTCGAAGAGGGGAACTCTATGTCAGATTTCGATAATGTGGGTAACACATCTGCTAAATTTGATCTTTCTGTCATCAGACGTACTCTTATTTCCTTGGACTTTGACATTTAGCTCGTTTTTTTTAGATTTTTTGTGATTTTTTTAGGGTTTTTTTAGACAGACAGTGCCTTTTTTATTAATATGTCAAAATGTGCTGTCTACACTGGTTTAGTTTTACCATGGTTCTGCAATGGAATACTGGTAAAACACATCTGCAAAATACACGTTGCTTGTTTTTAATGTAACGCCGGTTTTGTCACCGGTAATAGTATCAAGCCCCAGATGTCTCCAAATGCATAGCTAAGTAATGCATTAGAGCAGGGCCGGCGACACCTATAGGTGAGGTAGGCGCCAGCCTACGACACCTATAGGTGAGGTAGGCGCCAGCCTAGGGCGCACATACACTGGGGGAGTAGAAGCAGACCAGAGCCGCATGCACGCATCTCGGTGGCTGCTGTGTCTGACTAGGAAAGGTACGGACGGCATTAAATGTGCCCTGCCATCCAGGACCTTCCTAGCATGTTGAATGATGTTTATGATGTCAGTCGCACTGCAGCCAATGAGAGAGGAGTGCTGTGACAGGATACTCCTCTCTCATTGTCTGCCTGTGCATGTGATGCGGTGCAGCGCCAATGCGCAATAGCGCATGTTCTGGAGATGGTCCCAGGAGCGGAGCGGTGACACAGAACGTTGGCAGCCAGGAGGAGACCAGAAACGGAGTAATTCAGAGTGAGAGACTAGCATTGAGGAAGAGGCCTGAATAATACCTCACAGCCCTGCCTCCCAATAACTAAGATAGAATAGATAGGTAAGCAAATGAAGTTTGGCAAACAAAGCTAACACAGATTAATCCATTGGAGCTGATTGCACACACATAGAGGAAACCACTGCACACACCCTTCAAAAGTTACAAATAAACAATACACTTAAAAAAGTCCTCACAGAGATTGATGCAGTTATGATCATGTATGCTAGAGACTTCTCCAGTGCTTCACAAGGAGCATCCAAGGAGTTAAATAGTCAACAGTGTTTTGAGTGTCGAAAAGACTACAAATATAGTATATAGACTGATGAAAGAATATATCTCATCCCATCGGTACACCTCAGTAGAAAGGAACTACTTGTCATCTATGGCACAATTCGTTTTCACCAGAATTATCTCATTTTACTTTTATACCCTGTGATTGCATTAGAATTTAGAGAGCAGTGGTCCATATTAATACAAGAAAACTGGAATTATTCTGGAGTAAACTGACTGCACCATAGGGGGCAAATGAAAAGTCCTGTTGAATTATATTGGGCTTTTAACTTGTTGAATATTAGAGACCTCTCTAGCATTCAAGGGGTTAAAAAGCTCAATTCAAGTGTATGGGAAGGAATTTTTATTTGTCCCCTATGGAGCAGTTGGTTTACTCCAGAATAACTCCAATTTGCTCTTATAAATATGGGCCTGTGTCACTCAATTGATAGCCGTTATCGAATAGCAGTGTCATTTATTGGACTGAAACGTCACTAAATGTATTGCAGCGAGATTCATTCTTGGATTGCGCTTTTAGGCAAAATAACTCACTGACGTGCAGCACCACATCTTGGAGAGAAGCTCTTCTTACTTGAAACATGTTATTTATTTATTTACGAGAAGGGCCCACCAGTGCATACCTATGTAACTTGTTAGATTGCAAGGTAACAATCATTAAAAGAGGTGGGTTATAAGTGGGTGGAACATAAGGGGGCAGTACACAAGGGGCGGCAAAATTAGGTTTTGCCTAGGGCGGCAAAAATCCTTGCACCAGGCATGCATTAGAACAGAGTTAAGCAACCTTTGGCTCCCCAGCTGTTGGGGGCTACAATGCCCATCATCCCCAACCAGCCTTTGGCTGGCTGGGGATGATTGGCATTGTAGTCCTAACAGCGGGAGAGCCAAAGGTTGCCCATCCCCATATTAGAGGCCTCTCTATCATTCATGTTGCTAATAGGAACACTGATCCTATAAATGCTGTTCTTGTGAAGATGCCTGCCCCTGCAGCTGTGGGAGCAGCGCATTGGGAGTGGGGTTAGATCCCTTAGACTCAGGGCTTGAGTGTCTGAGCTGAGTGATGGTATTTTTTTCCCTCTATTTTGAGCTCCATTGCCTTTGAAGTGACATAGTGGATCCCATGTAAACAACCCTCCTGGTACAGAACTATAATACCAACAGCTGTTTACATAGGAAGGATCCACAATGTTGTACATCAAGGTAGGGACAGACCTTAACTAGTTGGTTGCCTCCCTCCACTTGCAAGCATACCTCCCAACATTTCAAATGGACAAGAGGGACAATTGTGTTTTAGGGGGTATTGCTGGGGGCGTGTCTTGTGGGCGGAGCATTACCGATTTTTTTTTTAGGTTATTTCATGACACCTCTTTGTGCGAATATATATTGACACCTCTTTGTGCGAATAAATTGTTTAGAGCAAGACCATAGTAATTTTATGTGTACAGACTAATTTGTAAACAAATACTGAAACAATGTGAGTTTTATTGCTGTGGAGCAGTGTGATACACATATACACACCACACAGTCTGATCACCTAAACGCAGGGATACTAGGAGTGAAAGAGGGATTTGAGAGGTATGATTTAATACCATAATAAACAAATACAGTGGCGTAACAATAGGGGTCGCAGGGGTCGCACCTGCCCATCACTCTAAGGGGTCCGGCCGCCCCCTGCGTCCGGCCGGCGCTCTAGTAATGCAGAGCGCTGGGAGATGACACAATCTCCCAGCGCTCTGTGTTACTAAGGACCACGCGGGAGCTTGTGTACCAGTCAGAGGTCTGTTCCTCATTCGGCATGTCACACACACCGCTAGACCACCAGGGACTCAAGGTAGGAGGACGGGGGGGGTCAGTAGGGGCAATGTGGCGATGGGGGCATTGTGGAGATTGGGGGGCAATGTGGTGAATGAGGGGCATTGTGATGGGGGCATTGTTGAAGGGGCAATGTGGAGATTGAGGGGCAGTGTGGAAGGGGCATTGTGGAAATTGAGGGACAATGTGGAAGGGGCATTGTGGAGAATGAGGGGCATTGTGGAAGGGGCATTGTGGAGATTGAGGGGCAATGTGGAAGGGGCATTGTGGAGAATGAGGGGCAATGTGGAGAATGAGGGGCATTGTGGAAGGGGCAATGTGGAGGTGGCCAATGTGGTTGAGGGGGGCCAATGTGGTCAGAGGGGGGCCCGTGGCAATTCTTGCACCAGGGCCCCACGGCTTCTAGTTACACCTCTGAAAAAATACAAATTCCCATTCCTGTAATTGACCATTTAACCCCATGAATGCTAGACTCCTAGAATAGTCTCCATAAGGGTTTTAAATGCTTTTAAAGTAATGGAAATATTTGTATTTACCCCTTCTCCTCTGATGCAGTCAGTTGGCCCCATAATTGCTTCACTTTTCTTCTGAACATTGAGCCAGACATAGCAAAGAAAACTGGGGCAGACCAAAAGCACCATAGCTGACAAAGAAAAAGTCTCATTTAAATCAAGGGTCATTTGGGGGGATTTTGTCTCCTAAAAAGTAGTTGGTTTGCCCCAGACTTGCCCACGCCACTATAATCATTCAGAGACAAACCAAATGCATGTAAGGAAGAATGCCTCAATCTCCTCCATGACCATAAGCATATATTTAACCCTTTGTGTGCCAGAGAGGTAACTAATGCATTGCACCACAACGCACTGGATGGATTTCAGGACTCAGAGGGTTAACTCTGACATGACATACCTCTGTATACTGCATGGCACTCTATAGCTTAACATGGTGGTATAAGTCTCTCTCTCTCTCTCTCACATAATCTTTTATTTTCTGCTTTCCACTTCTACACGCCAAATACCCACAGAGCCATAATGTTGCCTTTCTACCCCAAAGTAAAGGAAATAACAATTACCATTGATTTCACAGTTCAGGGCCACAGTGGGGATGGCAACACGTTGTGAAGCGATGTCCTCTGGTCCTTAGAGGGCTACATTTGGCTTCTAACACTCTGAATACTGCAGATATTCACTTCAATACAACACTGTTACCTACACAGCACTGTAAGCTCCTACACTAATCCCAGGGTGGCCCACAGCCCACACTTCTACACTCAGAACCTAGATGTGGGGACCAGCAAGAGCTGGAACTTCCAGACACGGGGAGGAAGCTATCACTGTGTCAGTGTCCCCTGTTTGTGTGTGCATGTCTGTTGCGTGTGTGTATGTCTGTTGCGTGTGTGTGCGCGCATGTCTGTTGCATGTATGTGAGTGTATGTCGGTTGCATGTCTGTATGTGCATGTCTGTTACCTGTGTGTGAGCATGTCTGTTGCACGCATGTGTGTCTGCACATGTCTGTTGCGTGTGTGTGTGTGTGTTCATCTTTGTTACATGTGTGTGTACATGTGTGCATCTACAGTGTGAATGTGTATATGCATGTCTTTTGCATGTTCCTGATGCTCACTGTGTGTATGTGTGTGTGTGTTAAATATATCTATGTTTATCAGTGTATCTACATTTCAGACAGGTACGCCCAAGGGTCATAACATGACGGGCATGTTTTATATATAAAATACATAATGGATGTGACAGTGTTTTGGTGGGTGTGGTTTTGGTGTGGAGAGAGGGGCACCATTTCATCCTTGGACACAGGCAGCACAATGTCTTGGGCCGCCCTGACTACAGATAATGAATGGTGAGGTTTAGTTACGATGATAACCTTGCCTGCCCTGCCAAGACACCCCGGATTTAGACAAGTCACTATCTGCCTCAAATGTGAACATGTATTATGACGGCACTTGAGGACCACAAGGCATTTTATTTTTTAGCAAACCGATTCAGGGCTGAATTCCATGACGTGCCTGGACCGCCACTGGTCCTTAAGTGCTGGACCGCCGTGACGGTCCTGGCACATCAGTGGACGCGAAGGGGTTAATATATAAAGCAATTAAAAGGAAGAGACACCACCTTACCTCTACTGTGAGCAAAAAGCTTGTGAGGAAATTAAGAGAGGTATTCTACTTTCCCTAATTACAACCAGCATCTGAATACAGAAAGCTACCAGCCAAGAGGTGAGGAGCCAATTCCCCCTAAAATACATGCAAAAATATATTATATACAGATTTGTGGTGAGCACAGACTATCAAAATCAATAGTGTTCAAATAGTTGCATGTGTCTAGTCGGGAGAGCATTATAATTTTATGTTTATAAAACTCGTCCAATAGTGGAAGAGCAAATAAGTTGTACTTCCCTATGGTAATAGCAGCACAATGGCTTTACAATATGTCTGCACCCAATAAAAACTGTTTTTATCACTGAGAGAAAAATATATACTATAGAATGCCAAGATCTGATGTGTTGGCTACCTCTCTGGCACTCAAAGGGTTAATGGCAATTATCGCATTTTACTGAAACTGCTCCTATGGGAGCAGGCTTGGTATAAAGCTTGGGGTTCTGAAATGGCACTCTCCTGGTGATAGTTGCCCTTTAACCCTTTGAGTGCCAAGTGGGTACATTGTACGAGTTTGGACAGCTGTACCCGCTGTGCCAAGCTCGTACGATGTACCCACTAAAATGCGGTCACTGCATGAGCCGGTATAACCGGCATGCAGTGGCCGCATTTTAAAAAAAAAATAGCTGGGTAATCGTGGGGGGACATGAGGATCACTCCTCATGTCCCCCCTGTTATTGATCTCCCAGCTGATCGCGCTGGGAGATCAATAAAAGAAGAGGAGAAGCGCAGCTGAGGCGCAGCTTCTCCTCTTCCTTCTCTCCTACCCGAACATCCGGGTAGGAGTGGGCGGGACCGGGGGAAGCCTCCCAACGTCATCAGTGACATGTCACTGATGACGTTGGGGAAGTTTCCCCGGTCCCATTCACTCCTACCGGTGGTAGGAGTGAAAGGCAGGAGAGCTTCTGCTCTTGTGCAGTCGCCAAATTGGTCTCCCAGCCTATCGGCTGGGAGATCAATTACTTGGGGGACACCAGGAGGGGTCCTGATGTCCCCCACGAGGTCTGAATAGCTAAAAAAAATTAATAAAAAAAAACAAAAACCAATACTAACCCTGTGAGTGCCGCAGTGGTCCCCAGCACATTGCTTTGCAATGTGCTGGAGACCCTTGTAGCACTCACAGGGTCTTTTCTTTGGGTTTTTTTTTTTTTTTTTTAAAGACCTCATTGGGGGGATCAGGGGGGATCCTGATGCCCCTCAATGAGGTCTATTATTAAAAAAAAAATAAAAATTTTTTTTAACCCTGTGTGTGCCACAGGGGGGGTCCAATGCACCCCCCCTCCTGTGGCACACACAGGGCTTCTGTCATTACTTTGTTACTAGAGATTGTTGGGGGGCCATCAGGATTGGTCCTGATGGCCCCCCAACAAGCTCTGATTACAAAGTAATATTAAAAAAAAAAATTAACCCTCTGAGTGCCAGAAGGGTCCAATGCATTGCTTTGCAATGCGGTGGAAACCCCTTTGGCACTCACAGGGACATTTATTTGGATTCCTTTTTTTTTTTTTTTTTTTTAAGACCTCATTGGGGGGAATCAGAGGGGTCCTGATACCCACCAATGAGGTCCATAATAAAAAAAAGTAAAGAAAAAAAAATTAACCCTGTGTGTGCCACAAGGGGGGCCAATGCAGCCCCCCTTCTGTGGAGCACACACAGGGCATTTATCATTACTTCGTTATCAGAGATTGTTGGGGGGCCATCATGATTGGTCCTGATGGCCCCCCAACAAGCTCTGATTACCAAGTAATGATAAAAAAAAAATTAACCCTCTGAGTGCCAGAAGGGTCCAATGCATTGCTTTGCAATGCGCTGGAGACCCCTTTGGCACTCACAGGGACATTTATTTTGATTCCTTTTTTTTTTTTTTTTAAGACCTCATTGGGGGGAATCAAAGGGGTCCTGATACCCACCAATGAGGTCCATAATAAAAAAAAGTAAAGAAAAAAAATTAACCATGTGTGTGCCTCAAGGGGGGCCAATGCAGCCCCCCTTCTGCGGCGCACACACAGGGCATTTATCATTACTTCGTTATCAGAGATTGTTGGGGGCCATCATGATTGGTCCTGATGGCCCCCCAACAAGCTCTGATTACCAAGTAATGATAAAAAAAAAAAATTAACCCTCTGAGTGCCACAAGGATCCAATGCATTGCTTTGCAATGCGCTGGAGACCCCTGTGGCACTCTCAGGGTCCCCTGTTTGTGGACATATATATATTTTTTTTTACTAAGACCTCATTGGGGAGGGATCAGGGGGTCCTTATGCCCCTCAATGAGGTATATAATAAAAAAAAAAAAATTAAAACACAAATTAACCCTGTGTGTGCCACTAGGAGGGGAGTTCAATGCCGACCCCCTTCCTGTGGCACACACAGGACTTTTTATCAACACTGGTAGTCACAGATCTCCCATACACACTATCAAACACTGCCCCACCATCCTTGCTCCTCTGCTCATACCCACACACACTGCCTAATCCCTCACCCTCCCACATACTTTGTTACACTTGTAGTCACAGGTCCGCACGTACACCGGCTGACGCCCTAGCTTCTTTCATCTGTTAGCCATAAAATCACACATACACTGTTTGCTTTACGATTTCTGTTTCACTGGTAGCTACGCTCCTGTAGTGTAAATTGGTATGTCAACCCACAGCAGTGGGGTACCATTTTTCTTAGGCTGGCAAGAAGTCCTCCTAGGAAATCCCACGCCATTGAACCATTTTAGTATCTTTGAAGTGACTGATGTGTAAAACAAAATTTTTTTTTTCCTGTAGCACCACATTCTGGAAATAGTTGTGCCAACTAACTTAGGGGTAAAAAGGCAAGTGACCCCTCATTAGATGCGGCAGGTTGTCTTCTTTCCAAAATGGTATGGTTTATCTACCTTTTCTTCAATTCTGAAGGTTTTATAGTCATTTTCGTACAGGCAAGTCAGGTTTGAGAAAATGCTAGAAACATCAGAGGTTGTAGTAGGTGTAGTTTTCTACTTCTAGCACCCCCTAAGGTAGTTCAACTCATACCAATGGGGTGTCATTTGACTCCTAAGAGCACTAGCAAACAAATGCAGTTGAAAATTCCATGGTTTTCACAGCGCTCCATACATTTGAAGGGGCAGAAATGTAAAAAAATTCAATTTTTTTCCTATATCGCCTCCTTCTGGAAACATTTATGCACACCAGTATTGGGGTAAGAAGGCAAGTGACCCCTCATTAGATGCGGCAGGTTGTTTTCTTTCCAAAATGGTATGGTTTATCTACCTTTTCTTCAATTCTGAATGTGTTATAGCCATTTTTGTACAGGCAAGTCACATTTGAGAAAATGTTAGAAACATCAGAGGTTGTAGTAGGTGTAGTTTTCTACTTCTAGCACCCCCTAAGGTAGGTCAACTCATATCAATGGGGTGTTGTTTGACTCCTAAGAGCACTAGCTAATGAATGCAGTTGAAAATTCCATGGTTTTTACAAAGTTCCATACATTTGAAGGGGCAGAAATGTAAGAAAATGCCTTTTTTTTTCACTAGCGCCACCTCCTGGAAGCATTTGTGCATACCAGCCTTTGGGTAAGAAGGCACGTGACCCCTCATTAGATGCGGAAGGATGTTTTCTTTCCAAAATGGCATTGTTTCTCTACCTTTTCTGCATATCTATTATGGTTATAACCATTTTAGTGCAAGCAGATAATTTCAAAAACAAAAGTGTCAGGTTTACGTACGTGTTCCTAGCACCCACATATTGTATGTTAACCCACACAAATAGGCTACCATTTTTCTCATGTTGGTAGCAGGTACTGAATACAGCAGGAAATGTTATGGTTTTCAAAGATTTTAGTATCTTTGAAGTGGTGGAAATGTAAAAAAAACATGTATTTATTCCCATAGCGCCACCTTTTGGAAATATTTGTGCACTTCAGCCCAGGGGGTAGAAAGGCAAGTGACCCCTCAATTGATGCGGGAGAATGTCTACTTTCCAAAATGGTATACCTTTTATACCTTTCCTTCATGTCTCTAACAGTTATGGACATTTTAGTACAAGCAGCCATTTTCGAAGAAGCAAACAGGTAGGTGTAGTTATGTGCTTCTGGCACCCCTAAGGTAGGTCGACTCATTACAGTGGGGTGTCATTTTTCTCCTAAGAGCACTAGCTAATGAATACAGTTGGAAATACCATGGTTTGCACACATTTCAGTACATTTGAAGGGGCAGAAATGTAAGAAAATGCCTTTTTTTTTTCATTAGCGCCACATTCTGGAGGCATTTGTGCACTCCAGGCTTGGGGTAACAAGGCAAGTCACCCATCATTAGATGCGGCAGGGTGTCTTCTTTTCAAAATGGTATGGTTTGTGTACCCTTTCTTCACTTCTGTAGTTGTTATAACCATTTGTGTACAGACAAGTAATGTTTGAGAAAATGTTAGAAAAATTTGAAGTTGTAGTAGGTGTCGTTTTGCACTTCTAGCGCCCCCTGAGGTAGTTAAACTCATACCAATGGGGTGTCATTTTTCTCCTAAGAGCACTAGCTAATGAATACAGTTGGAAATACCATGGTTTGCACACATTTCAGTACATTTGAAGGGGCAGAAATGTAAGAAAATGCCTTTTTTTTTCATTAGCGCCACCTTCTGGAGGCATTTGTGCACTCCAGGCTTGGGGTAACAAGGCAAGTCACCCATCATTAGATGCGGCAGGGTGTCTTCTTTTCAAAATGGTATGGTTTGTGTACCCTTTCTTCACTTCTGTATTTGTTATAACCATTTTTGTACAGACAGGTAATGTTTGAGAAAATGTTAGAAAAATTAGAGGTTGCAATAGGTGTAGTTTTGTACTTGTAGCGCCCCCTGAGGTAGGTGAACTCATACCAATGGGGTGTCATTTTTCTCCTAAGAGCACTAGCTAATGAATACAGTTGGAAATACCATGGTTTGCACACATTTCAGTACATTTGAAGGGGCAGAAATGTAAGAAAATGCCTTTTTTTTTCATTAGCGCCACCTTCTGGAGGCATTTGTGCACTCCAGGCTTGGGGTAACAAGGCAAGTCACCCATCATTAGATGCGGCAGGGTGTCTTCTTTTCAAAATGGTATGGTTTGTGTACCCTTTCTTCACTTCTGTGGTTGTTATAACCATTTGTGTACAGACAAGTAATGTTTGAGAAAATGTTAGAAAAATTTGAAGTTGTAGTGGGTGTCGTTTTGCACTTCTAACGCCCCCTGAGGTAGTTAAACTCATACCAATGGGGTGTCATTTTTCTCCTAAGAGCACTAGCTAATGAATACAGTTGGAAATACCATGGTTTGCACACATTTCAGTACATTTGAAGGGGCAGAAATGTAAGAAAATGCCTTTTTTTTTCATTAGCGCCACCTTCTGGAGGCATTTGTGCACTCCAGGCTTGGGGTAACAAGGCAAGTCACCCATCATTAGATGCGGCAGGGTGTCTTCTTTTCAAAATGGTATGGTTTGTGTACCCTTTCTTCACTTCTGTAGTTGTTATAACCATTTGTGTACAGACAAGTAATGTTTGAGAAAATGTTAGAAAAATTTGAAGTTGTAGTGGGTGTCGTTTTGCACTTCTAGCGCCCCCTGAGGTAGTTAAACTCATACCAATGGGGTGTCATTTTTCTCCTAAGAGCACTAGCTAATGAATACAGTTGGAAATACCATGGTTTGCACACATTTCAGTACATTTGAAGGGGCAGAAAAGTAATAAAATGCCTTTTTTTTTCATTAGCGCCACCTTCTGGAGACATTTGTGCACTCCAGGCTTGGGGTAACAAGGCAAGTCACCCATCATTAGATGCGGCAGGGTGTCTTCTTTTCAAAATGGTATGGTTTGTGTACCCTTTCTTCACTTCTGTATTTGTTATAACCATTTTTGTACAGACAGGTAATGTTTGAGAAAATGTTAGAAAAATTAGAGGTTGCAATAGGTGTAGTTTTGTACTTGTAGCGCCCCCTGAGGTAGGTGAACTCATACCAATGGGGTGTTATTTTTCTCCTAAGAGCACTAGCTAATGAATACAGTTGGAAATGCCATGGTTTTCACACATTTTAGTTCATTTGAAGGGGCAGAAATGTAAGAAAATGCCTTTTTTTTTCATTAGCGCCATCTTCTGGAGGCATTTGTGCACACCAGGCTTGGGGTAACAAGGAAAATCACCACTCATTAGATGCAGCAGGTTGTCTACTTTCCAGAAATATATAGTTTTATATAGTTATTCCACTGTTTTAGGGTAGTTTTACCACAAAAACCCTAGAATGCGCATATTAGTTTATAAAGTTGAAAATGTCATTTTGCGCTGCTGGTGATTAGGGCTCTACGCTAGCCATGGACGTAGGTAAAACTATACAAATTTGGTATTTTTTTACTCGGGGGACTCGAGGCTTTTTCAAATAATTGAAACTTTTTCAATCAAGGTAAATGTTTTTGATACATAGTATGTGATTTTAGCAAAATGAGTAAATTTTCACTTTTTTTTGTCATTATGACATCATAGCTTTTTGCACGATGTAAAATTCTCTTCATGTAAGGTATCACAAGAAAGCTCAATTCGTTCTGAAAAAAACAATATATAGTTTTCCATATGTAACTAAAAATCCCCAGAGGAAATCAAGCCTAAACGGAAGGATAGCAAAAATGTTGAAAAAGTGTCTGGCCTGCAGGGTTCAGAAAATGGCCCGAGCCTCTGGCACTGAAGGGGTTAATATTGTGCTGTGACTCAATCCTTCAAATTGGAGGTGAGGCAGGAGTAGCAATAAGGAATAATGCACAGTGGTCTACTATATGGGCAGAGATGATGCTGAACGAGGAAGGATTATCAGTACTAAATCCCTGGTAGATCAAATATAATAATACACTGTAAATTCTGGTTCCAGATCCTGTAGAACCTTCTTTAAAACTGCATTTTTATTTTTCAGCAGCAGCAGCTGGCTTTCTCTAGGTCTCCAGTCCTTAGGCACTCATATGTACATGCCTACTTTGTCTGATGGTAAATTAGCCTTGGAGTTAAGTGGATAGTCATTTCATTAAGTGTCTATATCCTGCAAAAGGTATAAAAAAATTGCACTTAAAATGAAGACAATGTTAACACATTGAATACAAATTTTTCATAAGTGATTTATAATTTAATTGAAATAACAATCCTATGATCACTCCTTCCAATTTGCACAGTGCTTTGGAAAGCCAAATGCTTGTCTCAAGAAGGTATTTTAACCAATAAAATGCTGACTAGTGCAATTCTTCAGAACAAAAAGTATGGCCAACTGAAATACCACATTTTTGGCAGTCTATTTATGTATGTTTTTTTTATTTCTTTAGTAATACGTTTGAGGTTGGTTATGTTTCTTACAGAATCAGTAAACTTATTTTTAAAAAAATGTGTATCAGTGCTTTTCCTCCTGAGTGAAACAAGGGTATTACCAATGCTGGGAGATTCTTACTTGAAAAGTTATTACAGTTAAATTTTTTACATTAACCTACAGGTATGTGCCCTTGTTCTCCATGGGCCTAGAGTGAATCAACTCCACCTCACCGACAAGGCCCACATAGGCTGAAATGTACATCTTTGATTGTGCTGTTTCTCATGCAGAGAGGATTTCTGTGATGTATCTGAGGTGGACTGACTGTGGGTGGGTCCAGTCTGATATGGCTATGGCAGTTTTCTCTCTGCAGTGGCACACTGGAGCAAAAGCATGACTGAGTACCACTGGTGGGCCACTATGACTAAGGACGAAACACTTTATTTTGTTCATTCTTTATGGGTGCTCATCACATTCTTTGTTTTTAGATCTCTATAAGCTGGAAGGGCATACCAGGCATGGGCTCTCCAGAGGCATAGAGTGAATTAGACCCATCTCACCGACAAGGCCCACATAGGCTGAAACTTATGACTGTGGTTGTGCTGATTCTCTAATGCAGAGAGGAATTGCCTGACATTTTAGACCTGTACTGCCTGTGGGTGGGACAAGTCTGATGCGGCTGTGGAAGGTTTCTCTCAACATCGACACATGGGAGCAAAAATGTGACTTGTGCATCACTAGGGGTCACTATGCCTAAGAACAAAACACTTTATTTTGTTTGTTCTCGATGGGTGCTTGTCACATTCGTTGTTTTTAGGTCTCCTTAATGGGTTAAATAGATTCATGCTTTCTGCCTGCTTCTTTTGGAAAAAAATACCTCCATGGGCACGAATTAATTTGTAGTAGCCTTTTTAGTCAAGATTTGGCAATACAAAGACAAGTACTTTGGCATTTGGTGATACCTTTTTTATTGAACTAATCCTATATATTAATTTGCTAAAACGTGTGTAACGCCGCGTGAAGCTCAGTAGACAGAGCTGGAGGCTGTATCAGCTGCGGTGCGAGCAGTCTCTACTGCACATGACTGACCCGCGACCGGGCGGCAGTAGCACTGTGGCCCACGTAACAGGCTCTTCAACTAGTAGTTACATATTTTAAGACAAGCTTTCAGGAGATCAGCTCTCTTCAGTTCAAGTAATACTGAATATGACATCAAGGACTGACTAACAGTATTATCGCTTAAACAAAGACTCTTGGGAAAAAAATCATATGGGCTATTAGAACTTTCTAACCATAATAATGCAAGTGAGGTTATTATTAGGAAGTGTCACTTCCCCTTTAAATCATTCTAATCTGTATCCTATTTTCTGCTCTTACACTGAATCCTGTATATAACAAATCATTGCATTATGCACAGGTGCAAATAAACAAAGGAAGTCCTGCGCTCCTCCACACAATAGTGCTATAATGTGCCTTGTGCTAAGAATCTATAATAACTCTATAGAAGTAAAACTGAGGATTTAGTTATGTTTTGGCCAAAAAGATATAAGCTCATCCCGTCACAGTACCTCAATATATGGTGAGTACCTATACTAATATACTGAATAAACCTATCTAAGTTAAAAGTGGAGTTAAAAACAAACCCTGAAGAAGTATCATGAAACACGTTGGAGTGGACCCTATGAGTATGATCTGTATTTATCTTATAAGGGTCCTGAAACATATATGAAATGTACACAATGTATGCAATTAAAAACAAGTATAAAGTGGGACTCACCTAACATAAAGCTTGTTACAGGCCTAGGATGTGGGTGCCCACCCAAAAGGACTGTGTATACTCCAGCCCTCCTATATAGGCAAATTGTTCCCACCCCCAGGCCTGCAGAGGAATTACTATTCACAAGTAGACAGGGAAATGTGAGCTGAAAAATCAAATTAACCCCAACTTAAAGGGATATATATTTAAAGGCAATGTGATACAGAACATGTGAAAAAAATATAACTAACTAGTTGAAGAGCCCGTTACACGGACCACAGCTACTACCACCCGGTCGCGGGGCAGTCATGCACAGTAGAGACTGCCCGCTCTGCGGCTGATAAAGAGCTCTGTATCAGCCACGGAGAGGGCAGTCTCTACTGCGCATGACGCGGCATTACACACGTTTTAGCGAATTATTATATAGGAGGATGTGTTCATGATAATATAGAAAGGTCGGAAGCTGCTATAAAGAGCTATGGAGAAAGAAAAAACAAAACCAAAAAAGAAGCTCCAAGCGCTAACTGACCGTAATATATCCATGTGATTAATATAGTGCAAATAATTTTTTGTACTTGTACTTTAAGCCTCGGCTTAAATTCTTGGGGGGCTGGAGAACCCCCTAGTCCTTGCAGCCTCTATACACTAGTTATTAATTATTTGCACTATATTAATCACATGGATATATTACGGTCAGTTATGCTTGGAGCTTCTTTTTTGGTATTGCATTATACACATCCTAATCTATTATATCCCATGCATGCTGCACATTTATCCTACACATGATAACCTATTCTACCATGACAAATCTAAAGTATGATACCCTGCATATTATAGCTTACTTTATCCTGCACATTTAATCCATTATATCATGCACATTTAACAATTCTGTAGTGCACATCTGATTAATTATACCTTGTGCATCACAATCTATTTTATTTTAACCAATTCTTACCAACACATTCTAAACTCCTTTCTTTCTGTTCTATCATGAATCATGGTCAAATTTGTCTATAATATTTATTTTTGGTAAGGTTAATAAGTGGCTGGTTGTATTTTTATATGTTTGTATTAATATTTACACTTTCATACAGATGTCTGTTGAGAGGTATGTTTAAAATGAAGCTCTGATTATATTGGAGGTGGTAACTGTAAAGTTAGTGAATATGCAAAGGCATTCCAGAGACACCACAAGAAATTCTAACAACTGGAGGATAACATCTCCTGATAAATCAATAAATTACCAGACTTAAAGGGAAAAGTTGACAAAATCTTTTTATGAAGGTAGTAGAGAATTTAAAGTGATAGTAATGTTTAACAAAAGCAGCTCCAATTAATCTTCATAGCATTTGGGCCATGGAGAGTGTTATTTCAATACTGTCAGAGTTGTAGTTCAAGAGCAATTGAATGATAAAGTATCCCCTTAACACCCCTTTTAACTAGTGTAAACTACCTCCACTCAGATGTGGAATCGAGTCTCTTGACTGGATAGGTCACAGCAAGGGACATTCTTCTTACTGTGAGCATAAGCAAAACCCTTCTCCCCTTGACATATCTCTCATATTTTCCCTTATGCTCACTGAAGATTGTCCCTTGCTGCAATCTATCCAGACAGTTTTGCTGCTGCTCTGAGGTGAGCAGTTTTACAGCAGTAAAAGGGGAGGGAGGGAGATACTTTATCATTCAATTACTCTTGAACTACAACTCTGACAGCATTGAAATAACACTCTTCATGGCCCAAATACTATGAAAACTAATTGGAGCTGCTTTTCTTGTGAAATGTTACTATCCCTTTAAGATATATTCCTGTATTCCACAAATAGCTATTTGAATTTCAACTCTGTATTGCTCCACTAAATACATCTAAGCATACTTAAATTATTCTTAAATTATTTGACACAGAAGCTTGCATTGTATCCTACATGTATTTTTTTTTTTAATTCTGAGCAAAAAGACTATGGTATGTGAGCAAGACGGACATGTAAAGGATCAGGGAAACACATGGAAGCCTAGTGACAGGGGGAGGTGTACCAATATAATTTCAAACTGATTCAGGCACTGGAAGTGATTTTCTACTTCTATGCCTGATACACACGATCTTACTAGGCAACTTATGTCACCAATTCTGTCCCCAGTACCTTATGCACAAAGGGTAGGACAATGGGCATTTTAGAACATTCCTTTCCTCTACACCTTATTTAAAACTGTGGGGTTATACATTAAAGCGGAACTTTCACCTAAGCACAAGTTTACTTTAATCCATTTATTATACCGATTGTAACTGTGCTGGGTTTTGTTTTTTAAAAAAAAACACAATTGAAATGAAGTTTGAGGGTTTACCTTTTCCCTCTTGACGTCTTCTCATTCTGATCGGCACAGTTTGTGCCGCTGAGAATACAGGAGAGATCCTCCTCCCCGCTGGTCTGTCAGTAAGCTGGAGAACTCTCATTGGCAGAGATCAATATCTAGCCAATGAGAATACTTCAGCTTACTGACAGACCGCGGGGAGGAGGATCTCATATATTCTCATCAGCAAGATGGTGCTGATCAGAATGAGGAGAAGAGGAAAAATGTTAACCCTCAAACTTTATTTCTATTGCGTTTTTTATTTAAACCAAAACCCAGCACAGTTACAATCGGTATAATAAGTGGATTAAAGCAAACTTGTGCTTAGGTGAAAGTTCCGCTTTAAGATGTGATAAAGCGGTGATAAAATGGAGATGACCTCTCCAGTAATATCACTTCTCCAGTTCCTATGCTATTCTATGGGACCTATGCACTAAAATCTCTCAAGTTGGAAACATCATAGGGTGTTGCCTTCATGGTATTAAATAGGATCTGGAGAAGTGATATCGCCGGAGTAGTCTTCTGCAGTTGATCACTTCTTTATCACACCTTAATGCAGTGTTTCTCAACTCCTGTCCTCGGGACCCACTAACAGGCCAGGATTTGATGATTTCCTTGTTAGAGCACAGGTCAGTTAATCAATGTGAATGAGCCTCTGATCACCACACCTGTGCTCTAACAGAGAAATCCCTAAGTCCTGGCCTGTTAGTGGGTCCTAAGGACAGGATTTAAGAAACGCTGCCTTAGTGCATAACCTCCTATGTACTAAGCAAAGTGTGGAGGAAATGGTGTGATGTTGCACCATGTTTCTGCATGAGCTATGGGACAGTTATAAGGGGCTTGCTGGCATCAGGATCCTAATAATGGTGGAATGTATGCTCTAGTGCATACCTTGTATGGTGGAATGTATGGTGGAATGTATGCCCTAGTGCATATGCTCTAGTGCATATCTTGAAGTGCAGTCAAAGGAGTTGGAGGCTAAAGCCTGAGGAGTTATCTTGGTATGTTCGGACATTCACTTAGACATTTTGCTGCTAACATGATGAGGACCAGTATAATTCTAGTTATTAGTTATTTATACCCCCAAAAAACACTCATTTCCTTTTAGGTCACTTCTTTTCTTTTCCTGATCAGAACGAAGGCAGCAATTCACCTAGAAGGCAGAAGATGTTGACACAATATTGAGGATATGCTAGTGTATTTTTATCTTCAATTAAGGTTCACTGTAGCAACATACCCTCAGGAAATTTGGGTCTCAGCTAAACTATATGTCAGCAGACTGCCATTAGCTTTGTTAAAGGCAAAGTGGACTTACGTAAAATTGTTAATATAGGAGAAAAAAATAATATAGATATTTCCCTTTCAACAATTCATTAAATGCAAAGCACTATTATGTTTTAGGAAGATTTCTGGCAATTTGGGGATTATTTGCCTGTTAAGGTTGTGCAGAATCACTCAGTGGGTGTAATAGTTAAGCCCGGTGACTGTTGGAGATGTCTCCAATGCATTGCCAAGGGGGTAAACATTGAAGGCACAATCATCTGAAGCTATGTGTTTCTTCCATTATCTCAGATCCTAAGTGTGTTGAGGAAAGTCAGAATCAAGCGGGTTCATGTGGTTTGAGAGATGGGACTTACATTGGTTATTTTTTTTTTGTTGTAATAGCTACAATATTATATTTTCATAAAAACAGACTTTACAATCCCTTTAAAATTTCTTTCTGATCTTTTTGAGGTTGTTTATGAGTTTACTTGATTGTTGTCATTTCCTGAGAGCCCTTGTAAGGGATAAATTATGTCCCAGGTAACAGTGGTTTCCTGGGTTAAGGTGATCATCTATGCCCTCAGGAAACCAGCCTGTCCCCTTTTAGGGTTGTAGCATTTTCCACCAGAGCAGTGGATGGTTCCTGGTCCGCTCACATGTTTGTTCAACACTGCCATGTTATTGCACTGTCTTCAGCTATAGCCAGTTTTAGATGGGTGGTCCTACAATCTGTTGGGTCTGTGTCGGCATTCATCTTTTCATTACCTCCAGTAACCTGCATTACTTGGTTTGGTGTGTAAGTGTCCATTGACACCTGAGGTTGTATCTGTTACAGTTCCTCTGTATTAGAACTGGTCTGTGTTTGTTTGTTTTTTCTCACTGGGATTGTGTATAGTTTGGTATATCACCATGGTTCCTGTGTTCCACATTGGATGAGAGAGAAAAGGGGATTTTTGTGTACTTGCCAATAATATAATTCAATGTTGAATAATTTCATTTGTTTGCTTTGAGTTATATAAAATTAAACCACCATTGTAATATCTAAATTGATTTGTTTGTATTGATTGAAACAAATTGATTTTTGTGCACATTGTGCACATTATATACATGTCAATAACACATTGTTTTAAAATAATATCAAACACAAACATATTTTTGGCACACTATTATCATAATTCTTATAATAATTCATTTTATATTATTCACTAGTAATTAATATTAATTAGAACATGTTTTAATTCATTTATATTTTATATATTTTTTAAAGATTTTTGTATGTTTCTTTTGATAATTTTTGTTCAGGGCCATTAGATGCCTAGTTGAAACGTAACCCTATTGCAAAGTTGTGTGTTAATCCAGCAACCGTAGGGTTAATGATGATCCATGTAATAATTAATTTTGTGATTTTATGATCATTTGTTCAGTGATCAGTGATATATATACATGTAACATTTCTTATTCAATTTTATGCACTGGGAATACCAATGCGGTTTGATAAAATATTCTAGCTTTTATTTTTAGGTCATGACCCTTCTGCCGATCTGTAATAGTAGTGCTTTGAGGATATAATTGATTGGTTCCTCAATCCACCTAATGATTTAAAAAAGTGAAGATTGCGGCGGTTAGCTCATTATAATTAAAGAGACTCTGAGACAATATTCTTAATGACTGGATTGTTAACCCCTTAAGGACCAGCTGTCCTGGGGTGTGTGGTCCTTTAAGGACCAGATAGGGAACTTCGACGTGCCGCCCCACATGACTGATCACGTGTGCCGGCACGCTGAACAAGGGACTGAAAGAGATCGCTCCGGTCTTGGAGCAATCAATTTCAGTTCCCGGTATTACTCACCGCGTAAAAGTACGTGACGTACCAGGACCGTCACTGGTCCTTAAGTGCCGGACCAGCGTGACTGTCCGGGTAAGTCAGTGGTCCTTAAGGTGTTAAATGATAAGTGCTTAGCCCTTTCAACTCCAAAATGGAGTGCAACACATTGCAAAGCACTGCTTTACTTAACTCTTCATCAGTGAGTGTGTTTGTGTGTGAGTGAGCATGTGAGAGCATATGTGTGCGTGAGCATGTGTTAATGTATGTGTGTGTTTTATGTGTAGTGCCTGTTTTGCATGTAATGTTTTGATTTTTGTGTATTGTGTTTTGCATATAGTGTTTTGCGCATAGCATTTTGCATCTCGCATAGTGTATAGTGTTTTGAGTATAGCGTATAGCTTTTTTCATATACCTTAATGCGTATGATGTTTTGCGTATAGCATTTTGCGCATAGTGTATATCATTTTGTGTATTCTGCTTTGCTTATAGCATTTTGTGTATATCATCTATTATTTTGTGTATAGCATATAGTGTTTTGCCTATACCATATTACGTATATCGTTTTGCATATATAATTTTCATCATAGCATATAGTGTTTTGTGTATAGTCGTTTGTGTATAGCATAAAGCATCTTGCATATTGTGCTTTGCAAAAAACGATTTGTACATAGCTTTTGCATATAGTGTTTTGCGTATTGCGTACAACATTGTGTATAACTTTTTACTTACAGTATTCTGCGTATAAAGTTTTGCACATAGCTTTTTGTGTATAGGATTCTGTGTTGTGCTTTGTATATAGCATATATTGTTTTATGTATGGCTTATAGTGTTTTGCATATACCTTATTGCATATATTTTGTTTTGCGTATATCGTTTTGCTCATATCATATAGTGTTTTGCGTATAGCGTTTTGTATGGATGGAGGTATATACTGATCTGCCTCCTTCTCAACACCATAACACAATCATATTGCATATATATGGAAAAAACAAACAAACAAACATGGGAGCTACATAGGTCGACCCTGGGTAGAAGCACATCCTATTTCTCAATCAATCTCCCAACCTGGTATTCACAGGCAACCGCCCTAAATACATTGGCAAACCTGGAATGTGGGGAATATCAAAGCAGCCTTTATGCAGCTACATTTCTGTTCTAGAGGCACTTCTCCAGTGTCCTTCCTCAAGACTCAGATCCCTCCCTCTCATGAAGGTGGACTCACTCAAGCAACAAAAAGGAACACATTGTAGGTACACTGATATAAAAGCAAGCTATCCAACAACACATTTCATGTATAGTACTTACAGACCAATACATTCGGTGACCACATTAACGCTCTTTGCTAGGGTTATTATGTAGAAAGCAACAGGGTTATCTGATATGGAGTGATAATAAGGACAATTTTGATGATAATGTAAAAATGTATATTTAATCACATAGAAACTATAGAAATAATAAAAAGAGCTAAGAATTACACTCAAAGGGGTTCTTGGCTGTAACATCCGTTTAATAGGGGGACTAGCAAAGAGGTTGTTTTTTTTTCTCAGTAGTGCACAGTACGTGCACAGTTCATTAGTGATGTTGGCGTAGTCCAATAAAAAGCCATAAATCCTTGCATAGAACACTCAGTTTCATGATGCGCTGGGGATATGTATATTGCTACCTGTTTGCAATTCTCCCTTATGATGACACCTCCTGTTTGACCTCCCTGAAACTGACTTTGGCTTGAATCTCTGTTGCCTGCCCCAAACTTGGCTAGTCTGTCGAAACTTGAATCTGTGCTGCCTATCTTGACCTAGCCCGATTAACACCTCTGCTGCTTTCCCTGACATCAGTTTGTCACATGACCTTTGATTTAACCTTCCTTGCTGCTACCCTTGCGCATCTTCCTGCGCTGTCAGTCCCTCCCGGAACTGGCCGGCTCCTAGCAACGCCTCCTAGACCCGGCTGGGACTGACAGCGCAGGCGTGCGGACGTCACTATGGCAAGATGTCCGTGATTGTCCTGCTGTGAGCCCCAGAACAATGCACATTTCTTTGGAATAAGGTAATAATTCTGGCGAGTAACCCTACTAAGATGCTAGTTGCCAGATGGGGATTTATTGAAGTTAAATTCTTGAAGAGGTGGTAGTTCCCCCTTAATAAAAGCTCCTTACCGTGGCAAAAAAAATGGACACGAAGACCCTTCAGACACCCCCCAACCCCCTTGCACAGAGCTGCACCGGCTCTCTGTCCCCTGCTCATTGGTTTAGTTGTCTTTCCAGCGCCCATATAGAAAGCTCCGGTAGGACCCTAAATTGTTGTCCGTGTATTGCCTGCACAACAGGCCAGAAGGAGAGAGAGCCGGTGCAGCACTGTAAAAGGGGATTGGGGGGCATCTGAAGGGTCTTCATGTCCCTCTTTTTTTGCTACGGTAAGGAGCTTTTATTAATTATTATGACCTATTGGTGCCTCCATTACTCCACAAGCTTCCAGGAAACATGACCTGATAAATTAGAGAAAATGTGAATGACTTTACAAATATGCAGATTTATTCTTCACCAATATCAGAAAAGTTATTTCTTTGGTCCATACCACCAATTCCTTCTTTGCATTTCTATTACAGTGCGCAAAGATTCATGGTAAGGATGATGGGAGCTGTATGTGGGCAAGACTGTAGCAACGTTTAAAGAGGTGACATGACAACCTCATGCTTTTATGCAGCTCAAGGTTCTCATGTCTCCATTTTAAACAATGCGACATGGTTAATGCAGCTTCTAGCCGCATTAACCATGTTGCATTGTTTAAAATGGAGACATGAGAACCTTGAGCTGCATAAAAGCATGAGGTTGTCATGTCGCCTCTTTAAACGTTGCTATAGTCATGCCCACATACAGCTCCCATAATCCTTACCATGAATCTTTGCGATCACCAATATGGAAGGGGGGGAGCAAGGCTTATGTCTCTGGTTTGATGCGTTAGACATTGAAGCCATTAGATTTTCTTAATTAATACATTGTCCAGTTCTTCTGAGGAAGGGAGTCTATTCAGAGGAATAATGTGAGTTGTCAAGAACATTGGTCTACCACAACAAGGATGGTCTTCCCTGGGGATCGAGGTAATTCCACCATAAAATCTACTGCAATATCAGTACAAGACTTAAATGGTACCAGGGGTCTAGAACAAGGGCTCTTGTAAACCTCATAAATAGAACAGGCACATATAAGGTCTGTGACATCCTTATGAAGGGGAGGGCCACAAAAATAATCTTTAAATTAGTTCAATGGATTTTGGTTCCAGGATGTCCATTGACTGCAGAACAGTGTCCCCAGTGTAATATCTTTGGAAGCAGGGCAAGAGGCGCATACAATTTAGAGAAGAGGACAAACTAAGAGGAAACTTGAAGTGAGCCTTCTGCCACAATCCAGTCCAGAGACCACCAGTTGCCCTATCTGTAGTTTGATCCAATGTTTTCAGTCCAGCTCTTAATATCAACTGGGCTCCTTTATAGAGTCACCTCTTCTTGCAACGGTGCTTGCTCAAACCTTCTTGTTTAGCTTTGTCCTGTGTATGCTGTTCTGCTCTCCGGTTAATGATCGGCTTTTGTTCCTGACTACACTATTATTTGCCTTTTGTTCCTGCATTGACCCACTGCTGCTGTACAACTCTTGTTGTTGTTGAATCCGTCCTGTTCCAGTTCATGTTTCTGTTTGCTGCCTGCCTTGATACGCTATAGCTGAAGCAGCCCTGTTGATGAACCAGTCCTGTTCCAGTCCATGGTATTATTTGCTACCTATTTCTGCATTAAGCTGCTGTTGTTGAACCAGTTCTGTTGTTAAATCAATCCAGTCCCTGTGTGCAGCATTGTTTGCTGCTTTTTCCTTTACAGATCTGCAGTTACTGAACTGAACCTGTTCTTGTCTTTTCTGCCTTATATTGCTTGCAGTTTTGCCTGCAACTATTGATCCAGTCCTGTTCCAGTCCTTTGCTGTCTGAGTCTGCTTGTGCTGCTTCCTGCTAGTTCCATCCAGGTTATTGGCTTTTTGCAGTGCTGAGTCTTGTTCTGGTGGCTCTTCAGCTGTGCTGCTCTTGCTGGTTTCCTCTGCACTGCTAGCAGTTTTCTGAACCTGTAATGTAGCTTATGTCAAGTGAGCCCATCTTGTGTCTAGCCTTTGTACTGCAGCCAGATAGGGCATCTTCTTTGATGTTCTTAGAACCTGGCTGGTTCAAAATAATGTAATTAAAATGGGTGAAAAAATTCCTGTGTTGGGCATAACTGACATGCAGATTACAGATACTGAAAATTCTTGTGAACTATAATGATGGTGACTGCAACAGCAGAGCCTTCCAGGCTGTGTCGCCATTCTTCCACTGCCATCTTCACTGCCAAAAGTCCACTGTTGCCAATATCGTAATTTCATTCAATGTGAGAAAATCATCTGGTAAAGAAGGAGCATGGGTAAAATTTATTGGTAACCAGGTCTCTCTGGATTAATACTGCTCCAGCACCAGACTCAGATGCTTCCACCTTGATAGTAAAAGGAAAGAGAGGATTAGAATGGCAGGGAATAAGTTCTGTGGCAAGGCCCATTGAGTTTTTCAAATGCTGAAAGAGCTTGAGGAGACCAAATGTGATTGTCCTTTACAAGTCATATCTGTGAGTGGGTTGGCAACCTTGGCGAAGTCCTAGATGAAGCAGCTATAATAATTTGAAAACCAGGGGAATCAATGAATCCCTTTAAGGTCTTTATGGTGAGGCTAGCTGGTAATTACTGAAACTTTTTCAGGGTTCACCTCTAAACACTGGGCAGAAATGATATTGCCCACTATAGAAACTTAGGGCTGCTCAAACTTGCACTTTTCATCCTTGGTAAATAGATTATTTTCAACTTGGTGCGTGTACAATGCTGAACCAAGTCTTCAGAGAAGAATAGAATATTATCTAATTAGAATATCATCTCTCATGGGAGAGACGTATAATTCCTGAACATGTAGTTAACAAAAGCTTGGAAGATGGCTGGCACATTACATAGTTCAAAGTACATGAAGATATATTCAGAATGGCCATAGTGAATTTTAACTGCTGTCTCCTTCTTTCATATGGATGAAATTATCTACTTCTCTGATTGCCATCTTTTTTTGGCCATAAAAAAGAATCCAGCCCCAGTAAATGATGAGAAAGGATGGATAAAACCATCAGAGAGAATTTCTTGGATATTGTCTGCCAAGGCATGAATCTTAGGAAGTGACAGTGGAAAGGTGTGACCCTTAGGTGGGGAAATACCAGGAAATAAATTAATACCACAGTCAAAAGGGAGGTGGAGAGGAAGAATATCCACTTTGCCATTAGAAAATACTTCCAGAAAGTCCCAGTAAATACTTGGAAAAACAGAACGCATACTGTCTTCTGAAGTACTGATCGGGCTCACAAAAAACAATAGTGGAAAGGCAGTGGAGATGGCAGCTTCCTTACAATCTATGTGACAGTTGTGTTTATATAACTAGGAAAGACATAGGATGATAGTCACCAGGGAGGATTGGATGACTGAAGCTTGCAGTCTCCTGGTTCAGTACTCTCACAGTCAACTGTGAAGGCTTAGATACTGGGAATTGATACCCGTCCCTGGGGGTGATTCATCAAAGGATGGAATAGATAGGTGAACATTCTACATCTTCAAAGGGATTCTTGCAGATGTAGCCCAAGATTGGGTGATAAATATGCCAGCAGGTAAAGCTTGTGTGGTCACAGAGTGCCCTTCTCAACTTAGCAGGAGAGAAATTAACAAATGAAGATTAGGTGGAGGAAGGATAGCTGAAATGGATAGAGGGCAGCCTCCAGTAATCTCTAAGCCTTGGAGTTTCCCAAGTGTTTAGGGCAAGACAGGAGTAAGAGACCATTCTAGCCACAATAGAGGCATAACTACGAAGACTTATGATCGTTTTTTGCAGTTCCTGAATATTTAGTCACACTCCCATTCTCCATAGGTTTGAAACTTCTTTGGAAGTAATGAAGGGTGCTGCAGGCACTGAAGGAACTGACAGAGTGATGGAACAAGAAGCATGATAGAGGATGTAAGATACCTCATCATACTGAGCAGTGAGTCAAGATTCTGGTCCAAGGACTGGAGATGGGAAGCATGGGCCTGAGTACTTGATCTTGCTATTCTTGTCTTGGATCCATAATATGGGTTATGCAGCTTGTTAGGCCAGATGATCTTGCTTATGTGATATACATGATTAGGCCAGACATTACTGAAGAAACTGGGGAGTGGGTCTGGAAAGTCATGCTAGGGAGCATTTTCAGTGGTAGATTTGGTTTTGCAGCAACCATAGACAGAGGTAAAAGTGCTGATCTCAAGGTTGGATAAGCAAAACCGGTTGAGTCTGGACTGATACAGGATAACTGCACCTCTACCAATAGATAAAAGGGTCCAACAGGTATTAGCAGTGGATCTGTCATCAATCTTTCAGTATGCATGATTGTCAGGAATGGAGATCCTGTGAGAATCGAGCACCCAGATCCTACACTTTGCAGTGGTGAGTCCCTTGAGCATTTTTTTATCAAGTGCTGTTGCATAATACCCTTTTTTGGAGCATAGTAGCACCCTTTTTCTACTGGATCTGGAAGGTCACAGTTTGTATAGGTCAGGATAAGCATCCTTTACCTGTGAAGAAGCATAGGATGTACCAGGTCCCATGCTGCATTGAAGACCTCTAAATTGCTCCTGTTGCTAGTTGTATAGGTATACCCTGTAGAGGACTTCTGCATGGAATGACAGCTGGAAATTCTGAGTTGTTAACTCATGGATTTTTAGCTTTGCAGGGTCCCCACTGAGCCATTATACACAAGGAAATGAACACATCAGTTGATCCTAATAGAAGACGTCCCTTGTAATCAATGTGGAAACTGTTAATTGTACGTGATATAGTTGTGACTGTTATATTGTTCTTCATATTTATCTTTATTAGTGATGAGCGAGCGTGCTCGGCCGATGCTCGGATCGGCTCGAGCATCGCTCTGCTCGGCACATGGCGGTACTCGTCGAGTACCGCCATGTGCTCTCCCGCCATGTTCGGGTGGCGGGGATCTGTGCCGGAAGAGGCACAGATCACAAGATGCTCCGCTGGACCACCAGGGACTGGAGGTACGGGGGCATTGCGGAGATGAAGGGGGCATTGCGGAGATGAAGGGGGACATTGTGGAAGAGGGGCATAGACTCTATGCCCCTCTTCCACAATGTCCCCCTTCATCTCCGCTATGCCCGTCTTCCACAATGTGCCCCTTCATCTCCGCTATGCCCCTCTTCCACAATGTGCCCCTTCATCTCTGCTATGCCCCTCTTCCACAATGTCCCCCTTCATCTCCTCTATGGCATAGAGGAGATGAAGGGGGACATTGTGGAAGAGGGGCATAGCGGAGATGAAGGGGCACATTGTGGAAGAGGGGCATAGCAGAGATGAAGGGGCACATTGTGGAAGACGGGCATAGCGGAGCTGAAGGGGGACATTGCGGAGCTGAAGGGGGCATTCGGAGATGAAGGGGGCATAGCGGAGATGAAGGGGGCATTGACCAGGCACCCTCCCCTCATCAGAGCAGGGGGTGCCTGGTGTCGCCCCATTCATTCCAATGGGGCTCGGGTGCTCGGCCGAGCACTCGAGCCTCAGGGGGTGCTCGGTCAGAGCACCCGAGCACCCGAGCATCGGGGTGCTCGCTCAACACTAATCTTTATAAAAGTTATTTACTGTTGCATTGCACATTTGTTATTCTGTCCTGGAAGGGAGTAAGACCTTTAGGATCACCTATCCTAGGTGGAGGCATCACCAGATTAGAGACATCTATTTTCCAGTTAACTGAAGCTCAGGATCAGCAGGAACCAAACAAGTAAAGCACCATATTTTAGGTATCCTCTGTGTTACACATGTAGCAGTATGATCTCACCCAAAACGACAATCCAGCTCCAAATTCCAAGCAAATTGCTCTGAAAATCAGGAAACTACAGACATACCTTTCAGACTTCTATTGGCCCTGTCAGTGAGGGGCAATTGTTATCTGTAGACACAGCAATGGGAACCAAAAACTACTGATTTTGCATAATACAAAATGATTACTGTGAAAAGACCTTTACAATACAAAGCATACATTTTTTCAGGAACAACTGTTCTTAAGCTACTCAATCATGTTTTATGCTCTCCTAGCTGTATAACATTATGACACAGTTTTATTTAAATATTGTGTTAGAGACATTTTTATTCAAAGCTGTGGATATATCACTGCCTTGTTAAAATGTGTTGTATCAGATATCTGCCTCATTACATTTACAGTGGTTTATGTGCTTGGGGATGACTCACAATAGGCCCCAAGTGTGTATACATCTATTCACTAACTTGTATAACTCCCCCTGCATGTTGAAAATTAAGTGAGTCAGTGATTTTCATAGAACGAGAGGCATAAATGTATCATACTGATTAATACTTCATATTTTTATCATGCATTGTAAATGCATAACTGTAATTTAAGTGTCAGATACATCTATGGTCCAGTGTATGTGGTCATTCATTAAGGCTATTTAGTAATTATGAATGATAGAATGTCTTGACAGGCTTCTATTTAGGTTAGAAGCACGAAGAACCTTTATGTGGAAGTGTTTGTTTATATATATATATATATATATATATATATATATATATATATATATTTATATACACCGTACCATCGATTGGGTAATAATAACATCTATTATTCAGCTGCCAATTTGGTTAATTCCGAGAGTGTGTGCTGATAGCGATTTGAGTCCCACTGAGAAAGACGCTATATAATTATGAGTTATTTTATATATATATATATATATATATATATATATATATATATATATATATATATATATATATATACATGCTAGCATAAATGGAGATATTGCATAATATACACAGTATAATACACCCATCTCACCATCCCCAAACTGTCAGTCCTATCTTGCATTACAGGGATAGTAATTCTTCATATTAACTTTATTTAATCGTGTAGCCCTTAAAAATCCAAATTCAAGCCGCTGCTTGTTCAGGGACAGGATTCCCCTGCAGTCAGCTAGAACGCTGACGTCAGGGGAGTGCAGTGGCGAAACTACCGTGGTCGCAGGGGTCACCACTGCGACCGGGCCCGTCACTCCAGGGGGCCAGGCCACCCAGTCAACCCCCGTTGCCACCCAGGTACATATCCTTCCACCCCTCTGCTTCTGATGCGCACGCACGCGCAGCCAGGAAACTCAATGAAGCGAGTTCCTTGACTGCGCATGTGCAGGACATAGGAAGACAAGAAGGGCGCGCAAATAGTACAGCGCTGTTCTGTCAGCCCCGGGCCCAGTTGAGATGGAGTTGCAAATGAATGGAGGTAAAATGGGGCAATGTAGAAATGGACAATGGGTCAGTGTGGAAGTGGAAATGGACCCTGGGTGCAATATAGAAACGGACAATGGGAGCATTGTGGAAATGGACACTGGGGGCAAAACAGAACTGGAGAATGGGAGCATTGTGGAAATGGACACTGGGGGAAAAATAGAACTGGACAATGGAAGCATTGTGGAAATGGACAGTGGGGACAATGTGGATGGTGGGGGCAATGTGAAAATGGACAGTGAGGGCATTGTGGAAATGGACAGTGGGGGGCAATATGGAAATGGACAGTGGGGGCAATGTGGAAGTGGACAGTAGGGACACTATGGACAGTGGGGGCAATGTGGAAATGGAGAGTGGGGGCAATGTGGACAGTGGGGGGCAATGTGGAAGTGGACAGTGGGGGAATGTGGAAGTGGACAGTGGGGACAATGTGGAAGTGGACAGTGGGGGCATTGTGGACAGTGGGGGGGGATATGGACAGTGGGGGAAATGTGGAAATGGACAGTGGGGGTAATTTTAAAAGGATAATGGGGGCATTGTGGAGGTGGAAAATAAGGGAATTGTGGAGGTAGGCAATGGGGTGTACAGTGTGGAAGTAGACAAAGGGGCGTGCAATGTGGAAGTTGACAATGGGGGCATTGTGGAGGTAGAAATGTGAAAGGGGCATTTCTGGGGTGGCATTGCATGGTGGGGTCAGGGGGCCCTATGGCAATTTTCGCACCAGGGCCCCGTGGTTTCTAGTTACGCCTCTGGGGGAGTGGGAACCTTGAAAGCGGCTATCTCTCAAACCATACAGGTTTGAGAGATGCCACAGGGCTCATTGAATTTGGATTTTTAAGGGCTACACGATTAAGTAAAGTTAATTTTAAGTATTACTATCCCTTTAAAAAAATCACAAAGCCACACATACATCTTATCCTTGTTTCACAGTACAGTGGTGGCCACTGAACCAAACATACACTGCCTGACCCCACATCCTTGTTATACTGTCCCAGTGTTAGGCATAGAAATAGAAGAAGTCAGAGATACTCAGCTAGGCTCCTGAGCTTGCAAGAGTATGCAAAAGCTCACTGAGACTGTGTCCTTGCGTCCTGAGTGCAATCTGTTTTAGCTCACAAATGCCATACACAGGGAAGAAATATTCTGAAGCATATCATACAGGTCCTGCCAAAATGACAGTCCAGCCATGAAATGCCAGACAATTCTTCTCTGAGCAAGGGAAGCAGCTAACCCCTGACATACGTTTTGGCCTTATGGGCCTCGTTGATGAGGTGCAGCTGATCCGTCTAAGCACTTTTGAGCAAGGGGTCCATGTCTGTTTTCCCCATTACTGTGACTAACTCTAAGAGCAATTTGCATAGAAATAGAAGAAATCAGAGATGCTCAACTACGCATATGAGCTTGTAAGAGTATGCAAAAGCTCTCTGGGGCTGTGTCCTCGCCTCCAGGGTGCAACAAGGCCAAAACGTACGTATGGGGTTAGCTGCTTCCCTTGTTCAGAGAAGAATTGTCTGGCATTTTGTGGCTGGACTATCATTCTGGCAGGACCTGTATTATATTCTTCAGAATATTTCTTCTCTGTGTATGGCATTTGTGAGCTAAAAGAGATTGCACCCTGGTCAAGAGGACACAGTCCCAGTGAGCTTTTGCATACCCTTGCAAGCTTTTGTGCCTAGTTGGGCATCTCTGACCTCTTCTATCTATATGCAAATTGCTCTTAGGTTTAGTCACCCTAAAGGCAATGGGGGAATCCAGACATGGATCTCGTGCTCACAAGTGTTTAGACAGATCAGCTGCACCTCAGTGATGAGACAGAAATGTACATCTGGGGTTAAGTACTTCCCTTCTTCAGAGAACAGCTGCCTGGCATTTTAACAGGGCCTGTATGATATGCTTAAAGGGATAGTAATACTTCGTTTTAACTTTATTTTATTTTGTAGGCATTAAAAAAAAACATGAAGAATGATATGTCTTATCTCTCAAACCTTTATGGTTTATGAGATATTCACAAGCAAAGTTCCCCTCCCCGCCCCTTTTACCTAGTGTAAGCCATCTCTTCTCAGATGTGAGTCTGGTTGTATGACAGTACAGATAACAGAAGGGGACAATTTTCTTTGTATGAAAACAATGAAAGCCCTTCCCCCCTTGACAAGTTTTTCAGCTTTTTCCCTTATCTTAATTGAAGATTGTCCCTCTCTGCAGTCTACCTGGGCATCTCACTTCTGATCTGGTTGAACAGGGGGGGGATACTTTGTTTGTGAATATCTCTTAAACCATAAAGGTTTCAGAGATAAGACTTATATCATTCTTCATGTTTTTTTAATGCCTACAAAATAAAATAAAGTTAAAATGAAGTATTACTATCCCTTTAAGAATATTTCTTCTCTGGGAAAGGCATTGTGTGCTAAAAGAGATTGTACCCTGGGTGTGAGGACACACTCCTAGTGAGCTTTTTTTGCATACCTTTGCAAGCTCATGAGCATATCTGACTTCTTCTATCTATATGCAAATTGCTTTTAGGGTTAGTCATGCGAAGGGTAATGGTGCAATCCAGATGTGGACCTCTTGCTCACAAGTGCCTAGAGGGATCAGCTGCAACTCACCGAGGAGGCTGAAACATATGCCTGGGGTTAGTTGCTTCCCTTATTCAGAGAAGATTTGCCTGGCATTTTGGCCGGACCTGTATGATATGCTTCAGAATATTTTTTTTCTGTGTATGGCATTTGTGAGCTAAAAGAGATTGCACCCTGGGCATGAGGACACAGTCCAGTTTTTGCATACTCTTGCAAGCTCATGAGCCTAGTTGAGCATCTCTGACTTCTCCTATCTATATGCAAATTGCTATTAGGGTTTGTCACACTAAGGGTAGTGGGGGAATCCAGACTTGGACCCCTTGCTCACAAGTGTGAGCTGTACCTCACTGATTAGCTCCAGCCAGGCAAAATGCACATCTGGGTTTAATTGTTGTTTTAGCAGGATGTGTATGATGTGCTTCACAATATTTATATCTCTGTGTATCCCATTTGTGAGCTAAAAGAGATTACAATTTGGATGTGAGGATACAGCCCCAGGGACTTCTTCTATCTATCTGCAAATTGCCCTTGCGGTAAGTCACCCTAATGATAATGGGGGAATCCAGATGTGGATCCCTTGCTCGCAAGTGCCTAAAATGATCAGCTGCATCTCCCTGATGAAGTAGAAATGTACATCTGGGATTACCTGATTCTCTTGTTCAGAGAACAATTGTCAGACATTTTGTGACTGGACTGTCTTTTTTGGCAGCACCTGTATGATATGCTTCAGAATATTTCTTCTCTGTATATGACTTTTGTGAGCTAGAAGAGATTGCATACTGGGTGTGAGGACACAGCCCCAGTGAGGTTTTGCAAGCTCATGAGCCTAGCTGAGCATCTCTGATTTCTTCCATCTATATGCAAATTGCTTTTAGGATTAGTCACCCTAACGGTAATGGGGGAATCCAGATGTGGTCCTCCTGCTCACAAGAGCTTAGAACGACTAGCTGCAACTCACTGAAGAGGCCCACCAAGGATGAAATGTATGTCTGGGGTCAAGTGCTTCCCTTGTTTAAAGAAGAATTGTCTGACACTTTATCAGGACCTGTATGATATGCTTCAGAATATTTTTTTCTTTGTATGTGACATTTGTGAGCTAAAAGAGATTGCACCCTGGGAGTGAGAACACAGTCCCAGTGAGCTTTTGCATGCCATTGCAAACTTATGAGCCTAGTTGAGCATCTCTGACTTCTATCTTTATGCAAATTGATTTTAGGGTTAGTCACTCTAAGGGTAATGGGGAATTCCAGACATGGACCCCTTACTCACAAGTGCCTAGAGGGATCAGCTGCACTTCACTGCTGAGCACCAATAAGCTAAAATATATGTTTGGGGTATGCTGCTTTCTTTATTCAGAGAAGAATTGTCTGGTGTTTTGGCAGGACCTGTATGATGTGCTTCAGAATATTTCTTTTCTGTGTAAGGCGTTTGTGAATAAAAAGAGATTGCGCTGTTGGTGAGAGGACACAGTACCAGTGAGTGTTTGCATACCCTTGCAAGCTCATAAGGGTGGTTGAATGTCTCTAGCTTCATCTGTCTAAATGCAAATTGCTCTTAGGTTTAGTCAGCCAAAGGGTAATGGGGAATCCAAATGTGGATCCCTTGCTTGCATGTGTTTAGAAGGATCAGTTGGACCTCACCAATGAGGCCAAAACATGTGTTTACGGTTGGCTATTTACCTTGTTCAGAAAAGAATTGGCTGTCATTTTGGCAGGACCTGTATGATATGCTTCGGAATATTTCTTTTTTTTTTTTTTTTTTTTTTTTTTTTTTTTTTTTGTGTATGGCATTTGTGAGCTAAAATAGATTGCACTCTTGGTGCGAGGACACAGTCCCAGTGAGCTTTTACATAATCTTGAAAGCTCATGAGCCTAGTTGATCATCTCTGATTCTTTTATCTATATGCAAATGGATCTTAAGTTTAGTCACCCTAAGGGTAATAGAGGGAATCCAGACTTGGACCCTTTGCTCACAAGTACCTAATAGGGTGAGCTGCACCTTACTGATGATGCCAAAGAAAGGTTGTAATGCATGTGTGGCATTGGCTGTGTCCTTTGTTTCTAGAAGAATTGTCATTTTGAGAGGACCTGTTATGATGTGCTTCAAAATACTTTTTATCTGTGTATGTCATTTGTGAGCTAAAAGAGATTACACTTTGTGTGTGAAGATGCAGTCCCAGTGAGCTTTTGCATACCCTTGGAAGCTCATGAGCATAGCTGAGCATCTCTGACTTCTTCTATCTATATTCAAATTGCTCTTAGGGTTAGTCAGCCTAAGGGTAATGGGGGAATCCAGACGTGGACCCCTTGCTCACAGGTTCCTAGCAGGATTAGCTGCATCTCACAGAGGAGACCCAACAAGGCTGAAACGTACACCCGGGGTTAATTGTTTCCCTTGTTTAGAGAAGAATTGTCTGGCATTTCATTTTTGCAGGACCTGTATGATATGCTTCAGAATATTTCTTCTCTGTGTATTGCATTTGTGACCTAAATGAGATTGCACCCTGTGTGTGAGGACACAGTCCCAGTGAGCTTTTTGCATACACTTGCAAGATCACGAGCCTAGTTGAGCATCTCTGACTTCTATCTATATGCAAATTGCTCTTAGGGTTAGTCACCCTAATGATAATGGGGGAATTCAGATGTGGACCCCTTGCTCACAGATGTCATAAGGGGTTATCCACTTTCTCCAATGAATTCTAAAAAGGGTGGGTGATGTGTCTGTCCCTTGTTCAGAGAAGATTTGTCTGGCATTCTGGTAGAACCTGTATGATATGCTTCTGAATATTTCTTCTCTGTGTATGGCATTTTTGAGCGAAACGAGATTGTGCTCTGGGTGTGAGGACCCAGTCCCAGTGAGTGTTTGCACACCCTTGCAAGCTCATGAGCCTAGCTGAGCATCTCTGACTTCTTCTATCTATATGCAAATTGCTCTTAGGGTTAGTCAGCCTAAGGGTAATGAGGGAATCCAGACAGGGACCCCTTGTTCACAAGTGCTTAGAGGGATCACATGCACTAAACCAACGAGTCCCAACAAGGCTCAAATGTATGTGTGGGGTTAGCTGAACCTCATTGATGAGAACTAACAAGGCTAAAATATATGTTTGAGGTGAACTGCTTCCCTTATTCAGAGAAGAACTGTCTGGCATTTTGGCAGGACTAGTATGATATTGCTTCAGAATATTTTTTTGCTGTGTATGTTGTTTTGGAGATAGAAAACATTACACTTTGGATGTAAGGACACAGTTCCAGTGAGCTTTTGTATGCCCTTTCAAGCTCAAGAGCCTAGTTGAGCATCTCTGACTTTTTCCATCTTTATGCAAACTGCTTTTAGTGTTAGTCACCCTAAAGGAAATGGGGGAATCCAGAACTGGACCTCTTGCACGGAAGTGCCTAGCGGGATGAGCTGCAATGCAATGCGGAGGTGCAACAAGGCTGAAATGCATGTATGGGGCTCGCTGTTTCCTTAGTTTAGCGAAGATTTGTCTGGCATTTTGTGGCTAGATGGTTGTTTTGGCAGGACCTGTATGATATGCTTCAGAATATTTCTTCTCTGTGTATGGCATTTTGGAGCTAGAAAAGTTTGTACTCAGGGTGTGGAGACACAGTTCCAGTGAGCGTTTGCATGCTCTTGCAAGCTCGAGAGCCTAGTTGAGCATCTCTGGCTTCTTCCATCTTTATGCAAATTGCTTTTAGTGTTAGTCACCCTAAGGGTAATGGGGGAATCCAGAAGTGGACCTCTTGCACGCAAGTGCGTAGTGGGATCAGCTACAATTTGCAAAGAAGATCCAACAAGGCTGAAATGTATTTATGGTGTTTGCTGTTTCCTTTGTTTAGAGAAGAATAGTCTGGAATTTTGTGACTGGATGGTCGTTATGACAGGGCCTGTATGAAATGCTTCAGAATATTTCTTCTTTGTGTATGACATTTGTGAGCTAAAAGAAACTGCACCCTGGGCATGAGGACACAGTCCCAGTGAGCTTTTTGCATGCCCTTGCAAATTCATGAGCCTAGTTGAGCATCTCTGACTTCTTTTATCTATATGCAAATTGCTCCTAGGTTTAGTCACCCTAAGGGTAATGGGGGAATCCAGATGTGGGCCCCTTGCTCACAAGAGCTTAGAAGGATTAGATGCACATCACTAATGAGGGTTGCCAAGGCTGAAATATATGCCTGGGATTAGCTGTTTCACTTGTTCAGGGAAGAGTTGTCTGATGTTTTGTGGTTGAACTGTCAATTTGGTAGGATCTGTATGATATCCTTCAGACTATTTGTCCTCTGTGTATTGCACTTGTGAGCTAAAAGAGGTTGCACCCTGGGTGTGAGGGCATAGTCCTAGTGAGCTTTTGCATACCCTTGCAAGCCCATGAGCCTAGTTGAGCATCTCTGATGTCTTCAATCTATATGCAAATTGGTCTTAGGGTTAGGCACCCTAATGGTAATGGGGGAATCCAGACATGGATCCCTTCCTCACAAGTGCCTGGAAAGAACAGCTGCACCTTACTGATGAGGGTGAAATGTACATCTGGGCGTAACTGCTTCCCTTGTTCAGTGAAGAATTGTCTGTCATTTTGTGGCTTGACTGTCATGTTGGTAGGACCTGTATGATATGCTTCTGACTATTTCTTCTCTGTATTTGATGTTAGTGAGCTAAAATAGATTGTACTCTGGGTATGAGGACATGCAAGCTCATGAGTCTGGCTGAGCATCTCTCACTTCTATCTACATGAAATTTGCTTTTAGGGTTAGTCACCCTAAGGGTAATGGGGGAATCCAGACGTGGACCTCTTGCTCGCAAGTGCCTAGAGTAATCAGATGCAACTCACTGAGATGGTCTAGCAAGGCTGAAACGTATGTAGGGAGTTAGCTGCTTCCCTTGCTTAGAGAGGATTTGTCTGGTATTTTATGGTTGGGCTGTCATTTTGGCAGGGCCTGTATGATATGCTTCTGAATATTTCTTCTCTGTGTATACCATTTTTGAGCAAAACGAGATTGTGCTCTGGGTGTGAGGACCCAGTCCCAGTGAGTGTTTGCACACCCTTGCAAGCTCATGAGCCTAGCTGAGTATCTCTGACTTCTTCTATCTATATGCAAGTTGCTCTTAGGGTTAGTCAGCCTAAGGGTAATGAGGGAATCCAGACAGGGACCCCTTATTCACAAGTGCTTAGAGGGATCACATGCACTAAACCAACAAGTCCCAACAAGGCTCAAATTTATGTGTGGGGTTAGCTGTTACCAAATACCTAATGGGATCAGCTGAACCTCATTGATGAGAACTAACAAGGCTAAAATATATGTTTGAGGTGAATTGCTTCCCTTATTCAGAGAAGAACTGTCTGGCATTTTGGCAGGACTAGTATGATATTGCTTCAGAATATTTTTTTGCTGTGTATGTTGTTTTGGAGATAGAAAACATTACACTTTGGATGTAAGGACACAGTTCCAGTGAGCTTTTGTATGCCCTTTCAAGCTCAAGAGCCTAGTTGAGCATCTCTGACTTTTTCCATGTTTATGCAAACTGCTTTTAGTGTTAGTCACCCTAAGGGCAATGGGGGAATCCAGAAGTGGACCTTTTGCACGGAAGTGCCTAGCGGGATGAGCTGCAATGCAATGTGGAGGTGCAACAAGGCTGAAATGCATGTATGGGGCTCGCTGCTTCCTTAGTTTAGCGAAGATTTGTCTGGCATTTTGTGGCTAGATGGTTGTTTTGGCAGGACCTGTATGATATGCTTCAGAATATTTCTTCTCTGTGTATGACATTTTGGAGCTAGAAAAGTTTGCACTCAGGGTGTGGGGACACAGTTCCAGTGAGCGTTTGCATGCCCTTGCAAGCTCGAGAGCCTAGTTGAGCATCTCTGGCTTCTTCCATCTTTATGCAAATTGCTTTTAGTGTTAGTCACCCTAAGGGTAATGGGGGAATCCAGAAGTGGACCTCTTGCACGCAAGTGCGTAGTGGGATCAGCTACAATTTGCAAAGAAGACCCAACAAGGCTGAAATGTATTTATGGGGTTTGCTGTTTCCTTTGTTTAGGGAAGAATAGTCTGGAATTTTGTGACTGGATGGTCGTTATGACAGGGCTTGTATGAAATGCTTCAGAATATTTCTTCTTTGTGTATGACATTTGTGAGCTAAAAGAAACTGCACCCTGGGCATGAGGACACAGTCCCAGTGAGCTTTTGCATGCCCTTGCAAATTCATGAGCCTAGTTGAGCATCTCTGACTTCTTTTACCTATATGCAAATTGCTCCTAGGTTTAGTCACCCTAAGGGTAATGGGGGAATCCAGATGTGGGCCCCTTGCTCACAAGTGTTTAGAGGGATCAGATGCACATCACTAATGAGGGTTGCCAAGGCTGCAATAGATGCCTGGGATTAGCTGCTTCACTTGTTCAGGGAAGAGTTGTCTGGTGTTTTGTGGTTGAACTGTCAAATTGGTAGGATCTGTAAGATATCCTTCAGAATATTTGTCCTCTGTGTATTGCACTTGTGAGCTAAAAGAGGTTGCACCCTGGGTGTGAGGGCATAGTCCTAGTGAGCTTTTGCATACCCTTGCAAGCTCATGAGCCTAGTTGAGCATCTCTGATGTCTTCAATCTATGTGCAAATTGGTCTTAGGGTTAGGCACCCTAATGGTAATGGGGGAATCCAGACATGGATCCCTTCCTCACAAGTGCCTAGAAAGAACAGCTGCACCTTACTGATGAGGGTGAAACGTACGTCTGGGAGTAACTGCTTCCCTTGTTCAGTGAAGAATTGTCTGTCATTTTGTGGCTTGACTATCATGTTGGTAGGACCTTTGTGATATGCTTCAGTCTATTTCTTCTCTGTATTTAGCATTACTGAGCTAAAATAGATTGTACTCTGGGCATGAGGCCATGCAAGCTCATGAGTCTGGCTGAGCATCTCTGACTTCTATCTACATGAAATTAGCTTTTAGGGTTAGTCACCCTAAGGGTAATGGGGGAATCCAGACGTGGACCTCTTGCTCGCAAGAGCCTATAGTAATCAGATGCAACTCTCTGAGGTAGTCTAGCAAGGTTGAAATGTATGTAGGGAGTTAGCTGCTTCCCTTGCTTAGAGAGGATTTGTCTGGTATTTCATGGCTGGACTGTTATTTTGGTAGGACCTGTATGATGTGCTTCTGAATACTTCTTCTCTATGTATGGCGTTTGTGAGCTGAGAGAGATTGTACCGTGGATGTGAGAACACAGTCCCAGTACATACCTTTGCAAGCTCATTAGTCTAGTTGAGCATCTCTATCTTCTACTCAGTGTTGGGCACAGAATCACACATAAACTGTGTGACATGCCCCCAGTCTTGTTTCGCTGTTGAGTCATAGTGACCGACCCACACATGCACTGTGTGACATGCCTCAGACTTGTTCTGCTGTCCAGCAGTAGTGACAGATCCAAATATACACTGTGTGCCCCCCATCCCCAGCCTTGTTCCATTGTCCCATTAGTAACAACAGAGCCACAGATACATCAGCATCCCAGCCTTTTTGGATTGTGCATTAGTTGTCATAGACCCACATGTACAGTGATACCTCTCTGCCTTGTTTCACTGTTGCCCTCCTGTGGTAGTCCTGGGTACACTTAGGGGTATACTTAGTGCTCTGCAAGCAAATGTTAGTAAAAGTGGAGTTGGTGTGTCAGCTTCATACTAAGTAATGCAGCAAAGCACAGGGAAGAGAACCACTAGGGTTAGGGTTAACCTTTTCAGTGTTGGAGGAGGTCAAATATCTTGCAGAGCAATGCTTTGCTGATTTCTCTGGAACTAAAAAGGGTTCATTGTCTTTCATTTAAATGGAGGGAGATGGCCAATAGAGGACTAGGAGAGGAAGAAATTAATTTTTAGAATAATAAATTGGGAGGCGTGGAAGAGAGAACAAGGAACTGACTGGGAGCGAGCACCATTAGGGTGCTTTGCTCCCAGGGACTCCCAAAAAATGTTGTCTGGGGAGGCACAGGATGCAGCTGGGGGTCAGCTGCTTATTGGGCCACCTCAGGCAGGGGAGAGGTGTGGGAGGGTAAAAGGACTTGGTGTTTTAAAAGTCTGGCCAGCGGGGGGCTGCCAGCATTACTAAACTTTGTTCTCTTTTTTTAGTGTGAGCTGATTGTGGCGCAGAGACAATGCTGCTGTCTCTTGTGCGTTGATCCCCTGGTGTACCGCATTCCCCCAGTCAGGCCCTGGAACTTGGCCCAAGCAGTAGAAGGACAGAGGAGAGGTTCACACTCCTGATTCCCTCCGCTGACGCTTTAATTGTGCCACCAGAAGTCCCGCCTACCCAAACTTCCAGTGGCACAGTATTAACATCTGGTCCTCATAGACCGGTCATCGAGGAGGCACTCCTGCATTCCTCTAAATGCAGGAATTCCATAACAATAAATTCAAATGGGATGGATTCTGCTGTACTGCAACAGCAAGGCCAGCTCTTAAAGGGATATTAATGTTTCACAGAAACAGCATCTCCAATTAATCTTCATAGTATTTTGGTCATGGAGAGTGTTTGTTCAATACTGTCAGAGTTGTAATTCAAGAGTAATTGAATGATAAAGTATCCCCCTCCCACCCCTTTTACCTAGTGTAAGCCACCTCCCCTCAGATGTGGAATCTGGTCCTGGGACCAGACAGCTCACCGCAAGGGACAATCTTCTTACTGTGAGCATAAGGAAAACCCTGCCCCCACTGACAGGTTTTTCAGGTTTTTCCTTATGCTCACTGAACATTGTCCCTCTCTGCAATCCATCCAGACAGTCTTGCTGCTCTGAGGGGAGCAGTGTTACATCAGTAAAAGGGATGGGAGGGGGATACTTTATCATTCAGTTACTCTTGAACTACAACTCTGACAGTATTGAAATAACACTCTCCATGTTCCAAATACCATGAAGATTAATTGGAGCTGCTGTTATTGTGAAACATTGCTATCTCTTTAATTATGCAAGGTGCCCAGCGTGAATCAATCTCTGGTCACCTTTCTAGTTATGCACCAAGCACTACACTGTCCCTTTCCCTATTCCCTTTCTACCTCCCTGACCCCCAAATGCCCCAAAATGTTGCCCAAGGTCCATCACCACCTTTGAGTGTGCCCCTAGCATATACCTCATCTTACATGCTTCCTCATTTTACCCCACGGCACCCCAACCCCCGCAGGCCCCTCAAGTGCCATATGTCCCTCGTTTTGCCAGTCCACTACCAGTGCAGGCTACATTAACCCATCCAGACCCACAAGGGCAAACTGCCCATATTTCCCCATTAAACCATATCCCATCATCTGTGCTGTAGGCATCAAACCTAAACTCCCAGCCCCCTTGGGCTCCCAGAGTACCTTCCTAGCATTTGTCTATGCCCCCTGCTTCTCCCCAGGTCCCCTAATCACTGCAAATTGACACACAAGCTGCCCTATTGCCCATAGTGTAGCCACAGCCCCCCCAGGCCCTGAGGAGGCCGCTGTCAGGTCTATGTTTCCCCACACCCCGGTAGTCACCCACCAAGCAAGCAACTTGCATGTGCCACCTAAACAAGTCCACTCAGCGAATACTAGGGCTCACCAATGGGTCCCTCAAATCTCACAAATTCCGCAGGGGCAATTCCAAACTCAGCACCATGGTCTGCCATATCATAGGTACCAGTTAGGGTACGGCTTTGTGGGGAACGTGGGCCTGTGTTGGCCACAGATAGCACCTTATACAGGCTGGGTGGGGGCAGAGGGTTTCAGCAAATAAAGCAGCAAATTTACACTTTCCCCCACGTTAGCGCAAACCCCCAGCATAGTGGAATCATGCAGGGGGTAGCTACAGGGCCATGTAACATCCAGCCAAAACAAGGGAATGCTGTTAATCCTACAAACTGTCATGCAGCATCAACGGAACAGAATTCAGAGGCAGCAAATGGCAACAGGAGGCAGGCCAGTCAAGGGCAATCAGTGACGGAGCCAGTCACAAGCATCATGGTCATTAAGTGCTCACAGAAGGGTGTCCTGTACATTAGGCATGGCGGTTCAGTTTGGGCTGAATATGACAGGGAGTTTAGAAGGAAGAAGGAAATGTCTAAATCATTGTCATTTGGCCAGAAACATATAGATTTATGGACAAGTTTACTCACCCAGGGAAAAGGACAGCGGGCAACTTTGGGGGATACGGCAAGGCCTCAGCACCTTCCGCTCAAAGCAGGTGTGTTGGGCTTACAATGACAGGAGTTGTAGCAGAGGCTTTGCATACAAATTCAGGCACCGATGCAGAGTGTGTGGCAGCTCACATTTTGGGATTAAATGCCTGAAGAAGCAGGATAAAGGGGAGGTGAATGGTTCCTTTCGTCCCCAATCTGGAAAAGGCCATGTCGCCCATAATAAAAAGTGATCTAGAGAAGTGGATTGCAATATATCCAGACAAGGGGAAAGGGGAGGTCTTATTGAACAGGTTTAAAATAGGCTTCTTGATTCCAATAGCGGGTTCAGTAGTAGCTAAGGGTACAGTTAGGATTTTAAAAGTCAGCAGCACTACACCCAGAGGTGGTGCAGGAAAAGTTGGAGAAGGATGTTGTACAGTCGGTGTACAGTCATTTGATAGGGAGTTGGCCATTTTGCAGAGCTATGGACCTGGGGCACTCATGGCCAAAATGGACTTTGAATCGGCATTTCAGTTGTTCAGTTTGAAGGGGAGCTTTTCATTGACAATTGCCTCCCGATTGGTTGAGCTATTTCTTGCGCATATTTTGAGTTATTCAGTTCCTTCCTGCATTGGTGTTTGCAGTTTAGCTCTGGATCAGACTCGGTAGCTCGTTACCTGGACGATTTTCTATTTGTCGGTCCAACAGAGTCAGGAGAATATGCCAGATTGTTGAGCTGTTTTGAAGATTTGAAGGCAAAGATAGCTGTGCCAATAGCGAAGGAGAAGACAGTGAAGCCAAGCACAGTTCTTTCTTTTCTGGGTATGGAAATAGACAGTATGGAAAGGGTCTGTTGGCTGTCATCTGACAAGGTACTGAGGGCAAGGGCGCTTGTCTCGCAAGCAGCCAAGAGTAACAAAATAGAGCTGAGAAAGATGAAAAGATTGTTAGGGGTACTGAACTTTGCTTGCAGGTTAATACCCATGGGAAGGGTGTTCAACAGGCGGCTAGAGCTGGCGACTGCAGGGGTACTCCTCAAGCATTTTAAGATTAGGATAATCAAACAGTTGAGGCATGATCTGAGAGAGCTGAATGATTTCTTTATAGATTTTAATGGTGTGTTGCTATGGATAGAGAGCAACAGGGAGCTAAATTTATGTACAGATGCAGCAGGGAGTTGTGGTTTTGGAGCTTTCTTTGAGGCAGACTGGTGAACCGAGAGGTGGCCACAGGTGTGGCACTCTGGGGAATTGATCAGAAATTGTACTTTCATCATATTGTTCCCCATCCTGGTGGCAACAGAGATCTGGTGCCCTCGGTTGTCAAGCAAGGTGGTGTTATTTTGGTCTGACAACATGATTGTAGTATGCGCCATTAATAATCTTTCCACCAGGTCTTTACCAGTGCTTCAGCTCTTGAGGAGGTTGGTCTTGATATGTATGAGGCATAATATTAGCTTCAGGGCTAGGCATGTGCCGGTGAGTGAGGAAAGAAATAGTGGATGCCTTATCTAGAGGGGAGCTGTTGAAGTTTTTCAAGTTTGTGCCCAAAGCAATTAGGGAGCCCACTAATTTTCCACAACACCTTTGGCAGTTGGCGACAAAAGACTAGAGCAGCTCATTGTGCAGTCCTTAATACCAAAATCCTGGCTGACATATGAAAGGGAATGGAGAAGGTGGCCCTGGGGACCATCTGCAAGTCCCAATATGAGTACAGTCTGTTTCAGGAGGTATGGCAAAGTAGCAGAGCAATCGGTTTTAGTTTGTGTTCACAGGTCAAAAACAGACCAGCTGGGCCATGGTAAGTGGCTAACATTGAAGGTGTTAGGTGTGCCCATGTGCCCAGTAGAGGCAGCAATAATGTATTTAGCCATGAGGCCACTGGGAGGCGAACTGTTTTTGGTGCACTTAAACATGGAGCCATTTGCACTTTTCCAGTTCAGGGCTGTTTTGAAGAAAAGCCTACAGCACATAGGGCTAGACCCAACGCAGTTTGGAACACATTCGTTTAGAATAGGGGCAGTCAGAGGAGTTTATCAGACAATTGGGAAGATGGATGTCAGACGTGTACAAGAGATACATTAAGAGGTTGCACTGATGCGGGGTCAACACAGGCTAGCATATATTTCTGTTTTACAGTAAGGAGGAAAATAGAAGCCTTGATCATAGGGCATTCATTCATATATTGGGCTGCCAAAAGAGCAGCATATGGCCAGCAGCTGGGCATGTCACAGGAAATGGCTGGGGAGGCGTGACATGACTCTTAAGGACATGCCGCGTATGCGGGACTTAGCCAATAAAAGGCTCTGATTGTGTGGTCAGGCCTGGGGACAGCCAAGGTTGGCACATTTTTAGCCTGCTGGGTGGTTACGGTTGATGAGGGCGGCCACTTACTGGGTGGTCAGAGCCGCCCCCTTGAGGGCAGAGAGTGGAGGGCTGGCCTGTGCTGTGTGTTGCAGAAGGGAGGGGCATTGGTGCCAAGAGACATCTTGTTTATTCCCCAGTTATCTTCTTGCGATGGCAGCTGAGTGGGGTGGCTCAGCTGGCCATCAGGCGGGGGGGGGGGGAGGTGGAAGGTCACAGAGATGTCCCGGCCTGCCTCCTGTGCCCAAGGTAACAGCAGGTATCCTGCTGAGGGGGAGCGGCCAGAAGCAGGGGGTCTGGCCACCACGTGGTGCTGGTTGCAGGCTTGGCTCAGTTAGTCTGTGAATTCAGGGAATAAATTACTCCTTTGCTAAGAACTTGTCTGTGTCGTATGTATTATGTATCACTGTTGGGGGGAAGCGGTGGAGCATGTGCACCTTAATACAAGAGAGAACTGAAGGACATCAAAATGAACAAGCAATATATAGAAGAGGGATGTGGTTGTAAACGGGCTAGGAGAAATCCAGCTAAAGTGGAGGGGAATAAGCAGTATATAAAACAGGGGTGGAGGAGAGAAGATTTAAGTAGGAAAGCATGTTAGTGGAATAAAGTGTGTTTGTAAAGACAAGGGATAGGTCAAGACACAAAGTCTGTGAATAATGTACAGGTTGTGCATTAGGTACAGTGTTGTAACTCGACTGAAGGAATGCTTGGCCTGAAGCATAAGAGGCTTCCCACTGCATTCTTCAGGCCAGGCATTCCCTAATGGTGTACATTGAAGCCTTGTAATATCCCTCTGACAATGGTTAGAGTAATGTATTATGCAATCCAATACTCTGCCCACTGCCAGTCTGGGTTGTGGCCAGCACAGATCCAGAAACCCATAACTTGACTTTCTTCTATTATATATAAAATTGTGTTTCTTGTTCACTGTCAGGAGACATGACATGCAAAGCTGACTGGCTGAGGAGGAGGCAGGGAGCCCAACCAACCAATCACTGCTTACTCACTTTTCTTAGGAGGAGGCAGGGGGTTCATCCCCTGTCTCCTCAATCAATCACTGCTTATACTCATATATATATATATATATATATCACTCAAAAAATTCAGACTTTGCGGTGGGGCATCAGGACCACTCCTGGTGCCCCTCTCAGCTACTGATCTTCCAGCCGATTCAGCTGGGAGGTCAATTGAGGTGACCCAGGGGACCAACAGGGCTCCCCTGCTTCCATCCTACCTGAAGTACCGAGTAGGATTAAATGGGATAAGGGAAACCTTTCAGGTAAATGTTGGAGGCTTTCTCTATTGACATGATAGGGTTTCCCAGTCCTGCCCACTCCTACCCGGTAGTTCTGGTAGGATGGAAGCAGGGGAGCCCTGCTGTGCCCGAGTCACCTCTATTGATCTCCCAGCCAAATTGGCTGGGAGGTGAGTAGATGGGGGGCATAAGGAGCGGTCCTGATGCCCCACTGTGAGGTTTACCCTTAACAATACAATTAGCTCTTTGACTGTCACAGAGGCTGTGTCAAAAAGGGCTTCCAGAGCAACAGATTGGCCCACAAGGATTCTGGATATAGATAGATTAACAGAAAACTGGAGTGATCCTCTACCAGGCTGTCCTCCATTTCCATGGCTTTATGTTCGTACTGGGTCCCAAGATTTCTGATTGCAGCCCTGTGATTACAAAAGATTAGAAGCAATTCAAAACAATTTTAAACTTTGGGAAATCTGTTCCCAGACCTGTCTAATGTTAATGATTTGAAAACTACATACCAAGGTCCATCGCTGTTTTTACAGGGTAATTGTTCTTCAAAGGTCACTCTGGGTATAAAGAAAAACTCCTACTTATGTAATTAAATATTTTGTTCATTTTGCCTAGATAAGTCCCATCTAACACTAGAGACAATTCCAACACAATACAAAGTGATGCACTAGGCACCTCTCACATCCACTGGGTTTATATATGAGCAATGAGTTTCAAATTCAGTATTACTCTCTGGGTTCTGTTTGGAAACATTACATCTCACCATATTTAAGTTGCATTTTATTAAAAATAAAAGTCAACTTGATTTTTTTTTAAAAATTGTCATTAAACAAATACAAGACATATTCATATTACATACCCCCCTAGTCTCCCTATTTAGGAGGGACAGTCACCATTTGAGACCAAAATCCCTTTGTCCCTCTTTCTTACCCGGGTGTCCTTCTTTTTAGGAGAACAAATTATGAACTGTGTTTATAAGTGTATCACATTTCTGCACAACAATAAAACTCACTTTAATGCTTGTTTAAGCTTTAGTATATGTGTTTATAAGTTAGTCTGTGTAAATAAAATACTTTTGTTTTGCTCTAAATTATGCATTCAATACACAGAGGTGTCAGTAGGTCATGGAATAATTGTAAAATTATTGGTAATGCCCGACCCACCAGCCACATCCCCCAACAACACCAGTTAAACCTAAAGTGTCCCTCTTTGGCCATTTGAATTGTTGGGAGGTATGATATTAAAGTGAATTCTGTAATTTTTTTCTGTCCCTTTAAAACATGTTTTAACATATTTCATTTTAATACTCTTATTAATTTAACTTCTTAATAATATCATACAATTATGTAAGCAGGGATGATTTCTGAAAATTAAATCTGGCTATAAAACCATTATAAAATATCATGATCATTGAACAGAGGTAACAAAATCAATTTTGGGAACCATAATATTTGTTAAGTCGATGATTCATTTTGTTTTTCATGTATTCTATGATTGATAAACGCAATACTGGAATTCACAACCTTTTCCATGACCCATGCCCAGCCTTGCATCACTATATATATCTATGCAGAGGAATCAACTCCCTGGCATATGGGTCTAAAGAAAAGACTGGTCCACCCTAAGGGCAAACTGAGAATATGTTTCTAGCTGGTCAGAAATCCGCATGACCCTATGCGGTCACAGGGAGGCAAAGCTTTATCACCTAGGCAATGAAAAATCTTGGATGCTGTACATATATTTTCCAAGGTGGGACATCCAATAGCTGGTTGAGGTTGATGAGAATTTTAGATCAACAACAGGAGGAGGGGCCGCAGATTGCCTGTATAGTCTATGAACACAAAGCTTCAATGGATTTTGAATGCGCAAGTATAGTTAAATTATAGTTATTGCTGCTGTATATTTTTTAGTATTTTGTAGCTCCATCCTGGAATTCCCGGGTTCCCCTTTACACTGTGGACTTCTTGGACAACATTAATCCACATAATCCTTCTGAAAGTGACATAGCTGAATTCTTACAGATCTTCCATAGGATAATAAATAAACAAAGAGTATTTCTGTACACACTTAGTCAGAGATGATGCTGCTCGGTTTCAGAAGGTTTTTTTTTTTTTTTTTTTTTTTTTTTGAAAAGCTTTATTGATAAATCAAAACGTTACATCGTCATATCAATGAAAGACATATAAAATGACAATTCCATAAAAGAAAACAAATCCAATGGCGAAAAAAAAATACAGTGAGTGTACAACAAGTCTTATCAGAGTTTAATTCAATGCGTAAAAAAGAAATATATGAAGCAGAAACCATAGTACTGCTCTAATGTCCATCAAGACCCTTTGATACCGCTAGACTACACTGACATCAGGGCATTGTTCAAACATGTGGACAATTCGAGGGTAATGAAAAAAAAAAAAAAAAGTAGCATTGAATAATTAAAGACCATCAATCTAGTAAGATGACAGAGATGACATAAGAAAAAATAGAGCAGACATAGTCAAGATTAAGAAAGAAATGAAAGGAAGATAGATGAGTCATAAAGAGAACTAAAGAAAGAGGAAGAAGCTAAATTGGCAGAGTAAGGGGAAAAAGGTAGGAAGGAGGGAAAGAATCCGGGAGGAAAAAAAGGGGGGGGGGGGGACCAGGGGGAGTCCCGCTTCGGCCACCGCCAACAGCGCTGGGAAATAGTCCCACAACTAGAAGCCTGCGCTGTCACAAGTCGAAATTGCTATAGTAGAGGGAACAGAGAAGGCCCATGAGGACCTATCCCAAAACTCCCACACCGCTCTGTAGTCCCTAGCCCTACTCAGCGAGTAAGCATGTATCTTCTCCATATCTCTGAAATGGTTAACTCGTCCCCTCCAGCTTTCCAGAGAAGGGACTGTCTGGGCCCTCCAGGACGAGGCAATGGTCAATCGAGCTGCAGTCAGCATGAAATGAAGCAATGGAAATTTCCGAGCAGGGAAGGTAGAGCTCAGGGAAAATAGAAAGAGAAGAGGATCACCCGAGATCGGAAAACCCAGCACCTCACAGAGAACACCTTCAATCTTGGACCAATAAGTCGCGATCAGCTCACAAGTCCACCAGATATGTGTCATTGTGCCTCCCATTTCCCCACATCTCCAGCACACATCTGGTACTCCACATCCCATCTTTGCTAGGCGAGAGGGCGTCAGGTACCATCTAGTGATTAATTTGTAAAACCCTTCTTGGGAAGGAACATCTCTAGGGAGATAGTGCATCAGGCCAAAAATACTTCTCCATACGTCTCGATTTTCCAATATAGGAACCTGCAATTCTCTACTCCACACAGAGGCAAAACCTGGAAGGTCTTGAGTGTCACCATCACCCAAGAGTTTATATACTTTGGAAAGTAAACCGGACCTATTTATATCCGTGACTAAAAACCTCTCCATAGGTGACAGGGGTCTGACTACTGGTCCGTGGCGTAATAAACGTTGTATATAGTGCCGAATTTGTAAATATCTCCACCATTCCGACCCCGGGATCCCCTTCGACCGAACCAGGTCATTAAACAGAATAGGCTTCCCCTCCTCAAACAGCGAGGCAATGTGTCCCAGACCTTGGGTCTCCCAACATCTGAACGCTCCTGCTTCCATACCCGGAGTAAAGTCTGGGTTGCCTCGTATGGCCAGAAGTGGCGAAGGATAGGCTGTCCAACCCCTACGATCTCCTCTCCTCCAAAGGCGCAAAATTGGGCCCAAAATCGGACATTGCAACAAAGCACTAGGGGTCTTAGCTTTCGGTATAAAAGGCAGCTGCTTTGGGTCAAGCAGTGGGAACGACTGTAGAGAAATATGCGACCAGTCAGCCCTTGAACCACCTTGCATCAGGTCCACCAAATTGGTAAACACACAGGCTTCATGGTAACGTTGAAAATCCGGAAAAGCCAAACCACCCTCCTTCCTAGGGGCCATCAGCAATTTTCTTCCACAGCGCGGATTCGTCTTCCGCCAGACAAATTTGAAGAGTATCGAGTGAAGTGAGCGAAAGAAGGCTTTGGGGAGACTAATCGGCAAAGCCTGAAATAGATATAAGACACGTGGCAGGATAATCATCCTTATCACATTTATGCGCCCAAACCAGGATATATGTAAATCATTCCAAGACCGTAAAGTATCGGATATAGACCCCAGCAATGGAGTATAATTAAGAGCGTAAATGGAGGAGAGAGAGGATGGAATACGCACCCCAAGGTAAGTAATGTGTGACGAGGGCCACATAAAATGGAATTCCCCTTGCAGTGTTTTACATAGTTGAGAGTCTAGCCCAACATTCAAAATTTCGGATTTCGAAGCGTTAATTCGTGAATTAGAGAGAAAGCCATATTCGTCCACCAGAGATACTACGGCCCTCAGAGAGACAACCGGGTCCGTCAAGGTAAGTAAGATGTCATCCGCAAAACCTGAGACCGTAAAGTCTCTATCAGGACCCGGCACTCCTTTAATATCCGGATGAGATCTAATTGCATTCAAAAGAGGTTCCAGGACTAGTACATAAAGCAAGGGTGACAGAGGACACCCCTGTCTAGTACCATTTAGAATGGGAAAGGGATCAGAAAGCAACCCATTTACCTTGACCCTAGCAGTAGGGTTTGTATATAACGCCTGAATCCAATTAAGAAATCTAGGACCCATCCCTATCGAGTCAAGGACCCCAAATAGAAACCCCCAATGGACTCTGTCAAAGGCCTTCTCTGAGTCTAAAGAGAGAAATATAGTAGGGACCTTAGTAATCGATACACGGTGGAGGATCGAGACAATGCGAATTGTGTTATCTTTCGCTTGGCGGCTGGACACAAATCCAGCTTGATCCACATGAATCAAAGTAGGTATGAACTCTCTAAGCCTCAACGCCAAGAGCCTAGCAAACAATTTAAGGTCTACATTCAGCAGAGAAATTGGTCTATAATTAGCGCAACTCTCAGGATCCTTCCCTTCTTTATGAATCACAGTAATGTGAGCCTCAGTTGTCTGAGGTGGGAAGGCCGAGGAGGCAGAAATGGAGTTGAAAGAAATTGACATCCAGGGCGATAAGATGTGAGAGTACGTTTTATAATAACAGGCTGGTAAGCCATCGGGCCCAGGACTCTTCCCCATCGGCAATTGTCGGATTGCCTTACAAATCTCATCTACTGTAAAAGCACGTTCTAAGGATACAACCGCAGCCTCTGACAATTTCGTTTTTACGAAACGCTGTAGAAAGGATCTCAACAGCTCCTCCCGGTTGCGACCTGTTGCGTCCGCCGGGGGGGCAGAGAGGTTATACAGAGATGCATAAAAAGTCTTAAAAGAGTTTGCTATGTGATCACTGCGAACCAAGGAGAGTCCCTGAGGATCTTTGATCTTCCTGACCGTACAAAGTCTGAGCTTCTTCCTTACTACTCTCGCTAGTAGTTTCCCAGACTTATTGCCCTGTAGGTAAGCCTGGTATTTATACCACATATAGGACTTATGTACTGAAGACTTAAGGAGAGCTGAAACCTCCTGTCGTATCCGGAGGACCTCTCTACCCACTTTTGAATCCAAGGAAGACTTATGGACACGTTCTAGATCAGAAAGACGGACCAGTAAAGCCTGTAACTCTCTAGCTTTCTCCCGTTTCTTATGAGCCCCCATTTTAATGAATTCTCCACGAATAACAGCTTTATGTGCCTCCCACCAAATCGGTGGAGGAACTTCAGCAGTAGCGTTTTCACGAAAGTAATTCTGCAAAGTGTGTTCTATCCTGTCTTTCCCAGCGGAGTCAGAGAGGAGTAACTCATTAAGTCTCCACATGGAGATACCTTTCTTGCTATTTGGGAGAGATAAGTCAACGAACACAGGGCTGTGATCAGACCAGGTGATATCTCCAATCTTTGGGTTACTTAAGAAGCGTAGTGAGTATTGATCACATAGGAAAAGGTCGATCCTGGAATATTTATTATGGGCATGAGAGAAGAAAGTGAAATCTCTATCAGAAGGATGTTCTAAACGCCAAATATCAAGAAGGTGATAACGATGAAGGGTGGCATTAAAGGATGCAACCACAGATTTTTTAAAAGAAGAATGAGGTGGGTTACAGTCTATAGAGGGGTCTAAAGGGAAATTTAGATCTCCACCAAAGAGCAAGACACCCTCGTGAAAGGCCTCCAGCTGATTAAGGAGATCCAACAGGAAGCTACCCTGCTTCTCATTCGGGAAGTAAGCATTTACTAATGTAATTTTGGTGTCCCATAGGACACCCTTGACCATTACAAATCGTCCCAAAGGGTCACAGAAACTGTCTATGGCAGTCCAGGGCACAGAGCGGTGTAGGAAAATCGAGGCACCCCTCGTCTTAGACTCCGATGTGGAATGCCATTGAAACGGGTAATGATGGGAGCCAAAAGCAGGGTGGGAACCTCTGCGGAAGTGAGTCTCCTGTAAGAACAGAACCCGTACTTCGTTCTTAATCATCTCCCTTAGCAACATGCTCCTTTTCTCAGGGACATTCAATCCATGTGCGTTAAGGGAACAACATTTCAACTTCAAATAGTCAGCCATAGTGGAGTTCGTGGACGTAGCGCACAAGGCAAAAGCGAGAGTCCCCCCAGACGTAGGAAATAGACAAAGGGGAAGGGAAAACCGGGGAATGGGTAGTAGTTAGATGGGCTAAGGGAAGAGAGGGAATAGAAAGGTCAGAAGGAAACAGAACAGAAAGGAGGAAATAGAAAGAAGGAAAGAAGAGAAAAACTTCGAACCAGAAGTGTCTCCCAACGGGCACTGGGGGAAGAGTCCTATGGGAGACACAAGCGCACTAAAGAGTACGCTGATGAGTAATATTAGAACAAGGCTAGGCCAAGTCAGCCCAACCCGGGAACACAACAGTACATCTTAATACAGTAACAATTCGGTAACTATGAACAATGACCCGAAAAAGAGGTATCCAGCTGAGCACAGCGACCTCTAAAACTATAAGGCATAAAAGTAATAAACACGGATAACCCTTATATCCCAAACCATGTTCGCGTCTCAAACCGAGCCCTGATTAGGGCGCCCGGCGAGGCTGCTGCCCAAGAAGGTCAAAACTGCTGACCGGAAGTAGAAAATTCTGGGCAGTAAGGACAGCACTAAACCCAATCCACCCCCCATCTAGACCACTGATTTACAGCCCTATGTACCTAAGCGTACAGGACCTCCCTTCAGACCCCCCCCAAACAAGGGGGGAGAGTCCGGAGCGGCAACCCTGCACCACCCGCCCACTAGTCGCCTCTGTCCAGCACAGTAGGCGGCATCCACCCATGAATAGCTTCAAAACGACTCAAGGAGCTCCAAGACAAACCCCTATATCCTCATAACACTGACCACCCAGGTGCACGACCGCAACCACCCCCACGGACCAAATAACTCGTATAGGCAAATAATCAAGGGGGCGACTAACGGCCGCACACCCGGGCTCGTCTAACGCATTCCCAACCACCCGACCAACCAATTCTCAACTTCAGCTCCAAGTACGCCAGAGTGGACCCCACCGGACAACAGAGAAAAAAGTCACCATCGCCCGAAGGGGTCCACCCCAACGCCCCCTCCTCCAACATCAACTCCAATGTGTAGCATAACATACTGTACATGAAATATAGCAGAACAGGTAAAACAGGTATACATTGGGTAAAATCAAACCCCTCTAAAACCCCCATAAGTGACCCGTTACCTCCCGCACATGTCTCTACCTACATTCATACGAGCATTAGCAGCAGAACAATGCAAGTTTCCGACCAGGTAAGTCTCTGCGGGAGAAGGAACAAAGCAGGCTCGGTGCCGAGCAAAGGCAAGTCAGGGGACCATCCGGCCGGGGCAAGTCCCAAGAGCATAGCGCATATGAGAAATGTTCCATCCGGAGTGAAGGAAGGTATATATCGTCCTTTAAATAAGTCAGGCTGGTGAGCTCGGACCATCTCCTCTCGAACTCCAGTGCGGGGAACTAGGGGCCTCACTCCTAGATCTGTTTTCGGAGGACGGGCCCGCCTCCTCGGTCCAAGAATCCCTCAGGGAAGCCGCCATGGTGGGATCTGTAGAGCGGTGCAGAAGGTGTCGGCTTCTTCCAGCGCTCTGATGAAAGCCGTTGTCTCACCCTTCTGTGCTTGTAGACTAAAGGGGAACCCCCAACGGTACCTCACCTGGTGCCGAACCAGATGACTGGTCAGGGGCTTAAAAGCTCTTCTTTGCTGGAGAGTGTATGGCGATAAGTCGTTGTAAATTTGAAATTCCGATCCCTCATAGATCAGAGGTTCCATTTCTCTACTCCGTCTGAGGATCTGTTCTTTCTCTCTGAAATAGTGGAGACAGCAGATTATATCTCTAGGCCTCTGATTTGGGCCTTGTCTACGCCCCAGTGCCCTATGAGCTCTATCGAGGCGAATTTCATATGTGTCAGGCTTGTTCAGAATCTTCCGAAAAATTACTTGTAGGGCCTGTTCAAGTTGTTTGGGTAGGATGGTCTCGGGCAAATTTTTCAAGCGTAAATTGCATCGACGCCCTCTGTTATCTAGGTCATCTAATCTATATTGTAGATTAGAAATCGTATCCTGTTGTTCTGAAATACATTGTTCCAGTGCCAGGAGCTGATCTTTATACGTAGAGTGGTCCGTTTCCAGAGATTTCACCCTATGACCCAATTGAGAGACATCCGACTTGAGGTCCTTCATGTCTCGGTGGAAGGATGCTTTCAAATCGTTGAAGAGTTCTTTCATATCGGCCTTCGTCGGCCATGCTGAGGATTCCAGGTCAGTTGTCTGAGACGCCATGTGTCTCAAAGCCGTAGGTATTGAATACTCCCGAGAGTCGGGCCCAGAGGAGTCAGAGGGACCAACGTCTACACACGCAGTTACACCACGCGGCGAAGGCCTCCCGCTTGGCGAGGCGGCGGGTAGCTTTTTTGGAGGTCGTGACGAACGTCTCTGGGTCTTGGTAGCAGATCCGCACGGCATGTGTATCAGCGGGGTCTTGTAGGAGAACAGAGGTCTCCACCAAACTTGTTAGCTTAGTCAAAAACAATTAGTTCCCAGGTCGAGCCACGGAGCCAAGCTAAAACACGTCCATGTTGGACAGACGCTAGCTCCGCCCCCCTTCAGAAGGTTTTTATTAATACAACACACGCATTCTTGATACTTGTTGAATAACTCACATGTCCTGTGTTTAGTGGCTACTCACTTACTGTAAGTGACTTTGAGAGAGCGTCACTTCTGATGAAGGCAAGACTACCCTGCCCCCTCCTCACTAGTAGGTGCTGTATTTAGGCCTTTCTCAGTAGTAGTGTGTGGAGAAAGGTAACATGACTCTACACCATTCTTCCAGCAAGTGGAGAAAGATGAAACTTATGCGATCTCACATTAACAGCTGTTCCAAGCCAGTTCAAACAAGGAACAAGTCCACATTAACCAACTAGTTGATAGAAGGAACCCCCAGCACCATTCCCTTTCATGCCCTATTGTAAACATTAAATGATTTATTATGAAATGAAAATATACTTTAGCCCCTTAAGGACCATTAACGTGGCAGGACCGTCACGCTGGTCCGGCACTTAAGGACCAGTGATGGTCCTGGCACATCACGTACTTTTACTCACCGCGTTCCTGTAGGAGCGCGGTGAGTAATAACGGGGACTGAAGTTGATCGCTCCAAGATCGGAGCGATCTCTATCAGTCCCCTGTTTGGCGTGCCGCCCCACGTGATCAGTCACATGGGACAGCATGTCAAAGTTTCCTATCTGGTCCTTAAAGGACCGCACACCCCGGACCGCTGGTCCTTAAGGGGTTAAGGACCAGTGGTCCCGGGGTGTGTGGTTCTTTAAGGACCAGATAGGGAATTTCGACGTGCCGCCCCACGTGACTGATCACATGTGCCGGCACGCAAACGAGGGACTGGAAGAGATCGCTCCGGTCTTGGAGCGATCAACTTCAGTCCCCGGTATTACTCACCGTGATCCTGCAGGAGCGTGGTGAGTAAAAGTACTTGACGTGCCAGGACCGTCACTGGTCCTTAAGTGCCGGGCCAGCATGACGGTCCTGGTACATTATCGGACGCGAAGGGGTTAAAGGGTAACTGTAAGAATAAGTTGATCTTAATTTGTTTATTAGAAGGGATTACCTTGGCAGGTGTCCTTCAAATCAGTTATTTATATTTACTGTTTTTATTTGCATTTGATCTCTGTTTTAGTCTATTGCTAGTTTTTTCAGTTTACTATCTGAGAAACACTGTCATCCCTTATGAGTCATTCAGGTCTATTGAAGTCCATTGTTTGTTGTGAGGACGCGTGAGCTAAAAGTATATCAATACAAATTAGCTATACAGGAAATGTCCATTATGATACAAAAAACAAATATGTAGATACAACTGACTTCTGTATGAAGAACACATATCTAAGATGTATTTAAAGGGATAGTAATACTTAAAATGTAAAAGAAATGTTGCAGGGTTTTTTTCCACTTGAGTATTACTGAAAGGTGTTTTATTCAAAAGTTATTGCAGCTCAAACTTGATTTTTTTTTAGGTGCGGTATCACAGTTTACTTTAAGAGGAAATAATTTCTAGGGTACAGTTCTTCATTCAAGAGGCATCCATATCTGGTGCACTCATATTTCCAATTTCCATGTCATTTTATATAGTGTCTTCTTTATAATGCTTTACACGTTAGGCTGACCATATGTACCGTTTTAAAAGGGACAATCCCGTTTTTTTCATATTTCATATTTCAAGACTGTCCCTGTCAATTTTTTCCCGTTTTTAATATAACTTGTATATCATTTTTAATTTTTTGTAAAAAACTGAGCATAAAGTAAATCGGAACTTCCTTTTGTCACACTAGTGGTTTTACTGTACACATTGATTACCATAGAGTCTTATGACTCGAGTGACTCATAACTGTCTAAGGGCTAGATTTAAAGGCAGCCGTTAAACCATCCGCTAAGTAAAAAAGGCACATCGGCCGCAAAGAACACATGGTTTACGGCAGATTCAAAGGTAAGCGTACAAGAATAGCTATCGGGCGTAGGCACTACAAAAACACGTTACACAAAAACCAGCGTCGCACCTGATTTCGCATCACCGTGCGTCCCAAACACCCGTTAAAACACAACTTAAGTCAAAATGTTACATTACGGCTGCCGTTGTCTAGCAACCCTGATAGATGCACAAACAAAATTCAAACCTACAGCCAATCCCAAGGCCCCAAAGTATCAAAAATGTTCAAATACACCTATATATACCTCAAAATAACGGTTACACCCTGTCTGTGTTTCGAGTTTCAGCAAGCTAGAGCACAGGACCCAGGAGTGGAGGATAGCGTTTAGAGAGAGAGAGAGAGAGAGAAGCATACACAGGAGTAAGGTAGAGGGATCTTGGAGAGAAGTACATTTAAATAGACACATAACACACTTTTGCACATAGCACATACATCCATACAAACACAAACACATACACATACATACACATAGTCTTTTTTATTTCATCACACCTTACACATTTTAAACTTTATTTTCACAGTGTGAATCCGTGAGTGAAAGTGTCTGACAGAGAGTGAGTGGGATCGAGTGTGTCTGTGAGGGCGTGTGAGAGTGCCTGGGTGTGAGTGGGTGAATGATGGCTAGGAGAGGAGGACAGGAGAGAGGGATGGGGAGACTAGTGGAGGAGGAGGAGGAAGGTCAGGAGGGGATCCCTCAGCAGAGCAGGGGTGGGAGAGGGAGATACGCAGGGCGGAGGGGGACCAGGCCCACAAGAACAGGCACACTAAGAAGAAGAGGGACAGATCCTGCTGTGGGACGAGGGGTAGTGCCTGGGGACCACCACACACAGGCAGGGGCAGAGCAGGCAGGACACTCCGGGTCTGACTCCTCGCATGCCGGAGCTGAGGGGGACAGGGTCAGGGATCCCCGATATACCGAGGAAGAAAACACGGCCCTCGTGGAGGCTGTGCTGGAGAGGGAGAGTGTCCTCTTCCCGGGGGAGAGACTCCCTGGCCTGTCTGCGAGGAGGAGAGCTGCCTGGAGTCAAATCTGCAGCAGAGTTAATGCGGTGGCCACCTGCAGACGGGATGTGGACTCAATCAAGAAGAGATGGGGCGACTGCAAAAGGCAGGTGAAGAGGAAGATGGGGGATGCCGCCCTGCACGCCCGAGCCACCGGAGGTGGGCCACCTGTCCCCATCACCTTCAGCGCATGGGAGTAGAGGCTGCGGCAGACACTGTCGTCTACCCTCATTGAGGGGGTCCCTGGAGGATCAGACACTGGGGATGAGAGGAGCCTCCACACCACCGGTAAGTGCATCACCCCAAAACCACACACCACCTCAAACCACACACCCATCACAAACAAGCACTCACATCCCAACATCTGCCCTTCATCCAACCACACAATTGCACCAACACAGCACCCTGAGGGTTTAAACAGGAATCAAGACAAGGACAAATGTCAAGGTTCAACAAGGCCAAAACCTGTCCAACTCCCTGGTTAACCCTCATGTTGCTGTGCTGATCACACACAATACACACAAACCATGCTCAGTAAAGTGTTGTATGTCAAACCTCACAATTGTTGTCACACAGTGTTACCCATGTTCACACAGGGAATCCAGCACATAACCCCATGAGTGCTAGAGGGATCATCAATGCATCAATCAACAATGCTTTGGCCACCCCTCTGGTACTCAAAGGGTTAACCAGACAACAAACACATGTCGATAGGTTAACAATTACATGACACATAGGGGACATTCACTAAGCGGTGAAAAAGAGCTGATGTAGAGAATTTGACCCTTACATACCCTCACTTCACCAATCACAATGTTAGTCTATGGAGAACATCCAATAACAGGATTCAAGCTGCACAGGCCCCATTGTGTGGACTCCATAGAAAACACTGCAGATGGGGAAATGAGGTCAGCGGAGAAGTCAGCATCATAATCAGTTCATCAGGTCCACTTAACCGCTTACTGAATCACCAACAGGATGGATCAGGTCACAAATCACAGTGCCACTGAGAATAAATGCTTGTATGTGCAACACACAGGCCAAAAACAATCACACATAACTAAAGGTGAAAAAGTTGGCCTTGGTGTTGTGTATGCAATCATTTACGCTAACTTCAATTTACATAGCTCACATTTGATTCACATATAGATCCTCAGGAGTGCTGATGCCATGGATGGATGGTACACCAGACACTATTTGCAGGATACATATGGGAACCAAATATTAACCATTGAGGTTTGGTCAATAACAGGCCAGGAATTATGGATATCTATGATCGGGTCTGGTTGCCTCACACAGAAGGATGGATGGGCTGATCCAGGAAAAAAAAGGCCTCAATCAATGATATCCTTCAATACTGGCTTGATTGTTGCCCCTCAGGATTCAACTTGAACAGAGCTCATGGACAGAATCCTGTAATGTACATCAATCCCTGATTGCCACGGTGGTATCCCATGCATCACAATGCAATGCATAGGATACCATCATGACAACCAGAGAGGGACATGTCTAATCTGACAAAATCCAGCACTGTACGGGATGAACTGATAACATAGGGCTGATTACTACTTGAATCACACTGCAGATCTATTACAAAAAGATATGTACAGAAAGATAAACGACCAGATATGTATGTGGATATATCCCTTTCAAATGGGTACAAATAGGTCCCAACAAGATGTAAACCCAGAGTTCGGTTCAGTACGTGTGATTGTCCTACTGCCCATATATGTGCACCCTCAATAAAATAACTCATATTGATATCATCATCAGAGTACATATACCTAGTATATTACACCTACTTGGATGGGTATCAGTTGTATCTATGAAAGTTCATTTGTGATGGCTGTACATATATAGGCAGTTAGACAATCACATGTTCTGAACAGATCTCTGGGTTCATATCTATCAAGGATATGTTTGTGCCCATATGAAAGGTACATATACACACATATCAGACCATATTCCTCACTGTGTACCTTGGCATTGCAATGGTTAATTTCACTTTGATGTAACCTTGCAGGCATCATAAAGAGATGTTTAGAAAGATGTTACTGTATGTGACAACTGGAGATGTCAGTCATATGACCACACGGAGGCTCTTCAGCAGACCCAAAATTGAACCAATTGGAGATGGATCCATCATTGACATGGTCCACAGAGCGTGCTTACAAACCAGGAACACTTAGTAGACAATGGCAAAGATGTAGTTATCTCCAAATGGGTCAATGTGGAGTCTGCTGAAGAGCCTCCGTGTGGTCAAATGACTGACATCTCCAGCTGTCACATACAGCAACATCTTTCTAAACATCTCTTTATGATGCCTGCAATGTTACATCAAGGTGAAATTAACCATTGCTATCCCGTTAAAGAGATAGTAATACCTAAAATGTGAAAGGAAAAATACATGTCATAGGATTGATCCACCGGGTAAAGCAAGGGTATTCCCACTACTGAAAGGTGTTTCATCACAAGAGTATAACAGCTCAAAGTTGAATATTCCAGGGACAATATCACTGTGGCCTGAAAATGTACTATGCCAATGTTGCCAGACCATCCTCTGGCTAGCTTTGGTCCAGGGAGCAGATATCCACAAAGGATGATGTGGCAACAGCGCAAATGTACAATTTCAGGCCACTGGGATGTGGCACCAAAGGAATTCAACTCTGAGCTGCAATACATGTAGAATACAACACCCATCACCAGTAGGAGTACCGTTGTTTCACACAGGGGGATACACCATACAACATATATGTTCCTTTACACATTTCAAGTATTAATATCAATTTGACACCATCATGGCTAAGTTTACTGATCACACAATCTCAATCCTCCACACAGGTTATGTGTCTCCAGCACATCAGGAGCCCATGGAGGAGGCCACCTCACCACCCAGTGAGGAGTATATGGAGGAGGGGACCAGCCAGTGGGCACCGTACCCAACGACATCCACACCTCTTGGCCAGCTGGATGCACCAACTCTGCCTGCACCAACTCTGCCAGCACCAACTCTGCCTGCACCAACTCTGCCTGCACCAACTCTGCCTGCACCACCTTATTGCAGTGACTGGATGCCCCCACCACCTCCAGGAGCTATTATCCTCCAGCAGCAGCAGCACCACCACCACCACCAGGGAGGCAATGGCTGCCCGGTGATGTGGCCACCACCCAATACGGGCCATACCCACAGATTGACCTACCCTCCTGGATGGCTCCCCAGCATGGCCCCAGGTATGATCCCAGGTGGGGGCCAAGCACATACCAGTGGCCAAGGTTTGACCCTTGGCCACTCGACTACCAACACCTGGGCCTGCTTGGGGAGCCCCAACAGCCTATGCGAAGGGACGTGTTTACCCCACCACCTCCACCAGCACAGACATCGGTGGGCAGCAGTGGGTCAATTGATGTGGTGGGCACATACCCATCTGCAGCACATACAGCACCAGCAGAGGAGGACACAGCAGCAGCAGAGGAGGACACAGCACCAGCAGAGGAGGACACAGCAGCAGCAGAGGAGGACACAGCACCAGCAGAGGAGGACACAGCAGCAGCTGATTCACCAGGCACAAGCATCACCAGCAGTGAACGGCCCACGGGGATGGAAGCAGAGTGTATGGCTCTGCAAAGGAGACTACTCCGGTCAAGCCTCTGCACCAATGACAACATCACCAGGAGCCGTAGGGAATCCCGTAGAAACACTAACAGGATAGAGGCAAGGATCCATGCCCTGGAGTCGGAGGTCATGAGGATCAACACTCAACTCCATCAGCTACACACGGGGGTGATGGACCTGCTTGCACAGCTACTGGTGGAGTTGAGAGAGCTGAACCGCAGGGAGGACTTACGGTTGGAGAGGGAAAACCTGCGCTCCACAGAGGGATCCACTGCCCCCACCACCCCCTCTAATGTGACCCCCGAAGCCACACCTAGGGGGCAAAGGGTGACCGGGAGATCATCCAGGTTATCCACTTCTGCAACACAGTCTAAGCTCCCCCCACTAAGAAAAAAAAATAAAATGCCCAACATGTTAAATTTCCCCTGAATAAAGGAACATTGTGCTTTTGAATCCTGTCTGATCTGCTTTGAATTTGGTCATAGATTGGGTGGCAGAGCTGTCTCCAATGCATTGCCAAACAATTCAGTGAATACAACTCCTGCCTAGGTAAGATGTTTGTGGAATGTTACAACATGGGTTCACACACACATCGTTGTACAAAATCAACTGTAAAAACATCCCTGTTGCCATATTACACAACTGTGTTATATGGCAATGTTGTGTGTTGATGTTGCATAACAAAACATTCCCCTTAGGCCAACATTTGGTACAACATTGAACATTCATCTACATCATATGTTGTGTTTAACCCTTTGATAGCCAGAGTGGTAGGCAACGCATTGCAAAGAAATGCGTTGGGTACCACTCTGGCACTCAGAGGGTTAAGGGCATAACCAAACAAATGGCTTAGCGGTGAGATAACAAGCAGGACAGATAAATGGGACATGTATCCATATTGTCTTGGATTCACACACTCATTGTGCAACAGACTGACTGGGGAAGCCAATGTTTTTAACCTAGGATTTCAATGTGTAGCACACACATTGATATCCTGGGGCATTGGGGCATTGGGGCATTGGGGCCTCCAGTGAGTTGAGTTGTTGTTTTTTCTAAGGGTGTAACAGACTTCCCCAGTGAAAACACTTGTCCACTTGGTCATGTACTGTGATATGTCCCAGTGGAGCAATATCACTGAACATTGATTATACTGAGCAACACATTAACTGTGGACAGGAATTCACTGTGGAAGTATGTCCCCTTTATCACCTCTTTATCACTCCCACAACACATTAGTGTATCACTGCCACCATCTGTTAGCGTGAATACATCACTGAGTCCACTCACTTGCAAACAAGTGGTGGAGTCCTGTGATATGGGTGATGCCTTTCCATGTATGGGGATACTCTACCCTGGGTGTGGTAACGCATTGACAACTGTGTTCTCAAATATATCCTCCTACAGACACAGATAGAATGGTGATGGTTCATCTTTATTGTGTCTCAAGGTACATTATGATGTACATGTGTTTTCTGTGTATTCCCTATATGTATTGAACACCTGTATGAGAACACTAAATGTACTTTGCAACTAAATCGTACTACTTCAGTAACACTGCTGCCCAGCTCATGTGTTGTCCACAAGGTTTGACAACTCTGTAGCTGAGCATCCTAACTGTACAGGTTATAACACTCAAGAATTAGTGTTTTCTGTGTCTATATGAAAATGATCCAGTAGAGGTTTGTGTGAACCTCAGGTCAAACTTTGCATCACCAACAACATCACCATAAACAGCAAGGGGTGATCTCCATGAAGGTGTTGTCAAGACATCAATCCAGTCACATAGAAGATCTTCAGTTCAAGGATGGATCATGTTACGGATGCCTGTGGAAGAAGAGGACAGGATTTGGAGCAGTTGACCTGAACTGATCATCAAGCAACAACAATTTAGTCTTTTTAATCCCCTCAATTTTCACAGTTACAGGTGAGTACACAAACCATTGCTTGACAATGTGTTGTGTACTCATCTGTAACCAATTATGTGGAGAACTAAGGACATGTGCCCCAGCCCTATGGATATGTGCCCCTGACATGGATACACACATCAACAAGTGTTCTGAGAGGTCCATGGAAGTAATGAATTTGGGCTGCCACTGTTAATGTGACAGTGGCAGCCCAATGTCATTTGTTCCATGGAACTGTTAGGACACATTTGTTGATGTGTGTATTCATGTTGGGGGCACATATGTCTGCACACTCACAGGTCAGCATGGTGTCCCTGGTAATCTGATCTACGTCTCATGACCTCTACATTGTGTGCCAATACCACTGTACATCCACCCCTGTGCTGCTCTTCTCAGCTGTGGCACGGTACAGGTCCCATATTGAGTCCAATGGCCCCTTAACCCCTGATGTGACGGAGTATTATCCAATGCATAGCATTGGATAACACTCTTTCGCTACAAGGCTAGCATGGTTGCTCTGGCTATGCTCATGGCAAATCAAGTTAGCTGCTGTCAATCAAGCCCTGTAAGGCGATGAACATGGGTTATGTGTTGTACCTTGTTTCTCCTGAGGGTGTGCGTGATATCCTTGGGGTCTGTATGTCAACGTGGAGAGTGGAATGGAGGATGGTTTTTGAGTCCACACACACAATTTGCCACGTCCGCTGCCAGTGCAGTGCTGTGTCACTGTTCCTGTGGGATGAGACAGAACAAAATGTGCAGTGTGGTTAGTGTCACAGGACTGATGGGGGACTTACATGGATTGTTTGCATGCCTGTGTTATACTCACATGTAAAGTGTTCTGTGATGAGCCTGTCTCTGATCTGTGTCCCTCTCAGGGTCTCCTCAACGTGGCCGATGTCCATGGGCACTTCCTGTATGGGGGGGGCCTGGATGTGCTCCAGCAGCCTGGTGTCCACTGCGATGTTGTGCAGTATTGCGCACGCCACAATGATGTCGCACACCTTTCCAGGTGCATACTGCAGTGCTCCCCCCGAGTGGTCCAGACATCGGAATCTTGACTTGAGGAGGCCAAAGGTCCGCTCAATGGCATTCCTCGTTCTGCCATGAGCCTGGTTGTAGCTTTCCTGGGCATGTGTTCGAGGATTGGCCAGAGGGGTCAGTAGCCAGGACTTGCATCCATAGCCAGCATCACCTGTGTAATGTGAGTGACATGGTGAGACAGGGAGCACATGTTGTGTGAATGATGTTTTGTGTGGTGGACGTAGTAGCTGTGGGTCAGGAGCATGCTAAGCAGCGTTGTGTGTACGCCTGTGTATGTGATGTGATTTTGTATTGTGAACTCACCCAAAAGCCATCCCCCTGTAAAAGTTCCATTCTCGAAATCTCTGTGGACTGAGGAGTTTTGGAGAATGTATGAATCATGTGAGCTGCCAGGATACTTTGCACAGACATTCATTATCCTCATATGGCTGTCACACACCATCTGCACGTTGATGGAGTGAAAGTTCTTCCTGTTGATGAATATCTGTGCGTCACGTGCTGGGGCCTTAATTCGGACATGGGTGCAATCTATAGCACCCATGACCCTGGGCATGCCTCCCCTGGCGTAAAAGGCCTGCTTGACTTGTATCCAGTCCATGTCGGTGGTGGGGAAATGTATATAGGTACTGGCCTTGCTTTTGAGGGCTGGCAGGACCTGGGCCAGCACCCTGGAGAATGTGGCCTGTGACATGCCAGATGCGTAACCCTCTGTGGAATGGAAGGCCCCGCTTGCCATGAAGTGCATGGCACAGAGTAGTTTCTGCAGGCCAGTTAGGGCATGGTTGTGGATGTAGATGGGATCCACCTGCTCCTTGATGACCTCATACAAGGCAATGATGCTGTCAGGCCTCAATCTGTAGCGATCAATTACCTCATCATCGGTCATTCCAAAGAGGGTGACCCTTGGGCGGTATACCCTGGGCCTTGGTGGTCGTCTATACATCCTGTGCCCTCCAGGTGGGGATGGGCTCCTGTATGGCTGCTGAGCCAGAGCCTCCTCACTTGCAACAGGTGGTGGCTGTTGATCAGGCATGCTTGGAGGTTGCTGATGTTCCCCAGCTCTCTCCCTTGCACGCCTTCTCCGCAGCCTTCGCAACAATATGTAACCCAACATACTGTTTGCTCTCTCTATCTGTCTCTATCTGTCTCTATCTGTCTCTCTCTCTCTCTCTCTATCTCTCTCTCTCTCTATCTCTCTCTCTCTCTCTCTCCCTCCCTGAGTGGAAAACAAGCCACAAGTGAGTGTGTTGAGTTGTCCCTTTAAGTACTTGCTAGGGTGTTGTGTAGGTGTGGTGATGAGGTGAGTGCTGACCAATGGTGAGTTGTTTTTGTCCAGGTAAGTGTTTTCAGGTGTGTGTGTGTTATAAGATGTGGTGTGTTGTGCTTGTTCTGTGTGTGCCATTTGCGGGCGTGCAGTTGTGGGGTTCAGGTCGCGTGTTGATGTTGCCCAGGTGAGCTTGTATTTGCAGGTGTCCGCTTTGTGTGATGACCCCCATTGTTCCGTGCCATGTTGTGTTGTTGTTTTTTTGTGTGTCGTTGTCCCTGTGGTGTTGGTTGTTGTTGTGTGTGTGGTGATTTGTGTTGTGTGTGCATGTTTTTGTGTTGTTTTGGCATTGCACGGGTTAATTTTCCCATTTACATGGTTGTGCGGTAAGCCTTTTGTGTATTTTCCTATGTAACGGGTGTTTTGTTTTGGCCATTAAGTGTCTAACGGCTAAAAAAAGTGGGTCTTAACTTTTAGCCGTTAGGTGTGTCTTTTTTTCAGCCGTTATCAGTACCGCAAGCCTTTGAATAGCTCTGGGGTATGTTTTTCCATGCGTCTGAATGCACGTAAGTGTATCGGCCGTAAGGATTCTACAACTGCCGTTAGCTGTTGTTTAGACGGATCTTTGAATTGCAACATGTCACTTAACGCACCCGTTAGTGATTTTTTTGGCTAACGGCTGCCTTTAAATCTAGCCCACAGACTCTTGAATCTATAGTAAATTACCATAGAGTGTCTTAGACAGTGATATGACAAGTCATAAGACTCTATGGTAATCAATGAATACAGTAAACACAGTAAAACCACTAGTGTGAGTGATGAAGAGAGAAAGTTCTGATTTACCTCACTTTTGGCCAGAGAGAGAGAACTTCTAGTAAGAGATGGAGCAAACGCATTCTCGCTGCTTGCAGCTTACTGCGATCGGACTTGGAGAGATGGAGTCCCACTGTCCGTCTGTCCCACACCCCATCCCGTTTTTGTCTTAAGGAAATATGGTCAGCCTATTACATTGTTCTCCCTTATACTCCACTGCAGAGAATGTTAGTCTTAGTAAATAAAAACCTAAACGTAAATAATAAAGACACTTTAACCTTCATTGCGTTGGATACACCTCTGGCACTCGAAGTGTTAACCTTTTGAGTGCCTGATAGGTACGGAACGCATTGCTTAAAGGAGTCCTATCACCTCCTGTTAACTCCAACATACTTTATACAGCCCAACATTTCAAATGGCCAGGGAGGGTTGCTTGTCTTTTAGGTGGTATTGCTGGGGGTGTGGCTGGTGGGTGGGGCATTACTGAGAAGTATTAGGTCATTTCATGACCTATTGACATCTCTTTGTGTAACTGAATAAATAATTTAAAACAAGGCCAAAGTATTTAATTAGACTGACTAATTTATAAACACTCATAATGACTTTTAAACAATCATTAATGTGAGTTTTCTTGCTTTGGAGCAATGTGATACACATATACACACAACACAGTCTGATCTGCTAAACAGAGGGACACCAGTGTGGGAAAGAGGGACAGAGGGGTTTGGGTATCTGAAGAGGGACACTTGGGAGGTATGTTACTTTACAATGACCAGAAGATCCTAATGGCCACTATGTATTGTGCTCTTGTGTCTTATGCTGAAGAGAGAATGTTTTCAATCAGTGCTGCATGTACTGTCCATGGAGGTGGACATGACAGTTGCTAGCAGCATCCCAAGACCTCAAACTCTGCTGACAGCACATGGCAATTGTACTCTTTAAGGACAAAAGGGTTGTACAATGCACTGTACACCCCACTGGTCTTTAGTGGATTACTTACACTCATGCACACAGTCTAATCAAGTCTGAAATATCTACCAGCAACTGTCTGCCTCCATAGACATGATTTCCAAGACCCACTGAAGAGGGCAAAATCCATAGTGATCATTAGGATTTTCTGTCCATAGTAAGACAAGTGGGGGTTATTATTAGAAGGCATTACTTTCCCTTTAACCTGAGTTTACTTATCCTCATGTAGTAGTAGAAATAGCAACATAACAGATTGACACGTGGTATTAAGGGTGTGTGTGCAGAGATGACATTCTTTGCTTTTGGTCCAGCATGCACATTCCTCTGCTGACAGTATGATACAAGATGAATTATTGACGTTTCACACAGATCACTTGATATGGAGAAAAAGCCACATCAAACTCAGTCTACTGAAAAGGAAACCAACTTACATTTCACTCAGTCTTCTAGTTTGGCTCCTGTTATTACACATGGACATTTATTTTTGTATATACAGATGTAACCAGACTTTATTTTCCATTTCTATGTTAAAGGGATAGTAAAACTTGTTTTATATAAGCTTTAATATTGTAGTTATGAAATAAATAAAGCATTGCATCCAAGTTTTTTCTATAACTTTCATAGTTTTAGTGTAATCTGGATTGAAAGTTTACTCCTCCCGCTCCTTCTAGCTACTGTATGTCAGCGATCTAGCTGACAAACTTGGATTCTGGTCTGTGGACTGGACGGCTCATCTGGAGAGACAAAATAACAGTGCATACACAACAAATCTTCATGACAATGGTCTACAATGTATGCCTGGTTTGAGGCAATAGACTAGAATTAGAACTAGAGAGGGTACAGCGAAGAGCAACAACATTAATTTAGGGAATGGAGGACTTGACGTATGAGGAACGACTAGACAAACTTGGTTTATTTACTCTAGAGAAAAGACGACTAAGCGGAGAACTTATCACATTGTACAAGTATATGAACGGTCACTACAAGGATCTCTGTGGTGAGATATTCATTCCAAGGCCTGATCCGGTGACCAGGGGACACCCCATGAGATTAGAGGAAAGGAGGTTTAGACTTCAGCAGAGGAAGGGTTTTTTTACAGTAAGGTCTGTTAAATTGTGGAATGCCTTGCCCAAGGAGGTGGTTATGGCAGATACGATGGATACATTTAAGAGAAGATTAGATACATTTCTTTCAAAAGGGAACATACAGGGTTATACTGTATAGTAGTAGGTAAATCAGTAAGTTCTGATAAAGATTAACTTATTTGGTAGAAGGAAAGCTATATAATTATCAGTCACTGGGGTATGAGGCAAAGGTTGAACTTGATGGACTTGTGTCTTTATTCAACCTAATTTACTATCTTACTGTGTTACTACAGTATGTTACTATTGTCTATATGAAAGTTATAGAAAAAAGACTTAGATGCTTTGCTTTATTTATTTAATAACTACAATATTAAAACTTATATATAACAAGTATTACTATCCCTTTAACTTATTTTGAAAGCAACTTTTTATTAAATTTTTTGTTTTCCTAACCAGATATGGTGCAGAAAGTCTGAATAAATCACAGGTCTAACTACATCTTTATCCTCCCCCTTCTATAATTTTAACACATGCACAGAGGAGGTGATGCTTTTTTAATATAGCTCCATAGAAGTTTTAGGAATACAGTTCTTTTGCCTTGGCTTTCATCAGCAGATTTTTGTAGACTAAGGTGAAATTTATGAAAAATGTGGTGTAATAGTTATATAAAACCGAAGGTTGGCATTTAAAAAGACATTTACAGCCATTTAGGAAGCCTTAATGCAACGTATTTATGTTTCTGGAAAAGTGATGGTATAGCTGGTGAAAATTATAGCACAGAGTATTTATAAAGAAATGTTACTAGCTGACAATTTAGTAACAGAATTTTCACCAGAATCTATCACCATGGGGCTATTCGCTAAAGTGTGATAAAGAGGTGATAGCGTGGAGATGACATCTCCAGTGATATCACTTCTCTAATTACTATGTTAATCTATGGAGCCTATGAACTAATATTTCTTCATCTTTGGAGATGTTAGTGCAAAGGCTCCATAGAATAATATAGGAATTGGAGAAGTGATACCACTGGAGAAGTCATCTCCACTTTATCACCTTTTTATCACGCCTTATTGAATATCCCCTTGGTGTTTTTAACCATTCCAGGGGGAGATTCACTAAGTGGTGATAAAGTGGAGATGACTTCTCCAGTTTATCACCTCTCTAATCCCTATGTAATTCTATGGAGCCTATGCACTAAGATTTCCCCATCTTTGGAGATATTAGTACATTGGCTCCATAGAATAAGATAAGATAGGAACTGGAGAAGTGATAAACTGGAGAAGTCATCTCCACTTTATCTCCACTTTATCACTGCTTAGTGAATCTCCCCCAAGAGTTAACGTCTGATTGCTAATGCCATATTTATAAAAATGTCCTTATTCATATATAAGTAAGATCTGACGTTCTTGACAGTTGCCATGACTTAACCCTTTGAGTGCAGAGCAATGTGTTGTGTACCCTTCTGGCACTTAAAGGATTATATACAATTCTAAGAATGTTTGTTATAAATCTTCCCCTCATAAAACAACTGGAGTAATTCTGGAGTAAACTAACTTCACTGTAATGGAGAAATAATACTTCCTATTGATTTAAAATTAGATTTTAACCCCATGAAAGCTAGAGAGTTTCCCAAAGCATTGAAAATAACCATTTCAATCTATTGTAGTCTTGGAACTTTTTATTGTATTTGGTTTCCTTTAGACATACTACAGTTTTCTGTTGTGCATTAGGCGTTTAAGCCCATCCTATATAATAATTCGCTAAAATGTGTGTAACGCCGCAGTCATGAGCAGTAGACACTGCTGCGCTTGCTGCAGTCATGCACAGTAGACTTCAGAAGCGTCCAGCTCTGTATCAGCCGCAGCGCGGGCAGTCTGTACTATGCATGACTGCCCCGCGACCGGGTGGCAGTGGCACTGTGGCCCATGTAACGGGCTCTTCAACTAGTATTTAATAAACAGCTTGGGGAAGATTCACTAAGCGATGATAAAGTAGAGATAACTTCTCCAGTGATATCACTTCTCCAGTTCCTATATTATTCTATGGAGCCTATGCACTAACATCAGCAAAGCTGGAGAAATCTTAGTGCATAGGCTCCATAGAATAACATAGGAATTGGAGAAGTTATAAACTGGAGAAGTCATCTCTACTCACCTCTTTATCATCTCTTTATCTCCACTTAGGTAATCTTCCCCATGGAGTTGTTCTGGAGTAAACCAACTGCACCATAGAGGACAAAAAATGCCTAAATTCCCATGTACTTTAATAGAGTGTATGTGCTTATGCAATGCATTGTAGACCTTTTTAGCATTCAAGGGGTTAAAAGTCCAATTTAATTTAAAAGGAATTTTTATTGTCCCCTGTGGTTCGGTTGGTTTACTCCAGAAGAACTGCAATTTTTTTTATAAATAAGGGCCCATGGGGGAGATTTATAAAAAGTGTTCTTGTTAATTTTTGGAAACATATCCATAACCCCTTAAGGACCATTGACGTGGTAGGACCGTCACACTTGTCTGGCACTTAAGGACCAGTGACGGTCCTGGCACGTCACGTACTTTTACTCACCGCTCTCCTGTAGGAGCACGGTGAGTAATACCGGGGACTGAAGTTGATCGCTCCAAGACCGGAGCGATCTCTTCCAGTCCCCCGTTCGGCGTGCCGCCCCACGTGATCAGTCACGTGGGACGTCACGTCAAAGTTTTCTATGTGGTCCTTAAGGGACAGCACACCCCGGGACCGCTGGTCCTTAAGGGGTTAAAATGTCTTTATTCCTTATGATGAGTATTGTTATTTATAAAGTATTCTAGGTACATTTTATAAATGGGGTGACAGTAAAGAATAAGAACAGGTCAGACATGGCCTTAAATATTTGATGAAAATTCTGTTGCTAAATTGTCGCAAATAGTGGCTTTTGTTTATATATGCTAAGTCATTTTATACAAACTTCCTTACTCCATTTAATAAAAAAATATAGAGCTTTATGTCCTCTTAAACTGTCTTTAATACTTAACTACCAACAACAATCTTATAGAGAAGCGCTACTAAAATGGTGACTGGTTTACAGGAAAAGAAATATCAGGATAGACTAAAGGATCTGAACAATTATAACATGGAAGAGAGAAGAGAGAGAGGGGATATGATAGAAACATTCAAATACATGAAGGGATTCAACAAAATGCAGGAGGGACGTACATTTCTAATGGAGTACAAGTGTTAGGACAAGAGACCATAGTCTAAAACTAGATGGACACAGGTTTATACATAATGTAACAAAGTTTTAATTCTCTGAGAGGGTAGTAGATAAGTGGAATAGCCTACCAGCAGAAGTGGTAGAAGTTAATACAGTGACAGAATTTAAACATGCATGGCATAGGCATAAGGCAGTCCTGAATATAAGACAAGACCAAGGATCAAGCAAGGTTTGAGGTTTTCACAGTAGGAAAATGGGCAAACTAGATGGGCCTATTGGTTCTTATCGGCCATCATATTCTTTGTTTCTATATTTACAGCCATTTTAATGCCTCTTTTCCATTAACTCCACTTTTATAAGTCTCCGCCAATGTTCCATACTTGGGAGCAATTCCAGTCCATGCTCCTATTGCTGCAGAAAGACCAAAACAAGTCCCATGAGGATATTCAGTTATGTCCCACTGAAGACCCTTGTTCCTGGTGCATGTTGAAATGGGACTTTCACTTTGTAACAATAACAACTATATTTATGTTTTCCATGTTTTTATTTAAAATAATAGTTTTGTCAGATTTTTAGCATTATTTATTTGACATTCAATGAAAATTAGAGTGTACTGACAGGTATGCCAGCCAGATGCCAATATTCTACATTGAATTCTATACCACCTTCAACTACCTGCCAGCCAGTGCTACCTCATTTGCATAATTCGACAAGTAAATATAGTGAAATATCTCACAAACTATTGTTTGAATAAAAAAAAAAAAAAGTTAAATATAGAAAAATTATCCTTAATCTGGATAGGTAAACCATTATTTGCCAGCAGGAATCAATTATGCGCGGATTGATTTTGAAACATTAATCATTAATTAGTACGGAATATCATGTTCACAGAGGTGGACATGATTCTTTGTTGGTGGACTCTTTGACCTCAAACTCATAGAAACATAGAAACATAGAATTTGACGGCAGATAAGAACCATTCGGCCCATCTAGTCTGCCCAATTTCCTACTGTGTAAAAAAAAACAAAAAAAACAAAAAAAAAAAAAACACACACAACCTCAAACCTTTTTTGGTCCTTGGTCTTTTCTTATGTTAAGGACCGCCTTATGCCTATCCCATGCATGCTTAAATTCTGTCACTGTATTGACATCTATCAATTCAGCTGGTAGGCTATTCCACTTGTCTACTACCCTCTCAGTGAAGTAAAACTTTCTTACATTACATCTAAACATGTGTCCCTCTAGTTTTAGACTATGGCCTCTTGTCCTAATATTTTTACTCTTTTGAAATATACTTCCATCCTGTACTTTGTTGAATCCCTTCATGTATTTGAATGTTTCTATCATATCCTCTCTCTCTCTTCTCTCCTCCAAGCTATACATATTCAGATCCTTTAGTCTATCCTGATATTTCTTTTCCTGTAGACCAGTCACCATTTTAGTAGCCCTTCTTTGAATTTTCTCTAGAGTATCAATATCCTTCTGGAGATGGGGTCTCCAGTACTGTACACAATATTCTAGGTGAGGTCTAACTAGAGATCTGTACAGTGGCATGACTACTTCCCTTTTTCTGCTACTAATGCCCCTAGCTATACAACCCAGTGCCCTGCTTGCATTCCCCATCGCTTTATTACATTGCCTGCTTACCTTTAAGTCATTAGAAATAATTACTCCCAAATCCCTTTCCTCTGTTGTCTCTGACAGCACAGTGCCCTTAATGGTATATTTTTCCTTTGGATTTTTATGTCCCAAGTGCATTATTTTACATTTATCAACGTTAAAGTGCATCTGCCACACTCTTGACCATTCTTCTAATTTACCTAAATCATTCGCCATTTGGCTTTTTCCCCCTGGAATGTCTACCCTATTGCAGATCTTTGCATCATCTGCAAAAAGGCATACCTTTCCTTGAAGACCTTTTGCAATATCACTAATAAAAATATTAAAAAGAATGGGCCCCAGTACAGATCCCTGAGGTACTCCACTAGTAACACTCCTTTCGTCTGAATATTCTCCATTGACTACCACCTTCTGTCTCCTGTCACTCAGCCATTGCCTTATCCATTTCACTATTTTTACATCTAGACTCAAACACTGCAATTTATTTATGAGTCTTCTATGAGGGACAGTGTCAAATGCTTTACTGAAATCTAGATACGCTATATCTACTGCTCCCCCCTGATCTATTATTTTAGTTACCCAGTCAAAAAAATCTATGAGGTTAGTTTGACAAGATCTCCCTGCTGTAAACCCATGCTGTTTGGTATCTTGCAAGCTATTCATATTCAGATATTCAACAATTCTTTCCTTTAACATAGTCTCCATTAATTTTCCCACTACTGATGTAAGACTTACTGGTCTGTAGTTACCAGACTCTTCCCTGCTACCTTTTTTGTGAAGCGGTACTACATTTGCTACCTTCCAATCTTCTGGAACTATTCCTGTTGCTAGTGACTGATTGAATAATTCTGTTAAAGGTTTTGCCAGAACAAACTTAAGTTCTTTTAATAACTTTGGGGGTATCCCATCTGGACCCATTGATTTATCTGTTTTTACCTTAGAAAGTTGAATTAGAACTTCTTCTTCTTCTGTAAACATGCATGTTTCCCGTGTCTTGCCATTTCTTTTTTCTAACAGAGGTCCCTTCCCTTCATCTTCCTGTGTAAAAACTGAACAGAAATATTCATTGAGACAGTCAGCTAGCCCTTTATTCTCATTTACATAGTTTCCATCTTTTGTTTTTAGTCTAACTATTCCTTGTTTCGTTTTCCTCCTTTCACTTATATATCTAAAAAATGTTTTATCCCCCTTTTTTATAGACTGGGCAATTTTTTCCTCTGTGTGTGCTTTGGCACATCTAATAATACATTTGGCCTCCTTCAACCTAGATTTGTACCGAAACCTATCTTCTTCCTTCTGCGTCTGCTTATATTTCTTAAATGCTTCTTTTTTCTCTTTTACTATATTTGCCACTTCTGCTGAGTACCACAGTGGTTTTCTTTTTCTTTTACCCTTGCTGACATGTTTAATGCAATGTTCTGTTGCGTTTAGTAAAACACATTTCAGATAATCCCATTTCTCCTGGACTCCATCTAAAGATCTCCAAGTTGTTAAAGACTGACATAAAAATGTTTCCATTTTAGAAAAATCAGCCTTTCTAAAGTCTAGAACCTTTGTTTTTGTGTGGTGCAACTCAGCCTCTGTTTTTATATTAAACCACACAGAATGATGATCACTGGAGCCCAAACACTCTCCTACAGCTACATCTGATACCAAGTCTCCATTAGTAAATAATAAATCTAGTGTGGCTTCCTTCCTAGTCGGCTCTTCTACTAATTGACTAAGAGCTAATCCTTGTAAAGAATTTAGGATATCTCTACTCCTGGCTGAACCTGCTACTTGGTTTTTCCAGTCCACATCTGGAAGATTAAAGTCCCCCATAATTATAACCTCACCTTTCACAGTCATCTCCTCCCGCTGAATTCTTCCTTCCCAAGATGAGTTCATATTTAATGCCAAAAGTTCTTTTCTTTCTGTAGGTGAAAGATTATCCTGATACGGGTTCATAGATTTTAACAATTGGACATGTAATTCTTCTAGGTCCTTAGTAACTAAGTTGCAAAATACCTCCACATGTGGGGAAAAGTTCTTGGGGGGGGGGGTAAAACCAGGATTAGTCCTTAAATCTGTAAAAGGTCCTCGTACCTGAGAACCTGTTGATTCCTCTTCCTCTATGAGTGATATTAAGCCCCTAAGTGTGTTATGATCTTGAATATTTAGTGATCGATGAGAATCTTTATTCTTGAAGAATTTATGTAGGAGTCATTTTCTACAAAATAAATTCAGGTCCTTGACCCACTCAAATAAATCAAAATTACTGGTGGGACAAAAGTTGAGGCCTTTTTCCAATAGTTTTATTTGCGAATCTGATAGGGATAGAGAAGAGATGTTGTGGAACTGCATTCTATATGAATTTATCTCCATCCTCCTCTGTATCCCCAATTGGAAAAGTTTGGGTCCAATACTAATTACAAATACATTCTGGAGTATCAGTCCAAACAGAATGCAATCATGCAGGCCACTAGGATTTTCTGCCCAGTTTACGTTAAGTAGTGGTTTATTAGGAGGTGTAAGTGGTACTTTTAGAGAAAAGATAGCTAGCTCAGTCATCATTTGTTATGGGGGTCAGGTACTAAAGAAAATGATTGTAGTCTATACTGTAAAGTATAAATATGATCTTCCTCACAACCGTATATGTATAACCTAATCTGGGACATTTGCAGGCTGACCCTTATGTTACCTCTGTGGGAGCAGAAAATTAGACCTCATCACTAGTCATTCTCATGTTTACAGAGCTGCATCCCCTTTATTCATCTCCTCTGGAGAAAAGCATCATTGTCATTGTACAGCGGAAAGATACAATCAACCATCACTGCATCACGGGAATTATAGTGTTACCTCTTACTAAAAGGGGGCAGACAGGCAAGTATCTGTTTTATCTGAGAGTTGGTATATTAGCTGGTATTGTTTATCACAGTGATCCCTATGGAGGTGCAAATATACTGGTGCAGATATTGTATAATAATATCTGATTCTACCTTTGCCTTTGAGAAAGTTGTTTTCTCAAAAGGATAGTAATGTTTCAAAATAAATACAGCTCCAATTATTCTTTATAGTTTTTGAGCCATGTAGAGTGGTATTATCATTCTCTACGATGTGTAGTTCAAGAGTAATTGAATCATAAAGTATCCCCATCCCAACCCTTTTACCTATTGTAAGCCGCCTCCCCACAGATGTGGAATCCGGACTAGACAGCTCGTAATGAGGGACAGTCTTCTGGCTGTGAGCATAAGGAAAACCCTGCCCCCCTTGAAGAAGGAGGGCAGGTTTTTCCTTATTCTAACAGAAGATTGTCTGTTGCTGCAATCCATCCGAACAGTCTTGCTGTGCAGCTTTATATAGGTAAAAGGAGAAGGAAGAGATTCAATTACTCTAGAACTACACATTGCAGAGAATGATAACCACCTTTAACTATCCCTTTAACTATAGTGTGTGTTATCAACGTATTCTGTTTACCCATAACTTCAACTATACACTGTATTTAACCTTACCTTACATGAAGGCATCACAAAATTCACAGACGCCTTTAATACAAACAGGAGTCCCATGTCTTCTGGTGCCTGTACTCCCACCTAGATGGTTTTCAAAACACTTCCTGCGGCACTTGTATCTGATAGATCTTATGGACTGTCTGTGTAGGGTACATGTATGAAATAACACAGGAAAGGCAGACTACCTTTTAACAATAAAAAAGGGGCTCAGAGTTTAAAGTTTGACTATACATGACTATACATAGAGACACCTATTCATGAACACATTACGATTGGAGGCAACACTGAACCTAGAGAGAGTACTCACTGTAAAAATGTACTCTGCATAATCTGAAAGGGGCCTGCCTATCTGTAGGCTATCAGTCAGGCCTTTCATCGGTTGGCTATCAGTCAGGCCTATCAGTTGGCTATCAGTCAGGCCTGTCATCGGTTGGTTACCAGTAAAGCCTATCATCTGTTGACTATCATCGGTTAGCTATCAGTCAGGCCTATTGGCTGGCTATCAATCATGCCTATCATGGGATGGCTATTAAGCATATTGGTTGGCTATCAGTCAGGCTAATCGGTTGGCTAACATTCAGCTCTGATAGTTGGCTTTTGTCCTTGAGTGTGATTTCAATAATAGTTTAGCAATATAATTATCATCCAGAGCTAATTCAAGAGAAGACATATTCAAGAAATGAATTAACAATGAATAATAATGAATAATGTATAAAGTAAGATTGCCTATGCATTTTTCCTTCTTCACCTCATTTTTTACACTTTTATTTCCCTGACATTGATACCTGCAGAACTATTTCCAGAGGACTTACTGTAACAAGTTGTGAAAGCAGTGATAGTGCAAAACCAATACAATGTAAACAAATGATACAATATAGAAAAGACTGCATACAGTTTCTTAAAAACAGTAAACAGATCACTCAGTGCTGCAGGAATTGTTACATTGTATCACTATCCCTGGTGTCATAGTCACTGACAAGAAAACTATCTAGATAAATAGATCCAGGGAGCTCAATTTCAGGTACAAGAATGTATAAAAAAGATACGTGAGGGTGAAAAAATAATACAAATTATAGGTAGCTTCACCTTGCATATTATTCACTTGCAGAATATGTAACATCAAATAAAAAGGTTACTTTTGCTTTAAACTACATGGCAGATATCATTGAAAATATGTAACAATTTTCCAATAGGGGCGGGTTTCTTGAAGTAATTTTTCCAAAAATTGATCGTCTGTTCAATTTACTTTTTTATTGATTTGTTCTAATACTTAGTGACACTGTGCCATGTTGTGCCGAGCTGCTGAAAACATTTTTGTAACTGGAGGGGAAAAAATAGGCTACAATCTGAGCAAGTGAAATTATGGGTTATTCTTAGGATCCAACAGCAACTGTGGTTCCATGAAAGTGCATTGGCTCATAGGTTCTAGTTTCATAAGAGGAGAATTTCTTTGAGCAGCCATTTCTTTTTATCTCAAAAGAGAAACATGCAAAAAACAGCACTACTTGCTGTGTATGAAAATATCAGCAAAAAGTGTACATTTTACACTTTTTCTGTATTTTCCATTTAATTGATATCAATGAAAATAGTTTATCCTTCACACTCTCTCTGTCTTTCACACATACACACAAACACACACATACTTGTTTTTCCCCATATAATCCCACTGTTCTAGTATAAAAGGGGTGTCAGTGCATGTTGTCAGTCTGTACAACATCAGCATGAAGAAATGCAGTGACTAGCAGCAGCATGAGAAGCAGTGGTATAATGCCCCTGCGATCTCCTCCCACCTGGTGCCCGCAACAAATAACAAGCTGAGGTCTGTGCCTTCTTCGGCACAGACCTCTAGCAGCAGAGCTCCCTCTTCAGCACTCTAGTAATGCAGAGCCCTGGGAGTCATCTCTCAGCGCTCTGCATTACTGAAGAGAGGACTGTGCAGGAGCTCCAGCTGTATAGAGGTCTGTGCAGAAGGAGGCACAGACCTCTCCTGCAGCTCCGCTGGACCACTAGGGAGGTAGGAGATGGACACTGGGGGGTCAAAAAGGGCAATGTGGAGGTGGACATTGGGAGCAATATGGTGATCGGGGGCAGTGTGGAAGCAATGTGGAGATTGGTGGCAATGTGGAGATTGGAGGCAAAGTGGAGGCAATGCGGAGAATATGGGGCAATGTGGAGGCAATGTGGAGATTGGAGGCAAAGTGGAGGCAATGCAGAGAATAGGGGCAATCTGGAGACAATGTGGAGGCAATGTGGAGATTGGGGGAAATGTGGAGGCAATGTGGAGATTGGGGCAATGGGGGGGCAATGTGGTCGGGGGGGCGCCAATGGCAATTTCTGCACCAGGACCCAGTGGCTTCTAGTTACGCCTCTGAGAAGAAGCCATCCCAATAGTTCATGGGGTCAAGGGGCACATAATGGTTGTTTTGTAGGTGCTTCAAATAGTTAAAAATTTCAGTAACAAAAGCACCCATATCTCCTACTATTGTACAAGTGCAATGAACAGAGGAGGATGACTTTGAATCAGTTGGAGATGGCAAGCGTCATATAATTCCAACACCCACTGCCACTACCACCACTAGTCATGATGTTAAAACAATAAACTTACAAGTTCTTCTTTTCTGTGCTGCCAACCCACCATCTCTGCAATCTATCATGTAACCATTTCTCTATCCATGCACAGATATCACCTCCTAAACTGAAGCCTTTTAATTTATGCAGTAACCTGTTATGAGGTACAATATCAATGGCTTTTGCAAGATTCTTTTATACTACATCAACAGCAATAACTTGTTCAAGCTACTATTTACCCTTTCATAGATTGCAAGTAAATTTGTTTTACATACTCTATTCTGGCTTAATAATGAGTATTGCAGGGAAATGAGAAGTAAGAAACATGCTTTTAAACTGTTTAAGTCAGGTGGGTCAGATGCAACATTTAAAAATATAAATAATGTAATAAAATCTGCAAACAAGCAATTAAGCTAGCTAAAATTGAAAATGAAAGAAATACTGCAAATAAGAGCAAGAAAAATACTAAATAAATTTAAAAGTATATTAGGTTAAGGTTGATATTGGTCCTCTTAAGGCAGGTGAATTGATTAGTGAGGATAGGGCTATGATTGACACCCTAAACATTTTTGCTTCAGTATATACAAAGGAAGCAAAAATTACAGGCTATGGGTAAATAGACAAAACCACAGAATTTACTCCATCAAAGTCCAAAAGAGATTAAAAGGGTCATGGTGAATAAAACACCTGGGTATGATGATATACACCCAAGGGTACTTAAGGAATTTATTTCAGTAATAGCAAAACCATTATACTTAATACTTGATTCACTTTCATCAGGCATAGTGCCATGTGATTGGAGGAAAGCTGATGTAGTTCCATTGTTCAAAATGGTGGCACAATACTAACCAGGAAATTATACACCTGTGAGCTTGACTTTCTTATTGGGTAAGATTTTAGAAGGGTAACTAACTGACACTATTTAGAACTATGTGTAGACAAACAATATTATTAGTAGGAGTCAGAATGGTTTTATGATGAATAGATCATGAAAGACTAATTTATGTGCATTTTACGAAAAGGGTAAGTAGTTATGTGGACAAAGGAATTGCTGTTGATGTAGTATACTTGGATTTTGCAAAAGCCTTTTATACAGTGCCTCATAACAGGTTACTGCATACATTAAAAGGCTTTGGTTTGGGCTGTGTTATCTGTACATGGATTGAGCACTGGTTAAATGATAGATGGCAGAGAGTTGTTGTAAATTGAACCTTTTCAAACTGGTCTCATGTTGTAAGTAGGGTGCACAGGGTTCAGTCCTGGGCCTAATTCTTTTTAATTTGTTTATTACTGATCTAGAAATGGGAATTTAAAGTAGCGTCTCAATCTTTGCTGATAACACTCAGCTGTGCAAGGAAATACATACAGGGCTGGATGTTTTTTTCTCTGCAGAAAGATTTAGATAAACTGAGTGAATGGGCAGAAAAGTGACAGATAACATTTAATGTAGGTAAATGTAAGATTATGCATCTGGGCTACAGAAATAAACATGCTACATATACTCTAAATGGTGAACAACTTGATAAATCCTCATTATAGAAAGATTTAGGAGTACTGATAGACTATAGACTTCACAGCAGTGTGCTGAGTCACTCAGCTGCTGCAAGAGCACATAGGGTACAAGCCTGCATAAAAAGAGGCATAGATGCACAGGATGCTAATATTATTCTACCTCTGTATAAATCCTTGGTTAGTCCTCATCTAGAATATGGAGTACAGTTTTGGGCACCAGTTCTTAAAAAAGACATTATTGAACTGGAAAAAGTGCAGAGACATGCAACAAAACCGATGAAGGGACTAGAGGATCTGAGTTATGAAGAGAGACCAGCCAAACTGGGTTTGTTTATATTAGAGGAGAGATGTCTAAGGGGTGATATGATTACCATTTACAAATATATTCAAGGTCAATACAAAGAACTATTCAAATAATTATTTACGCAAAGAACTGAACAAGAGGTCATCCATTAAGACTAGAGGAAAGATGTTTTTGACTAAAACAAAGGCATGGGTTTTTTTACAGTAATAGAAGTAAAGCTATGGAATTCTTTGCCTTGGGATGTTTGCGCTTGCAGATACTGTAACTGCTTTTAAAAAAGCAATGGATACCTATCTAGAACAGAACAATATTGAGAGTTATGACCGATGGCTTCAATGCAGATAGGTTGTTGATCCAGGGAATTATCTGGATGCCTTTTGGAGTCAAGAATTTGGGGCTTAATTGGAAATGGCTTCAGTGGTTTTTTGCCTTCCACTGGATCAACAGGGGTGTTTTGGCATGGGCTGGGTATATCTTACGCACTACAGAACTCAAGCTTACAGGTCTATAATTTACTGGTTATGTTCCTTAACTACCCTTGGGTATATGGCATCTAGTCCAGGTGCTTATTCACCATGAACTTTTCCAGTCTCTTTCCTAGTTTGTTCTCCTCCAACCCTCTAACCATTCTAACCCCTACCCTTTTTAAAAACATTACCCCAGGTCCCTGGGGATGTTGCGGGGGTGGCAGCACTATCATCTTGGATTAGTTGGCTCCAACTATGCTGCTGCTTGTAGATTTTTTTCACATAAGAGCATCCCTCCAACACCTCTTGCTCATTTTGGAGTATGCAGGTTGCAATGGTACTTAACCTTTATGTTCCACTCATACTCTCTCTCTTTTTCTCTCTCTCGCAATCACCTTGGCCTGTGTTTAATACTAATCTACAAAGACACAGACTGGTGTAAAGTTCTGGTTTTTATTATTTGGTAGTTAGAATTCTTGTGACCATAGAAAGGATAGGCTTAAGATGGCAAATGGGTCACAAGAAAATCACTGGTGTTAGTGAGTAAATGTAATGGATTTTTATTGCACAGAAATGTCCATGGAAAAAAAGGCAATCAGACTTTTTACCCATCTCATGTTTCGGAAGCATCAATTTCAGCCACAAATGTTCTAAGAGACTTTGTGCAGGTGTACTGTAGCTAAAAGAGGCTTTGAGTACAAAGCTACTTGAGGTTCAGGAGTTTATTGGTGATGATCTTCTCCCTTGACCATCATGTTGGTGATGAGGGCTACTACCAAGGAGATGATGTTGTTAAAGCTCTGGTAGCAGTTGGCAAATCCAATAAACTTTTGATCTCATAGCTTGCGGAAAAGTCCTTTTTTAACTGCTTCTACTTTTTCAGAATCCATTTCAAATCCTTCTGCAGAAATAATGTACCTAGTGAAGGCTTAGAGTTTTTCACAATGTATACATTTTTGAGTTTTGTCTAAAGCCAATGTGTCCGATGTCGAGAACATCTACATCTTGACTTCTATACTTAGGAAGAGTATGCATTGATATCATCCACATATGCTATAATAAAGGAGTTCAAGAGATCTAGGAAAATCTCAGAAGGAAATCACCTGATACTCAAAACTCCATGGGTGGTTATTGAAAGCCGTTGTCCACTCATCTCCTTCGCAAATCTTGATGCGATTAGAAGCTCTGTTGAGAACCATCATGGAGAAGGTGGTTACACGTCAGAGATGACCAAATTGCTCAGTGCTGAGAAGCAAAGGATAGTTCCATTTAGTAATAACATTTAGTCCATGTTAATCTATAAATGGTTTAAAAGCAGTAATAGGCAACCAGATTGACCCCGAGTTATCCAAAAGACCACATATGGTTTGAAATACAATGCACTGAAGATCCATTTAGCACCTATATGATTCAAAGCGTATATCATGAGAATGAAGGTAGGTATATCAAAATAAAGAAAATCTGTGTCTTTTGGTTGAAAAATGGGGATGATGGAGATGGAAATACTCACCGCCTTTTTGCTGCACCAGGGAACAGTTAAAGGCAGAAGGAGAAGCCTCTGACGGTTGCATGAGGCCCCGGGGCCTTTCTACCATTGGCCTAAGATGCCATCCTTTTTTCCCATGAGGAGGAAGGGGGGGATCAAAGGACCTCTTATTTCTTCTCCCAAAGAGGAGAGTAGTGAGGTCTTAATAATTAACGTGGGGACCTGAGACCCATTATTAATAAAATAATTGCACAAAGAAGGTGTCTCAGAACCTGTTCTATTACGCTCCCCAATGGGAGAGGAATTGTGCTATATATTAAACATTTTGTCCAAGAGAGGGGTCTTACAGCTTCTCTCACCATTACCTGAAAAGGAATGTTGTAGCAGAACATTTAAAAGGCTATGCCTGAATTTATGGGAGGGGCTGCAAACCTTTAAATACAAGGCAGGAACTCCCCCCCACTGGACTCACTAAATCATGAGCCCCCCTTTTCATTTCAGATCTCCCCTCCCTTATTTCAGCATATTCCCTATAGGTTAGCCCTATAATCCTACCTTATCAATTCTACCTCAGAACTCCATGTACCTGGGGGCTCCACACCTCCATCAACTATCACTACTATACTTCCATCCCTGGAAGCGCCAACTACAACTGCTATTTTTGTTGGAATTCCTAAGAAAAGTGAAAAATGCAGTGTTTCACACTTTTTTACTTTTGAGGCAAGACTTTTCACCCATCCCTATTTGTGATATTTGCCTTGAACATAATAACAATTACATAAAGAAATTGAGTATGGTATACAAAGAAGAACTTGAGCAAACCATCTGCACCATGGGGGACAAATATTCCCATTGAATTAAATGGGGTTTTAACACCTTAAATACTAGAAAGTTCTTCACTGCCTTGCCAAGCAATACATCGGAGACCATGCCAGCATTCATGGAGTTAAAAGCCCCCATTGAAATTGTGAGTCCTATTAGATTTGCTACATCATACTAAAGGCAACTGTGTGCCACAATTCACCATAACTGCGTCAATCTCATTCATTATAGAGTACAGTGAATATAGTTGCCTCCTTATATAAATCATTCATATTTAACTGTGTCCAAATTAAGAATATATTATTCAGTGATGATGGTGAAGATACTCTAGGGAAAGCAACTTAAACAGAAGTACATAATGAAATTTAAGTAACCATAAAGAAATACTTGAAATTGAGTAAAAAGACAAGCGCCCATAAGTGGACACGTATCATATATATATATCCTATACAATAATTCGCTAAATCGTGTGTAACGCGCAACATGCGCAGTACACACTGCTGCGCGTGCTGTGGTCATGCGCAGTACAGACTGCCCGCGCGGCGGCTGAAACAGAGCTGGGCGCTCCGAAGGAGCGTCCAGCTCTGTATCAGCTGCGGCGTGGCCAGTCTCCTCTGTGCGTGACTGCCCCGCGACCGGGTGGAAGTGACACTGTGGCCCGTGTAATGTGCTGTTCAACTAGTATATATATATATGGAAAATAATAGCACTCAAGTGTAAAACAATAATGAACAAATATATTAATGGAAGAAACTAAAAAACATATATCTTTCACATATACACTGTACAAGAAAATGTGCACAACCATCAGTACTTGTGTTAACACTATTTGCATAGTCTCTGCTCACCCTAGATGCTTAAAGGGATAGTAATACTTAAAATGTAAAAAAATATGTAATATGGTTTAGCAAAACAAGGTACTCCCACTGCTGAAAGGCGTTTTTTATTCAGTAGTTATTACAGCTCAAACTTGAATTCTTAAGGTGCAGTATCACAGTGTCCTGAAATTGTATAGAGGCACTGTTTCTACTCCATCGTATGGACAGCTCTGGTCAGTTGACCATAAATCTCCATAGGATGGTGTAGCAACAGCACCACTGTACAATTTCAGGCCACTGTGATACTGCACCGAAAAAAATCAAGTTTGAGCTGTAATAACTACTGAATAAAACACCTTTCAGCAGTGGGAGCACCCTTGTTTTACTCAGGGGGGAATAAACCCTACAATATATATTTTTTTTTACATTTGAAGTATTACTATCTCTTTAAGCCATACACAAGTGCAACAACCACCGACAGTGACGTCTGCACTGCCTGCAAAGAACCAGTGCACAAGAGATGAATATATACACAATCTGTCTACTATAATAAATTACTACCAAAGTATTGAACCTTTATAAAAAATACAAACTGGCTCATACCAATAAAGATCAATAATGTGACATCACAATATAATATTTTCATGTGGCCATGTGATTGTGATAAGGAAAAGGGCATATATTTTAGTCTAAAACATCCAATAAGAGCTGAATATATCCATACATTAGCGTTATTATATATTTTTCTATTTCTACTAGTATAAAAGTCCGTGTACACAGGCCAAAATAAAGAAACCTGTCCTGCTCTGTATACTGCCGCCTCCTCACTGATGGGGTACACGATGCAGTCATGCTCAGTAGAGACTGCCCGAATGCACAGAATGCTCCCAGCACAGAACTCCCAGCATTCCTACACCTCCCAGCACAGAACTCCCAGCATTCTGTGCACTCGAGCAGTCTCTACTGCGCATGACTGCATCGGATAAACATACATCTAGCCTTTTATAATATAGGATATCATTATAGTTCAATGAAATATAAAGTGTTTATCTAGCATAAAGGCAAACATGAGTCATGAGAGAATTAAAAGTGAATTCACTGAAAAGAAAAAAGAAAAAAAAAAAAAAAGACTTGAAGTATGCAGTTTGGGCAAATAATTAATGAGAATATTTTGTTCCAATAGTCATGTACCATAAAATCTAGTAAACTTGCATATAATCAATGAATTATGTTTAATTGATGTATAAAAAAACATTAATGTGTGATGGGTAAGTGTTAAATTGTATCCATATAGTTAGTAATAAGCTTATTATGAATAAAAATGTTAGATATATCTGTTAAATTGTATCCATATAATTATTAATATTACGGGTAGGCAAGCATGGCTGTATTAACATTCATACTAAGACTTACAGGGCAGATGGAATAAAAATTGATGATGAATCTGTACGATTAAGGTTATAGTTAATCTTTCTTATAAAATCTTCAATGACTTACCATTGTCATTTTCACTTAGGGTTATGACATTGCCTTTTATCCTATGTAACAGCCCGGAACTGCACATAGCCATACGTGTAGCTCTGTTTGATTCTTAAACACGATACAGGTTATCAAAATACCATAAGACTTTGCTTGTACGCATGAGTCTTTCGTCAGTCTGAATATTTTGGTTACTTTTTATATCCAGTGTCTATTATTTAACCCCTTAAGGACCAGTGGTCCCATGGTGTGTGTGTGGTCCTTTAAGGACCAGATAGGGAAGTTTGACGTGCCGCCCCACGTGACTGATCACGTGTGCCGGCACTCCGAACGAGGGACTGAAAGAGATTGCTCCGGTTTTGGAGCGATCAACTTCAGTCCCCGGTATTACTCGCTGCTCTCCTGCAGGAGCGCGGTGAGTAAAAGGACATGACGTACCAGGACCATCACTGGTCCTTAAGTGCCGGATCAGTGTGACGGTCTGGGTACGTCAATGGTCCTTAAGGGGTTAAGAATCAAGCACAGCTGTAGTTGTGAGAATACACAAAAGAGCTTAAAAAATCAAGAAAGAGCTACCTTCTAATACTAAGGACCACCTGAAGGCCCTCATTCAAGAATGGGTTGTTTCTATATGCACCCAAAAATACACAAGGAAGGAAATCCTGGAAGGCTGATAAAATTTGGAGCTGGCACACTCACGGAAAAATATCTGTGGTGGGTTGGAGAGTATTCTGAAAATGCTGTTTAAAAAAAAAACATCCAGTTACATACAGGATACAACCAACCTTTTAAAGGGATAGTAATGTTTCACAAAAACAGCAGCTCCAATTAATCTTCTTAGTATTTGGGCCATGGAGAGTGTTATTTCAGTACTGTCAGAGATTTAGTTCAAGAGTAATTGAATCATAAAGTATCCTCCTCCTGCCCCTTTTACCTAGTATAAGCCACCACCCCTCAGCAATCTGGTCCTGGGATCAAACAGCTCACATCAAGGGACAATTTTCTTACTGTGAACATAAGGAAAACCCTAACCCCCTTGACAGGTTTTTCATGTTTTTCCTTATGCTCAATGAAGATTGTCCCTCTCTGCGATCCATTCTTGCTCCTCTGAGGTTAGCAGTGTTACATCAGTAAAAGGGGTGGGAGGGAGATATTTTATCATTCAATTACTCTTGAACTGCAACTCTGACAGCATTGAAATAACACTCTCCAAAGTCCAAATATTATGATGATTAATTAGAGCTGCTTTTATTGTGAAACATTACTATCCCTATAAACAAACTGTGTGACCTTGGCCCCATCCAGAGGGAAACCATTCTAGCTGCTATGGATGTGGAATTACAAACATTCCACTTGAATATGGCATTGCAGACTGCAAAGAACAAGAGGACTTACAGACAGAACCTATAACCCAGCTAATACACATTACACTAACACATAATTACTTCACATTTGGCAAGAACTGTACATACAAAAGATGGAAAATGACACGGGAACACCAACCTATTCATGGCAAAACTGGAGGAGGAGTTTGAAATGCCAAATAAAGCCTTTCATGTACCTCTGCTACACAGATGATATCCTAATCATTTGGAATGCCGGTGAAAACTTTTGTCCTTTCACAAACAAAAATACAGTGCTTCCATCCCACCATTAACCTCAGTCATTAACCCACACAAATTAACTTTCTGGATACCATAACCAGTATTAGAAACAGCTCCGTCCAGATATATCTATATCACAAACCAGCAGACAGGCCTAAATATCTCAGAACTGACAGTTTCTATACCAGGTGCACAAAAAGCTGTATTGTTTACAGCCAGGTCCTAAGATATAATCGAATATGCTCTGAGACTTCTGACCACTATAAACATCTTAACAATCTCAGGAAAGATGTTCTCAGTTAAAGGGATAGTAATGTTTCATAATAAAAACAGCTCTAATTAATCATCATAGTATTTGGACTTTGGAGAGTGTTATTTCAATTTTGTCAGAGTTGTAGTTCAAGAGTAATTCAATGACAAAGTATCCCCCTCCCGCCCCTTTTACTGATGTAAAACTGCTCAGCCAGAGCAGAAGGGAGGTGCCCAGGCAGATTGCAGAGAGGGACAATCTTCAATTAAGATAAGGGAAAAACCTGAAAAACTTGTCAAGGGGGGCAGGGCTTTCATTGTTCTCATAAGAAGAAGATTGTCCCCTGCTGTTATCTGTCTGGTCTATGGACTGAATTCCACATCTGAGAAGAGATGGCTTACACTAGGTAAAAGAGGCAGGAGGGGAAACTTTGCTTGTCGATATCTCTCAAACCATAAAGGTTTGAGAGATAAGACATATCGTTCTTCATGTTTTTTTAATGCCTACAAAATAAAATAAAGATAAAATGAAGTATTACTATCTCTTTAAGAATATAATGCCAAAATCACAGACATCCAAATTCAGAAAACCACAAGAGTACCCAGAATAAATCTCCTGGAATACAAACAGCCACAGAGAGAACAGAATGCTATTAGTAGTCACCTACAACTCCCAGCTAGCGGTACTGAGCAAAATCTCAAAACAGCTCCAAACAATACTACATACTAGATGGCAGATTAATAAGAATATTCCCAAACCTACACTCCTCTCCTATAAACAGCTCTACAACCTGAAACAACCAGTGGTAAAGAGCTCTCTTAAGAAATCAACAGAATATGGTACTTCTCCCTCTCTACAAAAGACATGTGGAACCTGTGCACACATATGTACTACAGATGAGGTGCCTATACCAATTTACCACAAAAACCACAACATCAAGGGCAAATTCTCCTGTGGATCATCTAACTTTGTCTACCTCATCATGTGTGTGTGAAATATCCCAAAACAGGATTATATGTAAGTGAGACAGGACAAACTGTAAGAAAATGGATGAATTCTCATAGGCCAGACACAGAGAGAGACAAATATCTGGGAGCATGAATTGATGACAAAGTTTAACACTATGGCCTGACAAGGAATTTATATACACATTACCCCACAATATAAATATATATTGAGCCCTTTGGATGCCAGAGAAATGTGAAATGCATTGCAAACAATGGGTTGCACACCATTACATAACATGGGCACACCATGCATTACATAGACTTTGCCATCTTTGACTGCATCTCTACAGTATTTGACTGGTGCAAAAAGGGATGCGTCTACTGGAGCCTGGAGAATGATTTATACAAAACAATAGTGATAAGGAAGTCACTTTCAGTGAAATTTAAATGTAAAACCAATTTTCATGAGTGTGTAAATACATATGAAGAAGATACCTAAGATATCTTGAAAGCCATCATCCTAAAGCCACTTAATCATCATCATCATCTACAACCTGGTCTTGTAGTCTTTTTGTTGCCACTGTGCGCCAAAAAATTTGGTAATTTAATGTACTCATCTTGCCTGTGCTCTTCTACTTGGGCATTAAGTATCCAATGGAATACATTCTGAAATTCATTTGATCTATCTACTGTCAGGTCTCCTTGCTGTGTGACCTGCCCATTGCCATTTTAGGTGCTTTACTCTTTCAGTGATGTCATAAACCTTTGCTGATGAATCTATGCACATGTTTTTCGGTCTCTTTTTCTTATGTTCAGAATTCGATGTTCCATACTTCTCTGTGTAACCTTACCTTTTTTTGTCTCCGTGGCATTCAGTGTCCATGTTTCAAAGCCATACGTAAGAACTGGGAGGACACACCGGTCAAAAACCTTTTGCTTGAGGCAGAGTGGTAAATTTCTCTTAAAGGGATAGTAATACTTCGTTTTAACTTTATTTTATTTTGTAGGCATTAAAAAAAACACGAAGAATGATATAAGTCTTATCTCTCAAACCTTTATGGTTTAAGAGATATTCAAAAGCAAAGTGTCCCCCTCCCGCCCCTTTTACTGATGTAATACTTTTCAGCCAGGGCAGAAGGGAGCTGCCCAGGTAGACTGCAGAGAGGGACAATCTTCAATTAAGATAAGAGAAAAAGCTTGTCAAGGGGGGCAGGGATTTCATTGTTTTCATAGGAATAAGAGTGTCCCCTTCTGTTATCTGTCCAGTCTATGGACTGCATTCCACATCTGAGAAGAGATTGTTTACAGTAGGTAAAAGGGGCGGGAGGGGGAAACTTTGCTTGTGAGATAAGACTTATATCATTCTTCATGTTTTTTTTTAATGCCTACAAAATAAAATAAAGTTAAAACGAAGTATTACTATCCCTTTAAAAACAATACTACTAAGTTTTCCAAATGTTTGCCATCCCAATTGTATTCATTGTGTCATTGACATAATGGTGTTTCCATCTGTTGACATTTCCTGTTCAAAGTAAACATACTTGTCCACCTCTTCTAGTTCTTGTCCATCAACTGTGATTTTCCTTTGTGTGGTAAATTTGTTAAATATGACTTGCATTTTTTGATATTCATCTTCATACTATGTTGTTTACCTTTCTGTTGTAGCTCTTCAGTGAGTTCTTGCACTTTGTCAGGACTACTAGCAAAAGAGCATAATATCACCTAAAAATGTAAGTGATGTAGGTAATCTCCAATGATTTTAAAAAAGATAGTACTGTCAACATATAAAGACATAATCGATTATGCATTATACTTTTTATAACAAACTGTACGTTTGTAAATGTCCATTATGTTGTATTCTTCGTGTACTTTTAAATTAAAATTTCTCAGATCTGAAAGCCGGTCTGGACAGATCACAACGAGGGACAATATTGTCTTAGCATAAGGAAAACCCTGCTCTTAATGAGCAGGGTTTTCCTTATGCTGACGGACTGTATATTGATCCTCGTTATGAACTGTCCAGTCAAATGACAGGCTTTCAGATCTGAGGAGACTCTGCGTAATGTAGGAAAAAGGGTTGGAGTGGGAATCTTTAACATAAATTTACACTAAGAATACAAAGAAATGGACATTGACAATGGTACCATTTGTTATAAAAAAAGTGTAACGCATAATCAATCTTAACTTCATATGCTGACATTGCTATCTCTTTAAGTACTTTTTGTCCCACTTAATTTGTGGCAAATTTCTTCTAAGCAAGTAGAAAATAGTTTTGGGGAAATTCTGTCTGCTTGTCAGACACCTTTTTCTATGTTGATCTCAAGAGCTATTTTGTTAGTCAATAAAGGTATCACTTTCACTATACCAGTTTTCCTACATATAGACTGATGACACCGTAACCTTGTTAGTTGTCCACTATTTGTTACATAGAAAAATAGAATTTGACAGCATGTAAGAATCAATTGGCCCATCTAGTTTTTCCATTTCCCTTTCTAGTTACCTCAGACTTATTTTATTTTTAGAATTGCTATATCTGTCCCAAGAGTACTTAAATTAATTTACTGTTTTCGACACAACCACTTCTGGTAGGAGACTATTCCATTTATCTATCACCTTTTTCAGTACAGTAGTTTCTTTTCTAACATTTCTTCTTATTTTGTACCCTCCAATTTTATGACAATTTAATGTAATTATATTAACCCTTTCCCTTCTGTCCTACAAACTATACATATTAAGGTTCTGGAGTAGAAGCAGATATGTTTTGTTCTCTAGTCTATGCATCATTTTAGTTGTCCTTTGAATAGTCTGAAATTTATTGATGTATTTCTGGAGTTATGGCCTCCAGAACTGTACATACACTAGGGGCTCGATTAAATTGCCTCCGTTAAAAAAAAAATAATAATAAAATAAAAAATAGACAACTGCAAGTAAAGTTTGGTATTCTATTACCGGTGTTGTGAACTGCTAACTTGTGCAGTGAGTGGTAACGCACGGTAACGAGATACATTTTCTTACTGTAATACTGCTCCTATAAATCTCAGACATAGAACACATAAAAACCCCTGTCGAACAACAGAAATCATGGAAGAAACATCACACACACAACAGTTATGACATATCACAATGAGAACAACTGCAAAAATTATCTCTGAAGGAAGCACTCTTGAAATGTGCATTCCGTCCACACAAGTCCTGGACAGCCTACATGAACCCATGAACCCCTTGAGTAACAAGGGATGTCCAAACCAACGTGAATCAATAACTTGCATGCCCCCCGGCCCACCAGGGGTTTACACATACCAATATGTCATGTCCAGCCAAAATAATATGCACCCCTGTCAATCACACACTAAGACAACAACATCCACACTGGCATGCAGTTACCTGGACAAGCTCTCAGTTCCTGTTGGTCCCTTGTAACCTGCTAACCGCTCCTGGCCAGCACCCCACCTCTGCCTTAAAGGGACATCCCACCATCCTGTGAACGTGGTGTGTTTACACTGAGTTCACTTAGATAGCTACTCCTGGCATCATGTTTCCACTGCAATACCTAAGGAGGCATCAGAGGAGGGGTTATGTGAGGTGGAGGGAGCCCCTGGATCACCAAAACACACATGGGCATCTGCCCATTGTTATAAGTTTGGATGCTCCATCTGGCAAACCACCCATAATGCCATCTCCAGATGGAGAAGCAGGCCAGGCAACAGCATCTGAGCTGCCTGAACCAGATATGTCCCAGCCACAGGTTCCAGAGGGGCCTGTGAAGCAGCACTGGGAGGCCAGATGGCCACCAAGACACAGGATACAACGGACAAGGGTCACGATCTTCGGAATGGCAGAGGCTGAGGTCAGAGACTGGTACATGTTGACGTCACAGAGCATCATCGACCTCTATGACGTGATCAAAGATAACTTCGACCCCACAGCCAACACCAATTGTGCCCTATCCAGCATGGAGAAGCTGCTGCGTGCCATACATTTCATCTGGATCATTCCAGTCCACTGAGGGATATGTATCTGGGATGTTCCAGGCTACATGTTTCAGGGTGTTAGGTGAGATGCTAACAGCTCGAAAGAGAAAGGCCAGGAGATACATTCACTTTCCCTCCACTCAGATGGAGTGGGCCTGAGTCAAGCAGGAGTTCTACACAGGGGGAGGCATACCCAGAGTCATGGGGTGTCATTGACTGCACAAGTGCACATAAGAGTTCATCCACATGAGGGAAATCTGTTCAGGCAGCATTTCTACTCCATCAATGCTCAGATGGTGTGTGATGACAAAATGTGGATTACACATGAAAGTGCTTCATTTCCCTGCAGTTGTGATGACTCCAACATCCTTAGTCACTCCTCTACCATGATTTTTTGAACGGGCCCTATACAGGATAATGACTGTTGGGTGAGTGACCAATGTACACATTGCATCAGCTAAACTAGACAGAGGTATTCACATGGTCATTATACACAATACATATGTCCCCATTACACAACATCATCCACATAACCATGTGGTACATGTATCGCAATGTCACTTCTATTCCACAGGGGATTCAGGATATGGCTGCAAACCGTGGTTACTGACACTGTAGCTAATCCACAAACACAGCACAGTTACAATAATGCTCAAGTGAGAATGAGGAATACAATGGATGGTTCCAAGTAATCTGTGAGTTCAACTGTCAACTGGAAATCCGTAAATGCATGATGGCATTGCCACTTTACATATATGACCTATCACCCTGCAAACACTAGTACATCTTTAACTCCTGTAATTTCTTCCTACAAGCATCCATGGGATGACCTATCATGGAACAGAGGGATGTCCAAGTTACCCTGGTGAAACGCTGCCTCCCCTGCCCTACAGTTCTCCTCCTAATGCTTGTTTGTGCTGCTGAATATTGATACCGTATGGCAAAATGTCATGTCATGTCAGTGAAGTGAGACATATAGTAGGATTTGATGACGGCACATCTGTTAATGTACAATGGAACAAAGGAGACACATGACAAATCCCCAATGGCCCATTTTTATATGTTGGCCTTGAAACAAGTTTATCGTCTAAGAGGTCAGCAACAGCATGAAAAACAAGGTGTTGAGGAACAGAACAACATTTATATGTTGGAAAGCTTAAGTGAAATCATCTGAAATCCTGACATGTTCCCTGTTAGGAATATTTTCCAGCCATGATATGCACCTCATCGTCTCAATGTAATTGTGAAGGAACCCATCATGAAGACAGGACAACAGTGAAGTCTGACCAGTTCTTCCATCATGCCAACATGTGGACCTTGCATATGTTCAACCAGCCTGTTCTTTGGAATGTCAGAGGGGTACACAACACATGTATGTGTGATGCATTGTGTGCCCCTCTGGCATCCCAAGAGTCCCATTAGACTCCCCCACCACCAACAAGCAAAACCCTGATGAACACAGACCCTAGAGGATACACACTTGTTGCTGAAAGGGATATGTTTGTGTCATAGACAATTTGTATTGTGTATTGTGAGCTCTGTTAGCTCTCAGTGTGAGCTCTGTACCATATGCATGACATAATACCATGTTAAGAAGGTGTACCTTTGTGTTGGAGTCCTACTGCCCCTGTGTGTTAACAATTATCCTGTGTGTGACAACAGTTAGATAGGGTACTATTTCCCATTAGCTGTTGTTGAACTTCAAGTCACATCATACCCATCTTATTCCAAATGTTTTCTTTGCTAGTTGAATTTTGAAATTGGGCCACAGAGGATGTGCTGTGTTTGTTTACCACTGCTCAAACACTTTCTTACAAAGTAAAATGTGCAAGAGTTATGCTCAATGCGTTGCTGTGCAATGCATCAGAGACATCTATTGCACTGACCTTGTTAGATACCTGAAGGAAACAAAGACATAATTTGTAAAAAAAAAAAGTGTGTTTATATTGTGGGACCACACGACAACCATAATTTTTATTTTTCTTTGGATGAGGTACAGATGTGGATGCCCTCACCAACTGTTTGGTGACTCTTGTGTGTCTTGGGGTTGTTGAGGGTGTCACACTTAAGGGGAGGTGGTTGCTGTTGACCCCTCAGTTGAATGTTGTGCTCACTCCACCAGCAGACTCTGGATTCCATCATGCGCAGGTATTTCAATGAGCAGCTGGCCAACCATGTCAGTGAGTACAGTCTATATGCTGTATTGTTTTGTGGAGGATGGCATGCTGGGATTCCAGACCGCCGATACTGGCTGCAGTTCCATCCATGGTAATCAGACACCTCCTGTTGATGCGTCTGGTCTCCCTCAGTAGCCTCCTCTGGATGAAGAAGTATTCTTCATCCATTCTGGTGGTTCTAGTAGCTGTAGCAGATGATGAGGGAGTGCCTCTCCTCCGTGATGTGTGTCTGCCCCTTGACTGGTGGTTCCTTTGTGGTATGAGTGGGCCTATGATGCTGCAGCTGCTGGTGAGACAAATGGAGTATCCACAGGTGAGATGTCACAGTATGTGATGCATTTAAGGATGAGCATTCTGACCCCACCACATCTATGATCCCCTCACTGACTGAAGAATCCTGTTCACCTGGTTCTAGCTGTGTTGGAGGTGTGTACTGTGTCAGTGCCTGTGGTCTCTGTGGCTCAGCCATGAGGCTGAGATGATGATAATCCAATGGCCATGGGTCATACTGTGGCCACTGTGATGCGTTCTCATCCCACATGGGTTTTGGGTGCAGGCTGCTGTGAGGCTGTGTAGACATACCAATGTGTGCCTGTGGAGTGGTGTGGGGCCCAGTGATCTGTATTTCTGTGTGGTGAGCATCCCGTTGTGTACCATTTGTGATGGTTGTGGTGGGGTAATTCAGTACTGGCCAGATGTTGGTGGCATCATCGATGTTGTGAACTACACTTCTGGGACTACTGAGGCATCCACTGTTGTGCGGATGTGGGTTGCACTGGGGGTGGGGTCTGTGTGTGTTTTCCTCCTCTCTTTCCTCCTGCTCTGCTGCAGGCATGGATGATGTGTGGGGAAAATTATATTGTGTGTTTAGTGACCTGGCCAATGACAACAGGGATGCAAGAGGATGACATTCACATCTAAACCCTTGAGTGACAGAATGGTATCCAGTGTATTGTGTTGCAATGCATGGGATCCGTTCCTGACAATCATTCATTCAACAGCTTGACCACATCCTGTACATTGATGTAACCGACCTACTCTGGTTGACCTTTCATTATCATATGCATCTGGAACACTAGGGATGGCAAGGAGGGATGTAAACATCTTGAGGCCCTTTAATTTTACATGGACAACACATATGTTTGAACCCAGGGGTAGTCAACTTTGGCTACACAGATAATGGGACCACCATTTACATTATTCACAATCACCTATCATCAGCTTCTTAAGACGTGTGTGTTGTGGTGCCATATGGATATGGTTCCCCATTTTGGCTAACCTAGTTTTGAATGTGTGTTTGGGATTGTTATCTTGCTTAGTGAAACATGTGTTTGCCAGCTGCCTGGCTTGATGTTTTCCCTCGTTAATGTACGCTTTTAGACTTGCTTTGCCTGTGTATGATACTGACATGGCCTCATCTTTGCTGTTATGGTTGTGCCTCCACTGCATTTCAGGCCAAGGTTGTACTGCGCACGCGGCATGTTTCTTGGACATACAATCAGTATGTGTTAAACTATCAGGGGTGTAATAACCCCTGATGAACTCGGCAACATGACCCTAGTGTACTGTGTTCATCCACTGATAAGTGTTGACATCCCTGTGACATGACTGTCTGTGGCAACATGTCTGACATTGTTCAAGGACATAACAGATGTTGGTATTACAAGGTGATGGCAATCATTGTTTGTGTAAAAATCTAAAAGACCTTCCTGAAATAAATCCATGCTGACACTGATTTTTCCAATCTGATTATTTCAGATATTTCAGCAATAATTTGCTCTTTCATAAGGTTTTCTATTCATGTTAACTAATATTAACTAATGATATTAGAAAACTCACAGGCCATTAGTAGCCAGCATCTTTTTACTACCTTTTTTAAAGTGTAACTACATTAGCAATTCTTCAGTCATTAATTAGAAAGTTCAGCTATTGGCAAGGTAAATAAACTTATGTTCCTTTAAAACTCTTGGATATACTTCATCTGGACCAACATTTCTTCTTTAGAACCTTACATACATGTTTGTCAACCCACCCTTGTTCCAATATCCAGTGTTAGTCACTGAAGCACACATATACTGTGTGACTAACCAAAATTGTTTTACTGTCCTCTGATAGTCAGAACCACATATACAATGTACAATACACCAGACATGTTTCACTGTGCTCTGGTAGTTACAGAAACACATATACACTGTTTGATACTTCACTCTAGACTTGTTCCACTGTCCTAGTGAAGAGTATCCATTAGCAACCCTCTCCCTTATTTCAATAGTTAGTTGGTGACATAGGAATTTCTCCTCTGTAAAAAACTCTATACTGCCCAGAATGTTTGAGGCTTCTACACCTGTTAGTTAGTGTGTTTGCAAGTGTAACTCCAGCAGAATAATTATCAAACAGATGGTTTATGTATAGTCCTATAGAAATTAAAAGAATATTTAAGATGTACCTTCAAAATAAAATGTGGAGTAATGTTCTAAATGTGAGAGAGAGGATTTTTGAAGATTTATCATGCACGCTAGTACGAAGAGAAAAGAGATGGTGCTCTTGTACATGAAGGCAGATTTATCTTTTTTTTGGCTTTTACAGACAGGTCATACATGAAAATCCCCTTTAAGCATAGGGCAGCCACCACTCCTGCCATGAATTTTGTAAAGTCTTAAAGGCAGAGGAAAAATGCTGTGCACTGGAGTCAAAACTGAATTTTTTTGAATATGAACTGTGACATGAAGAAACCTTTGTCTGGATTGGCTTATAAGAATATGGTGATATTCATCCTGAAGATTGTCTCACATAAGCAACAATGTTGAACACATCTACTCTACTCCAAACCTCTATCTGATTCACTGGAGCACACCACCTTCAAACGATAACAACACCTTGGGACAAAACAGCACCCAGGTCTCAGGTAAGTGATTATAAATGTACAAAAAACACAGATGAATTATCCTACATTTTTATAACTATAGGAGCAAATCACAGACTATCATTAACTAGTAAATCAATTACTGTTGCTAGTGACAATGCTGAAAAAATGCTTCATAGGTCTTAATGACTACAAATTACAGTCAATAAAAGCTATAACTATTATTAAAGTAACAGTGTGGAAACGTTGACATGTGATTAGCAATAGTGCAAATTTGATCAGTTTGAAATTTAAAAGTGCTTGATATTTAATGATCTAAAGCATTGATGCAATATAAGGTATACATTGTGCTAATGGATTAATGATTAAAACAACTTAAATGACAAACCAATTGGTGCTTGGAATAGAAAGCAGTATTAATCCATTTTTGCAGGAGTATAATATTAAAGAGTCACCCAGAGAGAGAGAGAGAGAAAAGGTAAAGCTATCTAAAAGATTTGTAAACTGATTAATTATCTCATTTTGTAAGCAACTACTGTTTAATGTTATCAAATCAATAACTGTCCCATTCTTTTATGAGTCCTGTAGGAAACCTAGAGTACAAATGGAAAATACAAAAGCTTCCCTTCTTCTAAGAATGGCTTCAAAGTGTTCACCCAGCGGTGGTTCTCTGTTTCTATGGTCCATAAGACATTGCCATCTGATTTTGTTTGCATGTGATGGCTGTACTGTATAAGCACTGCTGGCCTTGTGACCAACTGGGACCCTAAGCAGCACTTATTCTGCCTATATTTTATTGCCAATACTGTCTCCACCCCTAACTCCACAATAGAATTTCTCAGTAGACTGAAGGTAAAACGTACTTGGCATTGTGCAACTATATAATTGCTGTGCAAGTATGAAAGCTTATGAGTTGCAATATCATTGAGGTGTTCTCTAATACATTATTTAAAATTACGTGTTGCCATACTTACATTTTTGTTCACCACAATTCCATGATATCAGATAAACTACCCCAAGTTGTAATTCATGGAATCTCTGACTACGCACAAACTCTTTATCCATTGAATGGTACACTGTCCCTGCAAGTGAAGTTCAGATTAAGGTTTTAACAATTTATATGACCACAGATGTTTATTGGACATTTAATATCCTTTCCAAATTAAAGGGATATTAATGTTTCATAATAGAAGCAGCTCTAATTAGTCATCATAGTATTTGGACCATAGAGGGTGTTATTTCAATTCTGTCAGACTTGTAGTTCAAGAGTAATTCAGTGACAAAGTATCCCCCTCCTGCCCTTTTTACTGATGTAACACTGCTCAGCCAGAGCAGAAGGGAGGTGCCCAGGTAGACTGCAGCGAGGGAAAAACCTGAAAAACTTACCACGGAGGGCAGGGCTTTCATTATTTTCATAGGAAGAAGATTGTCCCCTGCTGTTATCTGTCTGGTCTTACAACTGGATTCCTCATCTGAGAAGAGATGGCTTACACTAGGTAAAAGGGGAGGGAGGGGGAAACTTTATCCTTCAATTACTCTTGAAATACAACTTAGACAGTAGTGAAATAACACACTCTATGGCCCAAATACTATGAAGATTAATTGGAGCTGCTGTTTTTGTGAAACATTACTATCCCTTTAAAAGCAAATTACTAGTATAAGATCAAAACGAAATTACCTGATCACAGTAGGGATTCTTAGTTGCAAAGACATGGCACTATTCACCACCCGAGACAGAGGTTGGCATGAGTGGGTGCAATTGTGGACCCCATAGTAGAACCTTATCTTTGTAGGAAGAACAACCCCAACCCATCAAACATAAATTACTTATGTGTTAACAGGAAATCCAGTGCCATGAAAATAAATCTGCACCTCAGGATTACAGTTCTTTCTTTCCATCCAAAGCCTGGCCTCCTAGCCATGTTTATTGTGGTTGTAGAAGTAAAGGGAAGTAATGTCCAGCTGTCTGTAGGGGTCCATTCCACCTTCTCCAAGGTTCACAATGCTTCTCCAGTATCTCTAATGCAGGATGGCACCTAAAGCTGTAAAATACAGTCCACGTACTCAGAGAAATGTTTCCCTGTGGAGCAAATGCCCACAATAATCAGCCTTCCTGTACACTTTGGATAGGAGATGGAATATATGCATTACTCAGTTATCCACATATCAGTTATCAAAGCCTCATCTCCTGACCCCATATGTAAATATGAGCCAGATTACATTGTAGTTTGATATACATGTCCCCCAGTTGCCTCACTGGCCATGACCACAACCACTGTGCCCTTGTTCACTTGAATACAATATTCTTATTAGCTTTACATTTATTCAAAACCTCATTCTTTGTGACTTGGAGGTTGTGGGTTGCAGCCATACACAGGGAAGTTATTATTCACCTCTCTGAGATCATGCACAACATTTTTATGAAAGAGATCAATGTATGTTTGGAATAAAACATGGATTTTTCATTTAAACCACTTTGTTTCACAGCTGACAAATCATTTTCCTTCAAACTTTAACCTTGTAAATCCTCCAAATATACCAAAGCTGATACATGCTTAAAATCAGTATGATCTGTACTATGCTGTTGACTTTCCTGGGAACCTGTGAATCTGTGGATTATGTTACCTGATGATTGGAAAATATGGTAATTGTAATTTGGTAAGTGGTTAACATCTATTATCCTATTAAAGAAAAGGTCAGTTGTGTTTGTCCCGATGCAGTCATGTGCAGCAGAGACTGCCCACGTTCGGGCAGCCTCTACTCCGCATGATTGCATTCCGTGAGTGAGGTGACGCATGACTTCATCGAGTGAAGCAGTGTGGTAGCGGCCTCTTAAACCTTAGAGTGCCAGTGGGGTACACAAAGTATTGCAAAACAATGCATTGCGTACCCCTCTAACACACAAAGGGTTAACATTATGGTAACATTACCCGGACCTTGGCCCGTGTACACAGGCTTTTACATTAGTAGGCCTACATTCCACTTCAAACGATCAGCTCTTAGAAGTATCTTAAGATGTATTTTTCCCAGTCCAGCAATTATATTACGGCTGATGCACATCTATTTTCATTAACCCTGTCTGAATTAAGGAGAAGCTAAAAAGTCCTAGACCTCAAAGCAAATGCCTAGGACTTAAAACACTATTTGGCTATATCACATTACACCAGAAGATATATTTTTGCACTTGTAATGTTTCGTTTCAGCAGCCCAACCTGTTGAAGCAGCCTTTTTTTGACAATCTGAGGGCAGAAATGCCACTATATCTCTATGGAATCAGTGCAAGCTCCATTCAGACATAAGCTTCCCTTGCATGTCAATATAGCGTTCACCACCTTCAAAGCTAGAGACCACTCATTGCTCTGCAGTGTCTTACAGACCTTCCTTAAATTTAAGGATTTAAAGCAAGGGTAATTTAAAAAAAAATGCACTAGCAACAACATACTCAACAACCTTTTACACTTTTAGTGCAAAAAAAGATTAAAAAAACAAATATCACAAACTTCTCAAAAGTCAAATAACATTGTACTGTATTTATTGGTCATGGACATCTTCCATATGTACCAATATGTGGACCAATTAAACCTCAAATGCACAATAGTCAACCAAAAAACATACTAATTTCTGTACATGTGGCTTGTAACCCCTTACAGCAGTGCGTATAATCCATAATATGAATAATATTCATAATCATAGGGTTCCAAGACACACTGAAGTAATGACAACCCATATTGGATCACTGTGGTGCTGAATTTGTATTTTTGGCCCTTTGTACATATGGCCTATTCTTAAGTCAGAGAGGGGGTTAGTCAGATGTGGACTCTATAGATACTGGTCGAGCTGGTGATGTTGGAAGTCATAGGCCCCAACAGTTGTAGAGTCCATAGCTGGCTTCACCCTTCATTAGCTCTTCATACAGAGCTGTTGAAGCCAATGACTCCCATCATCCCCTGCTAGGCACTGGTTAGCTGGGAATGCTGGGAGATGTAGGCTCCAACATCTGGATAGCTCAAGGTTGAATTCACCATGACTCAGACACTCCAGGTTTATACGGCGCTGAGGTTTGAATGTAGATATCCCCTTACCGGGAGGGAGATAAGCATATATCCTTGGGAGAATCCTGTAAGTGCAACTGTAATTTCCTTAGAAAATAATTGTCTCCCTACTGCAGTAGGTGTATTTATAGGAGGTTTCAACTCTGTGAGTTTACTCTGTAAGTAGTTTGCAGCCAGACACAAGTGCAGCAGACAGACAGAAGTGTGTAGTTTCAAAAACTGCAGTATTTAAGTCAAGCTTGAGGTAAGCTCAGGCTATTACTATTACTTCACTCTTACTTCTCTCTTCTTTTCTATTGTAGACAAAAAACTTAAAAAAAAAAAAAAATAAAAAAAAATAAAATCTTACTATCATTCTTTAATACTGCTTATGTTGTAGTACTTGGAATTGTGTTGCATTTAGTATTTAGTTTGAATTGTGTGTTTATTTACTTTGGTTAATTTGGATCATTAGTGCTTAAGTTTGTATTTGGCTTGTTTTGGTTTCTGCATAGTGTGGGGTAGCCATTTATGTTAAAGATAGCATAAAATCCACAGCGATCCAGAATTCATGTAAAGAGTTGGAGACTCTCTGGATCTGTCTGCAGAATAAAAAGGGATCAGTTACAAGAATAGGTGCAGTCTACAGGCCTCCGGGGCAATCTGAAGAGCAAGACAACATGCTAGTGGACGAGATTACCCAAATGGCAGTAAAGGGAGATATAGTAGTTATGGGAGACTTCAACATGCCTGATGTTGATTGGAATATCCCTTGTGCGTCCACATGTAGAAGTAGGAGCATCGTAGAAGCCCTGACGGGGATGTCCCTAAAACAGCTGGTGAAGGCGCCAACTAGAGGGGACAATATCCTAGACTTAGTATTCACAAATGGAGACCTGGTATCTGAGGTGAAGGTGGGAGAAAATCTAGGTTCCAGTGACCACCAATGTTTGTGGTTCGGAATCCAGACTGACTACGAGAAATCCCATTCTGCAACCAAAGTATTGGACTTTAGGAAGACGAAGTTTGAGGATATGGGAGAATATGTAAAGAAAGAATTAAAAGGGTGGGATAAAACACCGAGAGTGAGTACTCAGTGGAAGACACTCAAAGAAGTCCTCTTAAAGGCAACAAGATTACATGTTAGACAAATTAGCAAGAGGAAAAGAAAGAGAAATCCACTATGGTTTACTAGAGAGGTAAGAGCTATAGTGAAAGATAAAAAGTCTGCCTATAAGAGATATAAAGAGACTGGAAGTGAAGCGGACAGAGAAGGGTATAAAACTATACAGAAGAAGACTAAACAGATGATAAATGCTGCTAAAGCCTCAAAAGAGGAAGAAATGGCCAAATCTGTTAAGAAGGGGAATAAAACCTTCTTCAGATATATCAGTGACAGGAAGAAGAAAAACTGCGGGATTACAAAAATTAACAACGGAAAAAATCAGTATATAGAAGAGGAAAAGGCGGTCGCTGACCATCTGAATAACTACTTCTGCTCAGTTTTTTCAGACGGCGGCCCTCATAATCAGAAAATGGCTGAACACAGCATTGCCTCTAGTTGTATAATTTTAGCCCCAGTGTTTTCAGAGGCCGATGTTCTAGAGGAACTTGTCCGGCTAAAGTCAAATAAAGCGATGGGTCTGGATGGAATCCACCCTAGAGTTCTTAAAGAACTCCGATCTGTCATAGTTGGCCCCCTGACTAATCTGTATAACCAGTCCCTTCTTACGGGAGAAGTTCCTGATGATTGGAGAATGGCCAATGTTGTACCCATTCACAAGAAGAGTAGTAAAGAAGAAGCTAGTAACTACAGGCCAGTCAGCCTGACATCTGTAGTGGTAAAAATGATGGAGACTCTTCTAAAGAAGAAGATAATTGACCATCTAACAAAAAACAACCTGATGGACCCAAACCAGCATGGCTTCACTGAGGGCCGATCCTGTCAGACTAATCTCATTGATTTCTTTGACTATGTAACTAAAGTGCTGGATGAAGGTGGTGCTGTGGATATCGCCTACCTGGATTTCAGTAAAGCTTTCGATACAGTTCCCCATAAAGAGCTGATAGATAAATTATCAAGAATTGGACTTAACCCCTGGATAGTTCAGTGGATCTGCAGTTGGCTGAAGGACAGAAACCAGAGGGTTGTTGTTAATGGAGTGTATTCTGAGCAGAGACTGGTTACAAGTGGAGTGCCACAAGGATCTGTTCTGGGCCCTGTTCTGTTCAACATGTATGTAAGTGACATAAGGGAAGGCTTGGCAGGGAAGGTTTGCTTGTTTGCTGATGACACAAAAGTGTGTAATAGGGTTGATGTTCCAGGAGGTGTCTGTAATATGGAGAATGATTTGGCACTATTAGATAAGTGGTCAAAACAATGGAAACTTCAGTTCAATGTTTCCAAATGTAAAATAATGCACTTGGGGACAAGAAACCCTCAATCTGACTATCGTATTGGCAGTTCTGTGGTAGCAAAGACTTCAGAAGAGAAGGATTTGGGGGTGGTCATCTCTGACAGCCTCAAGATGAGTAACCAATGCAACCAGGCGGTGGGGAAAGCAAATCGTATGCTTGGCTGCATAGCTAGAGGTATAACAAGCAGGAAGAGGGAGATTGTGATCCCTCTGTATAGAGCTCTAGTGAGACCACATCTGGAATACTGTGTACAGTTCTGGAGGCCTCATCTGCAAAAGGATATAACTAAAATTGAGCGGGTTCAAAGAAGAGCTACAAAAATGGTGGAAGGTCTAAAGCATAGAACTTATCAAGAACGACTCAGAGATCTAAATATGTATAGTCTGGAGGAAAGAAGAGAAAGGGGGGACATGATTGAAACCTTTAAATATGTTAAAGGACTGAACAAGGTTCAGGAGGGAAGTGTGATTAATAAGAATCTGAATACAAGAACAAGGGGGCACAATCTGAGGCTAGTTGGAGGAAAAATCAAGAAAAACATTAGAAAATATTATTTCACTGAAAGAGTAGTAGAAACTTGGAACAAACTTCCAGCAGAGGTGGTTGATAAATCCACAGTAACACAGTTTAAACATGCCTGGGATAAACATGTATCTATCCTAAGATAACAATAAAGGAATACTAAAGGGCAGACTAGATGGACCAGGTGGTCTTTTTCTGCCGTCAATCTTCTATGTTTCTATGTTTCTATATTTTTGTACCTCAATATATATTTAGAGGTCATATTAGATCTATCATAGTGTGTGCAACTATAACATCTGGCCTCATTGAGTGTACATTTACAGAAGAGTCTGTCTAGATAGCGGAGTCCAATTGTCTGTGCTCGCACGTAGTTTTACTCAGTCTTTTTTGTTTTTTGTTGTATCTCAACCTCCAAATAGTGACTTAAGATCCTACCACAAATGGAAGTGTTTGAAGTTCTTAGGGTCTGACAGACCCCACTATACTTTTATTTTTGCCCAAAACCATAATGAACTAGCATTTTAAGCTTGTGATTATATACAGTATGTGCATGTGCACAGATGAACCAAGTTATATATCTGTAGTGTGATCATAACAAGCAAGAACAATGCAGATACCGTTTCCCTGTAATCCAGCATCAAACATCCTTTGGCTTCTTCTCCTATCAAGGTTACAAGTAGTGTTCACAACCATAAAATCAAAGCAGTCTTCCTGCTCACTGCAGGGTAAGGCTGGTCAGCTTAAATATGTTATTTAAATAGGACAAGTCACTCTTTTGAACTTTAGCTTTTGGGGGCTACAAGTTAGGCTGACCAGATCTCACCTTTAACAAGGGACACATAGGAAATAGCCATTTTTTCAGTACTTCACTGAAATCAAAGCAGTCCTACTGTATGCATTTTTCCTATGCGTCCCAGGTTAAAGGGGAGGTCTAGTCAGCCTACTACAAGTCCTATCATCCACATATAACCAGGAGTCTAAAACTGGCTCATCCTGTTTCAAGTGATATCTTTGTTTTAATATTTGCTTTTCTAAAAATTGTTAATTTATCTTAAGAAGATTGGTATTTGTTTTAACTACAATTGTTTTTTGCTGAAGTTCATAATAGAAAGCATTGCTAAATCTTTGCAGGAAAACATTAAAAATCTCAGTGAACCAGAATAGCCTTTAACCCTTTGGGTGCCAGAAGGGTACACAACATATTGCAGAGCAATGTGTTGGGTACCCCTCTGGCACTCAAAGGGTTAAAGGTTTCTATACCACTTCATGCTTCTGTTACAGCATAAGTGACATTGCAGTGTCAGCTGTTGATGACAGGAGGTAATGTTCATAATGTCTTAAGGAGATATTTGAATCCAATAAACTCCTGCTGCTGATGAACTGTACACTCAGTGTCTGACACATACACTAAACAGACAGCATAACTCCTGCTTCAAGCTCCTATTTGTGTAATATGTTGTGTCCTGGGCACAGCCTGAGCTTCAACAATGGCAAATAATGAGATAAGCGCTTAGCATAATTATCAAGACATGCAGCAGCTGCCTTGGTACAGAGTTCTGTTCCAATCCATGCCAATGATGAAACTATTAGGATCACCAATAGAAGGACAGGCTGACCTACTGCGGTTGTATTCTTTTTTTATCTGAAAGCTTTTAAATAAATCTGTAGTTTAATTGGTTAACTGCACTGGTCTGTCCTTAAAGAAACACAGACACATCTTAATAATAAACCACTACTTACCATAACCCTTAGAGTGCCAGAGCGTTGCACACCCCTCTGTCACTCAAAGGGTTAATCAGGACAGAAAACTCTAAAGGCCGTTATGAATCAATTCTGGGTGGACTGATTCCCCAAAATAAATTTCTAATTAGTACTGGATATTGTGTCAAAGGAGCCAGATATGATTCTGCACTGCTGGACTGCAGGGCCCCAGACTCCTCCTACTAAATTTTTCTTAGAAAGAACAGAAGACCAGTGGAAGGAGGTTGGGGTCCTGGAGGACGGCAACAAAGAATCTTACACACCTACATCGACGTGACAGCCATTGTTAAATAAAGATTGTGTTTCCGGAACTGATTCATTCAGAATTGGTAAATTGAGACCATAAGGATTTTCTACCCAGAGTAAAGTAAGATGGGTTATTATTAGATTTGTTAGTGTTTCTTTAAGATCTGACAGTTTTCTTAACCCCTTTGGATGAAAAATTTTTCCAACACATTGCAAAGCAATGTACTACAGACTTCACTAATATTTAAGGATTTAATTCAGGAATGCAAAACATTAGGCACTTCATGTGCTACCACACCACAACTTCCATCAGTCTCGTTCAGCCAACAGCTATATAGCCCTGCCTTTGGTCTTTATTGCAATGTTTTTTTCAAGGTAAGCTTGAAACATTGATTCAGTAAATGTGCCCCTATTTTTTCACGTGTATATAAATGTAATTTATGACTAGCACCCAGGCCATTGACATTTTTTTTAGTGCATGCACAAACTTTGTCATGTCTCTCTATCTATCTATCTATCTATCTATCTATCTATCTATCTATCTATCTATCTATCTAATCTATATATATTGTCTTTTGCCTGTGTTCATTCTCGAGTGCATTTTTCTTGCCTGCGGTCTCCCGCTCTCTTATATGACATCTCATTCTTACATGCTCTGTTTTACTCCCGTGCATGCATTCTCACTTGTATGTACTCTCTTTCCAAAGTGTCATGCGTGCATTGGCATCCGGAGGAAGGGGGCAAGGGGGGGACTTGCACCCCCTACAGTTAACACCCTATAAACAAAGGGACTGGATGGGCTGGCTTGGGGGGTCATATTACTTACTTCCCCCAGAAAAATGTATACAGACACCCCTGCATGAGTGTGCTAAACTGCTCTCTTGCAAGCATTCTATCTTTTGTGCTGTCATTCTTGCACTTGTGTGAGCTTTTTCTCTGTGTGTGCTTTCTCCCTTCTGTGGGCTCATTCACTGCCTGTTCCTATATTCACTTTCTGTGGTGATAAAGAGGTTATCACTAAGTGGTGATAAAGAGGTTATAACGAGGTGATAAAGTGGAGATGACTTCTCCAGTTTATCACTTCTCCAATCCCTATGTTATTCTGTGGAGCCTATTCACAAGGAGTTCTTTGTGTGAACAGCTGAAGAGCCACATATTGGCAGTCCCTGTTAATCTATGTAATTAGAGCTGCAGGGTTTCTCTAACAGTCTGGGACATCTGTCACTTCATACAATGTATCTTCATAATCTGCGCACAAAGCCACATTTAAGACTATTTGTAATTAAAATGTGTAGTTTTTCACTTCAGGAAATAGAGGGTTCTTAAAAAATATGACTACAAATCCCAGCATGCATTTACTCCAGCTCCACCCTACTGCCACCCCTGGGTGTGTCTGGCAGGGATGCAGAAACACATCTAGGAACTCACTTTTGCCTAATAGCCCTTACCCATTAATAATCCCTCTTATTGCTACTATACTTTATTTAAAAGGAAATGCACTAAAGGTCGATACTGTGGAGATATGATTTTGTTGATGTGTTCAAAGCACTTTGAAATTTCAATGCAAACACATAGTCATATGCACTTCAATTTACAGATGCAAGGGTAGGGGAGGAGAAGGTCCCCATTAGCATACAGTATTGTGAAACTAGAAATAATTCCACTCCAATCTTGTGCAGAAAAACAGTGTATAGTATATATCAAAGAGGCAGCTTCAGTATATAAATATACACCACCACCAAAGGTGCTACATGAAAAATACCAGAAGAGAAATTAAATATCTAAGCTCCTTATTCAAAGTATGTATATATTAAACGTGGAAAGGACACTCAAGGAAAATCACAAGAAAGACTTAAAACCATTAGATATTTAAAATGGAACTATCATCTTCATAATATTGCCCGCAATACATTACTAATACAGCGATAGGCAAAGGCATACTTCTATCATGTTGAATAAGTCAGCGTAATTGAAGTAATCCATCTTTTTCTGCCGGCATCCAGGGCACAGAGCTTACAAGAGAAGGTCTGTGCACCTGCGCAGGCAGCAACTCCCGTTACCTTAAGGTACCAATGGATGTCACCACCAATCCGGGCAATGCACTGGACAAGTGAGCGTATTTCTTGTGGAGCACGTGGTGAAGGTGAAGGCTATCCAGTTTTGAAGATATTACACTTAGAGGAATTTCTTCTGCGCTGTTTCTTTCTTGTTTTTTGTTGCAGTGTTGGTGGTGTGGAGGGTCCCCGCCTCCTTCTAACAGCAGAGAAGAATTCTTGGAAAGCATAGGACTTGTGTCTTTTTAAGCAAGAACTAGATTTGAATGTGGATAACAACCTTGTTTCTGAATATAATTTTTTTTATACTGTGTGGCGCTTTCTTATATCCTGTTGAGAGCGCTGGATTCTATAGTGCTACCCAGCAGGATAGACATATATAGTGCACTGGACAGACAGAGCAGACTCAGAGGCAACTTTCCTCTAAGATGTCTGTGCTGTTGTCCGCTGGATGCCTGCAGAAGAAGCTGGATTACTTCAATAATGCTGACTTATTCAACATGATAGAAGTATGCCTTTGCCTATTGCTATATTAGTAATGTATTGGGGGCAATATTATGAAGATGATTGTTCTTATTTAGGTGCCGCACAGAGAAAACAGGAAAGCTATATATATATTGGCGATATTTCTTTGTTTTATTAACTATTCAATCCGCTTCATCTGTATATAAAGTGGTTTTGGTTCTGGAGATTTATTCCATTTTTTCCAAGCAATTAACCACTTTATATGATTTTGGGGAAGGATTCAAATGTGGACTGTGTTTAGATATTGTTACAATATATTTTATTTTAAATGGTAATAGTGCTTGGCTACACAATCTGTTCTGGACCTCTTTCTACTGCCCTATTCCCTTGAGTGTGGGAGAGCGTATAGGACACCTCCGTGGGGACTGTGCTCTTTGTCACTTTAAATTGTATTTTTAAAGGGATAGTAATATTTCGATTTATCTTTAGTTTATTTTGTAGGCATTAAAAAAACATGAAGAACGATATAAGTCTTATCTCTCAAGCAAAATTTCCCCCTCCCACCCATTTTACCTAGTGTAAGCCATCTCTTCTTAGATGTGGAATCCAGTCCATAGACCAGACAGATAGCAGAGGACAATCTTCTTCCCATGAGCACAATGAAAGCCCTGCCCCCCTTGACAAGTTTTTCAGGTTTTTTTCCTTAATTGAAGATTGTCCCTCTCTGCAATCTACCTGGGCACCTCTCTTCTGATCTGGCTGAGCAGTGTTACATCAGTAAAAGGGGCGGGAGGGGGTTATTTTGTCATTGAATTACTCTTGAACTACAAGTCTGACAGTATTGATATAACACTCTCCAAAGTCCAAATACTATGATGATTAATTAGAGCTGCTTTTATTATGAAACATTACTATCCATTTAAGTTATTATGAGTGTTCTTTGGTACCATTGTGTCATGAAGACCCTACACCATTTTGGTGTCTCTTCTTTGAACTGCCTCCAGTTTATGAATGTCCTTTTGGAGATGTGGTGTACATGTTTATGGTCGGGGCCTAAAGCAGAACTACCACCACACAACATCTTTAGCTTAATTAAGCTTAATTAAGTCCCCATTAAGTCCCCATCTGGCAACTAGCTGCTTAGTAGCCAGAATTATTGCCTTATTTAATAGATTTATGCTTTCTTCTATAGCTGACAGTAGCACGGAGCGTGGACATCTTGCCATAGTGACGTCCGAGCGCCTGCGCTGTCAGTCCCTTTTGGAGCCGGCCGGCTCCTAGCAATGCCTCCTAGACCTGGCTGGGACTGACAGCACAGACGCGCGGACGTCACTATGGCAAGATGTCCGTGCTCCGTCCTACCTGTCACCCATGGAGAAAGCTTACATCTATTAAATAAGGTAATAATTCTGGCGACTAGCGGTTTTCCTACATCACATCTCTATGTAAATAAGTAATAATGTGCCTAGTGGTCTAATGTGTACCAGCTCATAAATAGTGTCATCACACTTGTGTACTGTGATGTTATTTATGTGAGGAAATTCCCCCACAAGGGGATACCACCAGGGCCATGTTATCCCTTGTTCATGAAAGAATTGTCATTTTGGCAGAATCTCTATGAAATGTTACAGAACGTTTCTTCTGTATATAGTACTTGTGAGTTTAAAAAAAAAAGATTGCATCCTAGGTGCAGGACATAGTACTAGTGAGGTATTTGCATACTCTTACAATCTCATGAGCCTAGATGAGCATCTCTGACTTCTCTCTATATGCAAATTTCTTTTGGGGTTGGTAATGAGAGGGGGATACAGATGTGGACCCTTTGCACTCAATGGCTTTGAGGGATCAGCTGCACTTGATCAAAGAGGACAAATAAGGATGACATGTATGTCTGGGGTAGCTGTTTCCATTGTCCAGAGAAGAATTGTCTGGCATTTTGTGGCTGGACTGTCATTTTTGCAAGACCTATATGATGGCTGCAGAATATTTATTCTCCGTTTATGACACTTGTGAGCTAAAAGAGATTGCATCCTGGGCACAGGGCATAGTCTTACGGCGCTCTTTGCATACCCTTGCAAGCTCATGATTCTAGTTGAGCATCTCTGAATTCTTCTCTCTATATGCAAATTACTATTTGGGTTGGTCACCCTAAGGTTAATGGGGGAATCCAGACATGGACCCCTTGCTCTCGATGATATAGAGATCTGATGCACCTAGGTCCAGTAAAGCATGAATGTATGTCTGGGGTGTTAATGGTTTTCTTTGTTCAGAAAATAATTATCTGGCATTTTGTGACTGAGTTGTATGAAATAGTACTCAATATTTGCTCTCTGTGTAATGCACTAGTGAGCTAAAAGAAACTGTGCTCTGGGCACAGGATGTAGTCTTAGTGAGCTCATTGTATAGCGTTGCAAGCTCATGAGCCTAGCTAAGCATCTCTGACTTCTCGAAATGTGCAAGTTACTTTTGGGGTTTTGTTACCCTAAAGGTAATGGAGGAATCCATCTGTGGACCCCTTGTGCACAATGGCCTAGAGGGATCAGCTGCACCTCAATGATGAGGACCAATAAGGCAGATGTGTACCTCTGGGGTTAGCTGTTTCCCTTGTTCAGAGAAGAATTGTCTGTCATTTTGTGGCTGGACTGTCATTTTGGCAGAACCTGTATGAAATGCTACAGAATATACGGCACTTTTGAGCTACAAGAGATTGCACTCTGGGCGCAGGACATAGTCCTAGAGAGCCGTTTGCATACCGTTGCAAGCTCATGAGCCTAGTTGAGTGTATGTATGCCTGGGATTAGCTGTTTCCCTTGTTCAGAGAAGGATCAGCTGCACCTCACTGACTAGTACCAACAAGGCTGATGTGTATGTCTGGTGTTAGCTGTTTCCCTTATTCAGAGAAGAATTGTCTGGTATTTTGTGGCTTTACTGTCATTTTGGCAGGACCTATATCTATATGCAAATTATTCTTGGAATTGGCTACCCTAAGGGGTAATGGGGGAAGCCAAATGTGGACCCTTTGCTCACAGTGGCTTAGAAAGATCAACTGCACCCCACCAATGAGAGCCAACAAGGATGATGTTTATATCTGGGGTCAGCTTTTTCTCTTATTCAGAGAAGACCTGTCTGGCATTTTGTGGCTTTACTGTCATTTTAGCAGTCCTGTATCTATATGCAAGTTACTCTTGGTTTGGACCCCCTAAAGGTAATGCAGGAATCCAGAAGTGGACCCCTTGCTAACAATGGCCTAGGGGGATCAGCTGCACCTCACTCACAAGGAATTGTCTGGAATTTTTTGGGTGGACTGTCATTTTGGCAAAACCTGTATGATATGCTTCGGAATATTTCTTCTCTGTGTATGGCACTTATGAGCTAAAAGTGATTGTCTGGCTTTTTGTAGCTTTACTGTCATTTTGGCAAGACCTGTATCTATATGCAAATTACTCTTGAGGTTGGTACTCTCAGGGTAATGGAGGAATCCAGATGTGGACCCCTTGCTCACAATGGTCTAGAGGGACCAACTGCACCTTACCAGCAAGGAATTGTCTGGCATTTTGTGGCTGGACCTGTATGATATGCTACAGAATTTATCTTCTCTGTGTATGGCACTTGTGAGCTAAAAGAGATTGCACCCTGGGTGCAGAACAAAGTCCTAGAGAGCTCTATGCATACCCTTGCAAGCTCACGAGCCTAGTTGAGCAACTCTGATTTATTATCTCTATATGCAAATTTCTCTTGTGGTTGGTCACCCTAAGGACAATGGGGTGATCCAGATGTGGACCCTTTGCTCGCAATGACATCATGGTGTCAGCTGCATCCCACAAATGATTTATAATAAGAATGATGTGTATGTCTAGGGATAATTATATTGCATTTTGTGGTTTTACTGTTGTTTTGACAGGGCTGATATCTGTATGCTAATTACTCTTGGGGTTGGCCACCTTAAGGGTAATGGGGGAAACCAGATGTGGATTTCTGGCTCACAATGAACTAGAGAGATCCACTGCACCTTGCTGATGAGAATGTCTGGTGTAAGCTGTTTATCTTGTTCAGAGAAAAATTGTCTGGTATTTTGGGGCTGGAGTGATGTGTTGGCATAACCTGTATGATATGATACAGAATATTTCTTCTCTGTGCATGGCACTTGTGAACTGGGTGCAGGGCATAGTCGTAGTGAGCTCTTTACATACTCTTGCAAGCTCATGAGCTTAGTTCAGTATCTCTATGAATTCTTCTCTCTATATGCAAATTTATCTTGGGGTTGGTCACTCTAAGGGTAATGGGGGAATCCACATGTGGACACTTTGTTCAAAATGTTTTTAGAGGGATTAGCTGCACTATACTGTTAGAACCCAATAAGGTCTAAGTCTGTATCTAGGTTTAGCTGTTGTCTTTGTTCTGAGAAGAATTGTCTGGCGTTTTGTGGCTGTACTGATGTATTGGCAGAACTTGTGTGATATGCTACAGTCTATTTCTTCTCTGTGTGCACATTTATGAACTAAAAGAGATTGCACTCTGAGCACAGGATATAGTCTTAGTCAGCTGTTTGAATACCCTTGCAAGCTAATGAGCCTAGCCGAGCATCTTTGACTTCTTCCTTGTATAAACAAATTTCTCTTGGGGTTGGTCATCTTAATGCTAATGAAGGGATCCAGATGTGGACCCCCTTGCTCACAATAGCTTAAAGGTATCAGCGGCAGGAGAACCAACCAGACAAGCCCGTATGTCTGGGGTTAGCTGTTTCCCTTGTGCAGAGAAAAATTATCTGGCTTTTTAGCAGGACCTGTATGATATGCTACAGAATATATTGTCTCTGTGTATGGCACTTGTGCACTAAAAGAGATTATATCCTGGGTTCAGAGCATTGTCTTAGAGAACTATTTGCATACTCTTGCAAGCTCATGAGCCTAGTGGAGTGTCTCTGATTCCTTCTCTCTATATTCAAATTACTCTTGGGGGTGGTCACCTTAAGGTTAATGGGGGGGGGGGGAATCCAGATGTGGTCCCCTTGCCCACAATTGCCTTAAAGAATCAGCTGCACATCACTGATGAGATGCAACACGAATACAATGTGTGTCTGAGATTAGTGTTTTTTCTTGTCCAAAGAAGAATTGTCATTTTGGCAAGCTGTGTATGATATGCTACAGAATGTTTCTTATCTGTGTATGACTCTTCTGAGCTAAAAGTGATTGCATTCTGGGTGCTGAACATAGTTCTTGTGAGCTCATGAGCCTAGTTGACAATCTGTGTTTTCTTCTCTCTAAATGCAAATTATTATTGGGGCTGGTCATCTTAAGGGTAATGAGGGGGGATTCAGATGTGGACCCCTTGCTCACAATGCCTACAAGGGATGAACTGCATCTCACTGGCAAGGCCTAAAAAGGATGTCATGTATGTCCTAAATTAGCTGTTTCCTTTGTTCAGAGAAGAATTGTCTGGCATTTTGTGGCTGGACTGTCATTTTTGTAGAACCTGTAAGATATGCTACAGACTATTTCTTCTCTGTGTATGGCACTTGTGAGCTAAAAGAGATTGCACCCTGGGCACAGGACATAGTCCTAGTGAGCTCTTTGTGAACCTTTAAAAGCTCATGATTCTAGTTGAGTATCTCTGACTTCGGTTGGTCTCCCTAAAGGTATTGAAGGAATCCAGATGTGGACCCCTTGCTCACAATGGCCTAGAGATCAATTGTATCTCACCAATGAGGAAATGTCGGTCATTTTGTGGCTGGACTTTCATTTTGGCAGAACCTGTATGATATGCTACAGAATATATCTTCTCTGTGTATGGCACTTGTGAGCTAAAAGAGATGGCACTGTGTGCTCAGGATGTAGCTCTAGATAGAGCTGTTTGCATATCTTTGCAAGCTCATGAGCCTAGCTGAGCATCTCTTATTTATTCTGGGTTGGTCACACTAAGGTCAATGGGGTGATCCATATGTGGACCCCTTGCTCATAATGGCTTTAAGGGATCAGCTGCATCATACTGGTGAGGCCTAACAAGGATGTCATTCATGTGTGGGGTTAGTGGTTTCCCTTGTTCAGCAAAGAATTGTCTGTCATTTTGTGGCTTTACTGTAATTTTAGTAGGATCTCTATCTATATGCAAGTTACTTTTGGGTTTGGTCACCCTAAAAGTAATGGGGGATCCAGATGTGAACCCCTTGCTTGCAATGTCTTAGAAGGATCAGCTGCACCTTTCTGTGTAGGACCAACAAGGCTGATGTGTACTTCTGGGGGTCAGAGAAAAACTGTTTGGTATTTTTTGGCTGGACTGTCATTTTAGAGACTGAAAATATAGAGTAAAGAACACCCAAGCAGAGCAAATCCTTAAAAGGAGTGCTCAACCACAAATCATAGTACAAAAAAATCATAGTAGTGTATTGAATCACATATATAACAAGGCTATGCACACATTTAAAACATACTTAAAACCAACTGAGGAGGTCCCATGATACTACAACCATATTATCAATGAAGATCACATCTCTAAGTAATGATTCAATACATCAAAATAAGTACAAATTCAAAAATGTACTCTTACCAAGACCCCAATTACAGTCCCACACAGACAGATAGTATACACACAAATACAACTAATGTGCAAACTAATATCAAAGTGCAAGTAAAGTGCATGTAATAAAGTTCTAATAGCAGAAATCACATCAACAATTGATCAAGGGAATGTACTTATCAGAATGAAAATACACAATGGATGGGTCTCTGGTAAGAGATACTACAGTCTCACTGGGCATCACCTCAACCCACACAGCCCAACGCGTATCGCCAAGAGGCTTCATCAGGCACTTTATTACATGCACTTTACTTGCACTTTGATGTTAGTCTGCTCATTAGTTGTATTTTTGTATATACAATCTGTCTGTAAGGGACTGTAATTGGGGTCTTGGTAAGAGTACATTTTTGAATGTGTACTTATTTTAATTTATTGATTCATTACTTAGAGATGTGATCTTCATTGATAATATGGTTGTAGTCTCATGGGGCCTTCTCAATTGGTTTTAAGTATGTTTTCAATGTGTACATAATCTTGTTATGTATGTGATTCAATCAACTATTATGATTTTTTGTTCTATGATTTGTGGTTAATTGCCTCTTCTAAGGGTCTGCTTTGCTTGGGTGTTCTTTTCTCCCTATTTTTTTGGTCTCTATTGTGTTTTGACCCTGAGTGCACGGATACATATTGAGATAATACCACTATCTATATTGTTACTAGTGCTGACCAGTTCTTTTCTTATTGATATGGACTGTCATTTTGACACGACTTGTATGATATGCTACCGAATATTTCTTCCCTGTTTATGGCACTTGTGAGCTAAAAGAGATTGCACCCTGGACGCAGGACATAGTCCTAGTGAGCTCTTTGCATACACTTGCAAACTCATGAGCCTAACTGAGCATCTCTGAGTTCTTCTCTCTATATGCAGATTTCTCCTGGGGTTGGTCACCCTAAGGGTAATGGGTAAATCTAGAAGTGGACCCCTTGCTCACAATGGTTTAGATGGATCAGATACACATCACTGATGAGGCCTTGCAAGGACTTGATGTATGTCTGGGGCTAACTGATTTATTTTCTCCTAAAAAAGAATTGTTTGGTATTTTGGTAGAACCTCTGTGATCTACTACAGAACATTTGTTCTTTGTGTATGGCACTTGTAAGCTAATAGAGATTGCACTCTGGGTGCAGGACATAGTCCTAGTGAGCTCTTTGCAAACCCTTGCAAGCTCATGAGCCTAGTTGAGCATCTCTGACTTTTCTCTGTATGAAAATTACTTTTGGGTTGGTCACCCTAAGAGTAATGGGGGATCCAGATGTATTCCCCTTGTTCACAATGGCTTCAGAGGCTCCGATGCACCTCACTGACTAGGGCTTACAAGGCTGACATGTGTTTCTGGTGTTAGCTGTTTTTCTTATTCAGAGAACAATTGTCATGTCTGGCATTTTGTGGAACCTGTAAGATCTGTTACTGAATATTTCTTCTCTGTGCTTGGCACTTGTGAGCTAAAAGAGATTGCACTCTGGGTGCAGAACATAGTCCTAGTGAGCTCTTTGAATCCACTTGCAAGCTCATGAGCATAGTTGAGCATCTCTGAGTTCTTCTCTCTATATGCAGATTTCTCTTGGGGTTGGTCACCCTAAAGGTAATGGGGGAGTCCAGATGTATACATCTTGTTCACAATGGCTTCAGAGGATCAGCTGCAACTAACTGACTAGGGCAAGCAAGGCTGATGTGTGTCTGGTGTTAGCTGTTTCTCTTATGCAGAGAAGAATTGTCTGGTAGTTTGTGGCTTTACTGTCATTTTGGCAGGACCTGTATCTATTTGCAGATTATTCTTGGAATTAGCTATCCTAAGGGGTAATGGTAGAAGCTAAATGTGGACCCCTTGCTCACAATGGCCTAGAGGGATCAACTGCACCTCACCAATGAGGGCCAACAAGGATGATGTTTACATCTGGGGTTAGCTGTTTCCCTTATTTGGAGAAGAATTGTCTGGTATTTTGGGAGGACCTGTATGATATGCTACAGAATATATCTTCTCTGTGTATGGCACTTGTGAGCTTAAAGAGATTGCCCCCTGACCACCGGACACAGTGAGCTCTTTGCATTCCCTTACAAGCTCATTATCCTAGCTGACAATCTGTGATTTCTTCTCTCTATATGTAAATTACTTTTGGAGTTGGTCACCCTAAGGGTAATTGGGGATCCAGATGAGGACCCCTTCTTAAAAACCTAACTAACTGCTCTAGATGTAATAATTAATAATATATCTCACTTATGATGCACAACAAGAATGTTATGTATGTTTGGGGTTAGCTGTTTCCCTTGTTCAGAGAAGAAATGTCTGACATTTTGTGGCTTTACTGTTATTTTGGTTGGACCGGTATCTATATGCATATTACTCTAGGGACTGACCACCCTAAGGGTAATGGGGGAATTCAGATGTCGACACCTTGCTCACAATGGCCAAGAGGGATGTCTGGGGTTAATGGTTTCCCTTGTTCAGAAAAGAATTGTCTGGCATTTTGTGGCTGGGCTGTCATTTTGGCAGAACATATATGATATGCTACAGAATGTATCTTCTCTGTGTATGGCACCCTAAGGATAATGGGGTGATCCAGATGTGGACCCCTTGCTCACACTGGCTTTCTTCAGCAAAAAATTTTCTGACATTTTGTGGCTGGACTGTAATGTTGGCAGAACTTGTTGATATGTGACAGAATATTTCTTCTCTATGTCTGGTACTTGTGAGCTAAAAGAGATTGCTCTCTGGGTGCAGGAGATAGTTCTAGTGAGTGTTTGCTTACCCTTTCAAGCTCATGAGCCTAGCTGAGCATCTCTGACTTCTTCTGTATATGTGCAAATTTCTTTTGGGGTTGGTCACCCTTATGGTAATGGGAGAATCCAGACGTGGACCCCTTGCTTACAATGGCCTCAAAAGCATCAGTTGTACTTAACAAGGATGACATGTATGTTCGGGATTAGCTGTTTCCCTTGTTCAGAGAAGAATCCTCTGGTATTTTGGCAGGACCTGTATGATATGCTCCAGAATATTTCATCTCTTTGTATAGCCCTTGTGATCTAAAAGAAATTGTACCTTGGGCGCAGGACATAGTCTTTGAGATCTGTTTGCATACTCTTGCATGAGCCTAGTTGAGCATCTCTAATTTCTTCTCTCTGTTTGCAAATTACTCTTGTTGTTGGTCACCCTAAGGGTTTTGGGGGAATCAAGACGTGGACCCCTTGCTCACAATGCCCTAGAGGGATCAGTTGCACATCACTGATTATGCCCAACAGATATCTGGAGTTAGCTGGTTTCCTTGTTCAGAGAAGAATTTTCTAGCAGTTTGTGGCTGGACTGTCATTTTGTCAGGACCTGTATGATATGCTACAGTATATTTCTTCTCTGTGTATGGCATGTGTGAGCTAAAAGAGATTGCACACTGGTTACAGGACATATTCCCAAAGAGCTCTTTGCATACCCTTGAAAGCTCATGAGCTTAGAGGAGCATCTCTGATTTTTTCTTTCTATATGTAAATTAGTCTTGGGGTTTATCACCCTAAGGGTAATTGGGGATCCAGATGTGCACCCATTGTTCACAATGGCTTAGTGGGATCAGCTGCACCAGACTGATGTGTCCCAACAAGGTTCACATGTATGTCTGCTGTTGTCTGTTCCCCTTGTTCAGAGAAGAGTTATCTGGTATTTCATGGCTGGGCTGTCATTTTGGCAGGACCTATATGAAATGCTGCAGAATTTATATTTTCTGTGTATGGCGTTTGTGAGCTAAAAGAGATTGCACCCTGGGCACAGGACATAGCCCTAGTGAGCTCTTTGCATTCCCTTGCAAGCTCATGAACCTAGTTGAGCATCTCTGACTTCTTCTCTATTTACACAATGTGCACTTGCATAATATATAAAGTCCAAATAAATGGTTACATGTACTTTAAATACTGTCATGTTACCACAGGATGATGTCTAATCTCGTGGGCATTAAAAGTGACAGCACATATCTCTTTAAGATTGTATGATAGTAGTGAATCATTTTGATTGCTCTTGACTTCTCCAATATCTAACTGTTCTACCTATTCGAACATGTCTATAATGTGCGCCCACATCTAGTATCCTTTTCTACCCTCATCTTGTGCAGTCTGTGCAAAATAGTTTGGTGTGTGGTGTAGATGGTTTTCACTTTGTTACTTAAAACAGCATTTTAGGAACATTCATACTCCATTCATTGTTTTTAGTTAGCTTTGACCTTATGCTGCTGCACCATTTCATGTTTAACTTCTTGAGGACCAAAGAGGGTTCACTATCAAAATGTTACATACTATTGGGCAATAAACATGCTGGCGCATTAAACATGTCAATGGCATGAAAAGGGGCAACATGGGAATCTCACCCACGTCAAAAGAACGAAATTCTCATGTTGCGGGCTTAATCTTTGCACATTTAAGTGTGGTACAAAAATATTAATACATTCAGAGATTATCACAATGATGTGGCTTCTCCCCACTCTCATTAGCAGGACACAGCAGGAAGTCAAAACGGGTACGGCTGGCAGTCTGAAGAGGGAGGGGTTGCTAGGCACAGAGCAGAGCCCTATGCATAAAAAGCAGAGCTTGGTGCAAAGAACGCATATAGGTATGTAAGCAAGTGAGATGTCAATATGGAGTAAGACAAAAAATAATTATTACTCTGCGTGCCAGAGAGGTCTGCAACGCATTGTCAAGGGTAATAACTTTTTGTCTAACTCCATATTGATATCTCACATTAACTGCCACATCGCAGCCCTAGTACAGACTGGTCAGCTACTCAACAACATTCTGATGTCTCAACACTTAAGCCTGCAACATCAGAATATTGCACTTTTAAAGCATGCAGTATTTTTAATGCACTGTTTTCTATGTCTCCCATGTAGTGGGCGACATTTCTAAAGGATACCACCAAAGGGGTGTGCAACCCATTGGGGAACTCTGTGAGCCCTTAGCCAAGCATGTGACTGAAGACAGATTGATTTTATATAATAAACTACATTTGAGACAACTTCAAGAATATTAGCAGCCATTCCTTTCAAACTACCGTTTGGAGACCTATTTATTAGAGGACCAGGTACCAAAGAAATCTGAGTGGGGGCAGATTTATTTCCCCCACATGCCTGGAAGCTGGTATTTGGTATAAGCCAAAAACTGGCAATTACCTTTGTGAGTATATTTTATATTTCTTACAATACTGGGTGATTTGTGAAGATAATAGGCACTATTGGGCGCCCCACCTTTTTTCTGTTTATTTGTAAAGGATACCACCAAAGGGGTGTGCAACACATTGGGGAACTCTGTGAGCCCTTAGCCAAGCATGTGACTGAAGACAGATTTGGCTGATTTCTACAGTGAGAGTGACATGCTGTGTTTCCAGAGTAATGATATGGCAGTAGCACTCTCAAGGGTGTTCAGACACCTCCTGTTTTGTAATCTTGTCTCCCTTAGCAGCCTCCTCTGTATTATCAATGTATTCTCTATCCAGAGAGGATCAACCTATATATGTAGTAAATAGTGAGGTTAAGATGCTGCATATCCTGCTGTCTTTGATGCACCACCTGAAAGGACTGTGTCTGCTGCCAAATCCATGGGTGCTGCCAGATCTGTGAGTGCTACAGGGCCTGTGGGTGCTGCCAGATCTTTGGGTGCTTCAGGGTGGTAGGTTGCTGCCAGATATGTGCATACCACAGATGTTTATGGGGAGTGTCCTATGGTGTCTGTGATGAAGGGTCAGCATGTTATGAGACTGAGGGTGATTGGTCTGCTCCCACCTTTCAATCATCTTCTTACAATCTGCATTGGTAGTGTGCAACTTGGCTGTAGCCTCTGTGGCTCACCAAAGAGCCTTAAAGGATGGTAGTCCACTGGCCATGGGTCATAATCTGGCCACAGTGGTGATTTATTACCCAACCTGTGCTGTAGCTTCAGGCTGCTCTGGGGATGTAGTGGCATTCACCTTTGGGCTTGTGGTGCAGGTCAATAGCCAAGTACACAGAAGAGCTGTGTGACATAGTGGTGGTGGCCGCTATGGTATCCAGTTATGAGCAGGGGGGTGTTATCGTCCATTACTTAGAGGTGTGTGTTGGAAGCACCTGCTGGTGGCATCCATGGGTGTGAAGCTGATGCTCATATCCCTTGCTGTGACTGGGATGGTGGCATCCAGCTACTGCCTTCTATGGTATCCATAGTGTTTGTTGCACTGTGTATTATGGGGCACTCCACTACAGGTTCTTCCCGCTCTGTTGCAGGCATAGACACAGTAAGGGAAGGATCATTGATGGAGATTAGGAAAATGACCAGTGGAAACATAGCTGCTATAGGCTGGCATTCATTCCTAATATCCTGTCCATTGATACCAATGTGCTATTGTCATTCACTTTGAGATTTGTATTTATCTGTAACATGGTAGGTACCAAAGATTGATTAAACTTTTTATGGGAATATGACAGATAGGGATCCTGTATACAAACATGCATTATTCTGGATAATTATTCTAGACATAATCCATGGCAAACACTAAATATATTTTTGGCTTAGCCTCAGGGTAGAGAAATATCTGACTGCCATTTCAAGTCAGAAAGAAATATTTTTTACCCACTTGATGCTTAATTGGAAATGGCTTCAAGGGTTTTTTTTTTGTTTGTTTGTTTTTTTATCTTTCTCTGGATCAATAGGGGTGATATGGCATGGGCTGAACTTGATGGATGCATTTTTCAGCCTCATGAACTATGTTACTGTGGATGTTAAACAGTGTCAAACGTCAACCAAGATGTAGTTCCACAATCACCCTCCCTCTCCATCTCTAACAGTGTCAGGACTAACATAAAATTAAGTCCCCTCCTCCCCAACAGTACAAACTCCAACAATAATGTACCCTCCGCCCCGCTGCTACATCTTCCTTTACAGCTGCATAAGAAAGTAAAAAGGAAAAAACCTGCCGCCATCCTCCATTAGTCCTTCTTGGGCTTTTGCCTGGGCCAGAATGGTAAAAAAGATAGCCAGAGGGGTTACCAACAACTGTGACCCCCTTCATCTACATGGTTATTGGCTGAGAGGTGAGGTTACACCACATTCTGTGCCGTGTATAATCACGCCTTTCAGCCATTGAGAGTATGGAAAGGACTGGAATAGGGGAATTCATTTTAACTTAGTAATGGTAGTATTTCAGAGGGTGGGAGTTAGGAGACTTTGTTCTTTTAAATATTCTTTATTTATTGAGGGTTTCCCTTGTGATTTACATGAACTGACATGGGGCTTTGGCCCCCATATAAATTAATCTGTGAGGTACTGGTGTGGGGAAGCCTAGCTGCACATATGTGTTTTTCCTGCTGTTCATTTGTGCTACAGTACTTTTTAACATACATATTTTATAGGGATGATTTGACAACTGTAGTTTACAGGGTTAATAATTAACCAGTCACACAGAGCTGAATATATGCTGATTCCATCTTCTATATGAAATGTATATATTGTAGGGCTGCACTGTCATATACATTTTTCATAAGTGTCACCAGGTAAAGGGGAGGTATGCTCAGCTTACTTTATGTATAGTACAGACAGAGAATAGTCTACATACATAGAAACTTAGTAACATAGTAAATTAGGTTGAAAAAAAGATTCAAGTCCATCAAGTTTAACCTTTGCCTCATAACCCAGAAAAATGAAAATCTGACAAGTAAGTGATAGATGGGTATTAACGTCTACATCAAAGTTTCCAATATATTCCTCAGTGACACCAAATAACAATGCACTTCATTTTTTTTTAATCGTTGCATGATCATTGCTGTAACATTGGAATATATTGGAGACCTGGATGGCAACTTTGCCACTAATCTATTCCCTTAGAGCAGTGGTTCTCAATCTTTTTTTGCTCGGGGCACCCCTAACACATAATCTTGAACATTCGGGGCACCCCTAACATATTTAATGGACTTTATCAAGGGCAAAATGAAGAGTGAAATACATAAATATACAGTATTATTAGGTCTTATAATCATAATACCATAACTAAACATAATGTGCATAACAATTTCTATAAATCTTTATTTAAAAATCCATTTTTGTTAGCGTCTATAGAAAACACAAGGCACCCTAAGTTGATGTCCGTGGCACACCAAAGTGCCACGGCACCCTGGTTGAGAATCACTGCCTTAGAGGATTTAAGTGACCATTCATGTGTATATATCTTCCTGAGACATTATATTTATTGCATTATCTAAATACAGGTAACCCGTGTATACCTTAAGTCTCCTTGTTTGTTTTAATTCACTTTCATTTTCTTGACCATGTTTAAGTCACTTTAGAGAGCAACTTTGATTGACAGGGTTATTATTATTATTTGTTTGTATTAAAATTAATTTAAGATGTTTACCAGTGTATTAAAACAGCAGATCACAGCAATAAAACACAAAAGATACATTTATGGAAGCAACTAGGGAAGTAAAACAAGCAAATAAATAAACTTAAAAGGATCATTACAGTGAACAGTGATAGGTTGTAGCTCCACCTGCTGTCTGGATGAACTGTTTGTTTCTCTGAATCTGGTAGTAATCTATTTGCAATTCACACAGCTTATGTTGTGTTATTTTATACAGTTCTGAAGAAAGAGTTCAGGTCAACTTGGGGGTACACTAAGGTGTGATAAAGAGGTGACAATTTGGAGGTGACTTCTCCAAGTTCTATGCTATTCTATAGAGCCAATGCACAATGATTTCTCCATCTCTATAGATCTTAGTGCATTGGCTCCATACAATAACATAGGAACTGAAGAGTTTATCACATTGGAGATATGTAATCTACACTTCATCACCTCATTATCATATTTTAGTGCATAACCCTTTATTATCTCCTTTAATGGCGGAAGCTTAGGAAGATTTCATTCTGCAGAACTGCACAGGAACCATTGTTTTTCATAAGACTATTGAATTAAAAATGGAGATCTGGTCACACCCCTCTGGTTTTTAAGCAGTTAATATAGTAACACTTGAAGTAGCATTACAGGAGTAGTTCTGAAAGGAGAGGTCCATTGTATTTTTAAGGAAATGTCAATTAACTGATGTAAACCATATGTTTTCAGTGTCTGCATATGTGGATTTTATATATTACTAGCAACTGAAGCTCAGGGTTCCCTGTGCATGACTTGGAGCTGTAGAATCATGTATGTTTTCTGTTTTTATCACCCAGTCAAATACTTTGCCTATACTGTGTCACACTTTTGATACTGTGCAGTAATACCCTGTCAGAAACAGTACAAATCCAGCTCTCCGAGTTAGCCCCTTGTAATGTCCCAAAGACTGTAGCCCTGTTGGGGTAAGTTACCAGGGTGGGTGGGGCAGTGAGGCTACCACGATAATTCCTGTCAGATGAGGCTAAGATGTATTAAGAGGAGAAGGAGGGGTGACATGGGTGAGTATGCTGGAGAAGGGAGGAGAGTGGGAGAGGCAGGTGAGGTGATTGTGAAGGGTCAAATGTCTAAAGAGAGGGAGAGAAAGAGGTCATGGTGTGTTGTGTGTATGAGTGAGGAGGGAGGGGAATGAGAGAGAGAAGGGAGAGGCCCATATGAGGGGCTGGTGCTGAATTCATGCAAGAAAATAAGAGGGAGAGGCAACCTGGGTGAGTATGCTACAGAAATATTTGCATAAATAATTGGGTAATTTTATATATATTTGTGTATGTATGCTCATATAACAAAGACTTCCTTTAACTTGTTTTCTGGAAGTACTAGGTTTGCCACATTATCCTTTCGATACACTGTATTGGAAACATTACATCCCTAGGGCAGGAGAAGGCAACTTGCATCCCATCAGCTGATGTTGGCTACAATTCCTATCATCCTCAGCCAGCCAACTGCTGGAGAGCCAAACCTTGCTCTTGGGCTGTAGTAGTTCCTAAGCATATATGTAGCATGCCAATGGAGTGTCTACTGTCCAGCATGCCTCTCAACATTGCAAATGGCCAAAGAGGGTCATGACTGGTGAGTAGGGCAATACCAAAAATTTATAGGTGATTTCATGACCTACTGACACCCAGTGGCGTAACAATAGGGGTCGCAGGACTCTCACCTGAGACCGAGCACATCACTCCAGGGGACTGGCTGCCCCCTGCGACCCCCCACCCGGTGCCACGGACATCTACTCAAAGCACTGTCCCTCACTGCACTCTTGTAATGCAGAGCGCTGACAGATGACACCATCTCCTAGTGCTCTGCACTAGTGGAGAGAGGTCCACACGGGAGCGCTAGATCTTCATAGAGGTCAGTGCCAAAGGAGGCACAGACCTCTCCTGCCACGACGCTGGACCACCAGGGAGGTAGGATATGGACACTGGGGACAATGTGAAGATGAAGATGTGGAGAGTTGGGGGCAATGTGAAGAGGAGGACATTGGGGGCAATGTGGAGAGTTGGGGGCAATGTGGAGAGGAGGACATTGGGGGCAATGTGGAGAGGAGGACATTGGGGCAATGTGGAGAGTTTGGGGCAATGTGGAGAGGAGGACATTGGGGGCAATGTGGAGAGTTGGGGGCAATGTGGAGAGGTGAACATTGGGGACAATGTGGAGAGTTGGGGGCAATGTGGAGAGGTGAACATTGGGGCAATGTGGAGAGTTGGGGGCAATGTGGAGAGGAGGACATTGGGGGCAATGTGGAGAGGAGGACATTGGGGCAATGTGGAGAGTTTGGGGCAATGTGGAGAGGAGGACATTGGGGGCAATGTGGAGAGTTGGGGGCAATGTGGAGAGGTGAACATTGGGGACAATGTGGAGAGTTGGGGGCAATGTGGAGAGGTGAACATTGGGGCAATGTGGAGAGTTGGGGACAATGTGGAGAGGTTAACATTGGGGGCAATGTGGAGAGTTGGGGGCAATGTGGAAAGGAGGACATTGGGGGCAATGTGGAGAGTTGGGGGCAATGTGGAGAGGTGAACATTGGGGGAAATGTGGAGAGTTGGGGGCAATGTGGAGAGGAGGACATTGGGGGCAATGTGGAAAGTTGGGGGCAATGTGGAGAGGAGGACATTGGGGACAATGTGGAGAGTTAGGGGCAATGTGGAGAGGTGGACATTGGGGGCAATGTGGAGAGGAGGACATTGGGGGCAATGAGGTGAGTTGGGGGCAATGTGGAGAGGAGGGCATTGAGGGCAATGTGGAGAGTTGGGGGCATTGTGGAGAGGAGGACATTGGAGGTAATATGGAGAGTTGGGAGCAATGTGGAGAGGTGGACATTGGGGGAAATGTGGAGAGGAGGACATTGGGGGCAATGTGGAGAGTTGGAGGCAATGTGGAGAGGTGGACATTGGGGGCAATGTGGAGAGGAGGACACTGGGGGCAATGTGGAGAGTTGGGTCAATGTGGAGAGGTGGACATTGGGGGCAATGTGGAGAGGAGGGCACTGGGAGCAATGTGGAGAGTTGGGGCAATGTGGAGAGAAGGACATTGGAGGTAATATGGAGAGTTGGGGGCAATGTGGAGAGGTGAACATTGAGGGCAATGTGGAGAGTTGGGGCATTGTGGAGAGGTAAACATTGGGGGCAATGTGGAGAGTTGGGGACAATGTGTAGAGGAGGACATTGGAGGTAATATGGAGAATTGGGGGCAATGTGGAGAGGAGGACATTGGGGGCAATGTGGAGAGGAGGACACTGGGGGCAATGTGGAGAGTTGGGGCAATGTGGAGAGGAGGACATTGGAGGTAATATGGAGAGTTGGGGGCAATGTGGAGAGGAGGACATTGGGGGCAATGTGGAGAGTTGGGGGCAATGTGGAGAGTTAGGGGCAATGTGGAGAGGTGGACATTGGGGCAATGTGGAGAGGAGGATATTGGGGGCAATGAGGAGAGTTGGGGGCAATGTGGAGAGGAGGACATTGGAGGTAATATGGAGAGTTGGGAGCAATGTGGAGAGGTGGACATTGGGGGAAATGTGGAGAGGAGGACATTGGGGGCAATGTGGAGAGTTGGAGGCAATGTGGAGAGGTGGACACTGGGGGCAATGTGGAGAGGAGGACACTGGGGGCAATGTGGAGAGTTGGGTCAATGTGGAGAGGTGGACAATGGGGGCAATGTGGAGAGGAGGGCACTGGGAGCAATGTGGAGAGTTGGGGCAATGTGGAGAGGAGGACATTGGAGGCATATGGAGAGTTGGGGGCAATGTGGAGATGTGAACATTGAGGGCAATGTGGAGAGTTGGGGCAATGTGGAGAGGTAAACATTGGGGGCAATGTGGAGAGTTGGGGACAATGTGTAGAGGAGGACATTGGAGGTAATATGGAGAGTTGGGGGCAATGTGGAGAGGTGAACATTGAGGGCAATGTGGAGAGCTGGGGCAATGTGGAGAGGTGAATATTGGGGGCAATGTGGATTGTTGGGGGCAATGTGGAGAGGAGGACATTGGGGGCAATGTGGAGAGGAGGACACTGGGGGCAATGTGGAGAGGAGGACATTGCGGGCAATGTGGAGAGTTGGGGGCAATGTGGAGAGGTGAACATTGAGGGCAATGTGGAGAGTTGGGGCAATGTGGAGAGGTAAACATTGGGGGCAATGTGGAGAGTTGGGGACAATGTGGAGAGGAGGACATTGGAGGTAACATGGAGAGTTGGGGGCAATGTGGAGAGGTGAACATTGAGGGCAATGTGGAGAGCTGGGGGCAATGTGGAGAGGTGAACATTGGGGGCAATGTGGATAGTTGGGGGCAATGTGGAGAGGAGGACATTGGGGGCAATGTGGAGAGTTGGGGGCAATGTGGAGAGGTGAACATTGGGGCAATGTGGAGAGTTGGGGGCAATGTGGAGAGGAGGACATTGGGGGCAATGTGAAGAGTTGGGGGCAATGTGGAGAGGAGGACACTGGGGGCAATGTGGAGAGGAGGACATTGCGGGCAATGTGGAGAGTTGGGGGCAATGTGGAGAGGTGAACATTGAGGGCAATGTGGAGAGTTGGGGCAATGTGGAGAGGTAAACATTGGGGGCAATGTGGAGAGTTGGGGACAATGTGGAGAGGAGGACATTGGAGGTAACATGGAGAGTTGGGGGCAATGTGGAGAGGTGAACATTGAGGGCAATGTGGAGAGCTGGGGGCAATGTGGAGAGGTGAACATTGGGGGCAATGTGGATAGTTGGGGGCAATGTGGAGAGGAGGACATTGGGGGCAATGTGGAGAGTTGGGGGCAATGTGGAGAGGTGAACATTGGGGCAATGTGGAGAGTTGGGGGCAATGTGGAGAGGAGGACATTGGGGGCAATGTGAAGAGTTGGGGGCAATGTGGAGAGGAGGACATTGGGGGCAATGTGGAGAGTTGGGGCATTGTGGAGAGGTGGATATTGGGGGCAATGTGGAGAGGAGGACATTGGGGGCAATGTGGAGAGTTGGGGCAATGTGGAAAGGAGGACATTGGGGGCAATGTGGAGAGTTGGGGGCAATGTGGAGAGTAGGACACTGGGGGCAATGCAGAGAGTTGGGGGCAATGTGAAGAGTAGGACACTGGAGGCAATGCAGAGAGTTGGGGGCAATGTGGAGATATCCAATGGGGGCAATATGGTCAGGGTGGGGCCATGGCAGTTTTTGCACCAGGGCCCGGTGACTTCTAGTTACGTCTCTTCTGACACCTCTTTGTGTATCTTAATAAATGATCTAGAGCAACACCAAATTATTTTATTTACACAGACTAACTTATAAACACATATAATGACATTTAAACAAACATTAATGTGCGTTTTATAGCTGTGGAGCAATGTGATACACTTATATACAATTGTACAGTCTGATCTCCTAAAAAGAGGGACACTGGTGTGGGAAAGAGTGACAGAGGGATTTTGGTCCCAAAGAGAGACTGTCCCTCCTAAACAGGGACACTTGGGAGGTATGGTCCGGTGCAGTACAGAGGGGTGTTAAGCAACCACTTTGTCCTATAGGTAAAGTAAACTGCTTGAATTATTGTTATTTATTTATATAGCGCCAACTAATTCCTCGGTGCTGTACAATTGGGAATAGACATACAGAGGTATTAAACAATCAGAAGTGGAGATCAGAAGGATCAGAGGGCCCTGCTCGTGAGAGCTTACAGTCCAGAGGCTACATACATCTCTAGTGCATAGCTTTGCAAGGTGCTGGAGACAATTCTGTCATCCAAGATGTTACATTTCTTCCGACAGCCAAAGGGTGAAGCAGAGGAGAATTCCTTTTCACATTAAATATATAGACCCGGATTTATAAAAACAAATTGGAGTTATTCTGGAGTAAACTAATTGCAACATAGGGGTCAAATAAAAATTCTTGTTCAAGTGAATTGGGCAATGCAATTAAAGCAATGCATTGGAGGCCTCCCTAGCATTCAATGGGTTAAAAAGCTCTAGTCAAATGAATGGGAATTTAGGAATTTTTATTTGTATCCTATTGGTTTACTCCAGAATAACTCCAAAATCTGCTGCAAGTCACAACACTGAATCTTCCTCTGCATTTAAGTCCATTTAAAATTCATACACGAGTCCTCAGTGCTAATTGTTGTTTGCATCAGGTCTGTTCTGTGTGGCACACTCCCTGTTTTATTCGCAGAAGAGCTATAACATACTCGAGACGCTTAGAAAAGTTTGATTTTCCATTAACTTTGCAGACAGCAAAGCCATTTAAATGCCCATTTATGTGTTTTGCAATTTCCAGCTTTTGCTCACTGTGGTCCTATAACATTAACTGCTGTGTCACATGCTGAATGACTTCACACTGCTCAACCCATATGCATCGAAAACTATGAGAGTCAAGGGAACATTGGTGATAAAGCAAAACAGGCAGCTGTCCCCAGTACGGCAGCTGGGTTCCCCTACTGCGTCGCTTAATAGATCTGCATACCGTCTGCTCTGCACTCCTTCTTTTGGTGTTCTATGACCTTCAGTGCAGACAGAAGGCATTTAGAGGTGACATCAGAAACTCTTTGCTCACCTGTGCCATAATGGGTGGTGTAAGGTTACAGCTTGAGTGGAGAAACCTGCAGCCCACCAGCTATTGCTGGACTACAACCCATCATCCTAGGCCACTCTCTCTCTGTCTGTGAATGATGGGAGTTGAAGTCCAGAAACAGCTGGAGGTCTGCTCACTACAAGATAAGAGAGAGACACCTCACTCGCTATCTCATAATCAGCACATTTACATTTTGAGCACCAGACAGATATCCAGTGCATTACAAAACAAAGGGCTTAGTTCTACTTGGGATGAAAAAGCCTTTTTTTTACAATTGTTTGCCCTTTTCAGATTGAAGATTACTATTATGCAATTACATTACTGGAGGAATAGAAAATGGGTATTTTCAACTGGTTAGGATTTTTTCAAGTGAGATGTTTCCATGGGCCTACACCACAGGCAGTTTAAGATGGTGCATAAATAGAGCCATGGCCCCATAAACATCATTACCCACTTAGTCAATGTTTACTCTAATCCAGGGATGTGAAACCAGTGGTCCTGAGTTGTTGTTGTTGTTGGACCAAAGTTCCTATCATTCCTATCAGTCCTGTAGACTGCCCATTCCTGTTTTTAGCTGTTGTGTGATGGGTCAGCGGATAGAGTTGTTTGGTTTCTTTTAACTTGGTTTGTGATATAAACTGGTTGTGAAGGAAAGCACAATATCTTATTAGGATTGTGAGGGGTTTGAATTAATAAGGTGTAAGCTGCTATATACAAAAATACAGTTTCTATATTAGTACCCCGAATCCAACTCCTTGTCCATGATCAAAATTATGTGGAAAAATCTGTATTCCATTGATATGCATCAATTCTCCACATCCCTGCAACCTCTCCTTAACCCCATTTCTACACTTACTTGTTCTGAACAAACCATTGCTCTCGACAACAGCACTCTCAAACAATCCCTTGACAAGGCTGCACTTTCAACTTTTTTGCCACCCCCACAGACCCTCATTACAACCTTGGTGCACAGTAGAAACATACCTCAAAAGGTGTTCATGCACTACAGAAAGGTACTGGAGGAAATCTGTTTCCTCAGCAGACCTTTGAACACTACAAATTCATTACCTTTTCCTACAGTTCTACTTTCCCCTTAGCCAAATGTATTTTTCTACCATAATTTCTAATCTGTCCTGTAACCCTAAACTCATCTTCTCAACCTTTAAATTTCTTCTATGCCCACCAACATAACCCCTCCCACTAACCTATCTGCCTAAGATCTGGCCACCCACTTTAAGACAAAGATTAACTATCAGGCATGAAATTTCCATCTTTATTCTACTGGATCAGTCAGCTGTGTTTGATACAGTGGATCACCTGCTCCTCTTCCAAGCTCTCCACTAGAAAAAAAGGAGACAGTGCAGACTCTCTAAGTATAGAAGTAGGTATATGTGCAACGGCCCCTCTTATACTCTCCCTCTGTATAAACACTCACTTGTTATTGAGGTTATAACTGCCTCGGGTCTGACAGTGAGTCAGTGACTCTGGATAGATCTGGACTGTCTGTTACTGGAGGCACTCCACTCTCAGCGTCACCCAGTGCACCCACATGCAGGCACCTCAGGACTGCACGCTACACAACACTCACGAATGTACAGTCAGAAGGCAGCAGACAGCGGTACTAAGTTTTTTCATTACCAGGCAACAGACTGTGAGTAGTAGATACACATGCGTGTGTGGTGCGCATAAAGCCTGTGCGAATCCGTGACGCGCACGCGCAGTTCAGTTGAACATCTCGCCTCCACTCAAGACATGGCAGAGTAAGTGAGGGAGGGCTTAGAGACAGTAAGCCAGTGAGCAGAGTGACCTCATATGCTGCCGAAGTGCCTGGGCATACTCAGAAGCTGCAAGCGGGGCAAAGGATTTAATGTACAGTAGTAATACCGACTTTTCTATTGCCGGTATAGCGGTTATACCGGCACCGGCTCAGCAGTGCTAAATACCGGCTGTGCCGGTAAAATACCGGCCGGGTGGCAACCCTAGTGTGTGGCCGGTCCTTAAGGGGTTAATCCTGTGGTTAGATGGTCAGAAAGAAGGGAGGTGTCTTGGATGCATAACACATAGTTATAACTGCTTTTCTCACAAACTGGAAGGAAAAGAAAGGCCAAACAGGGAAATGAAAGATAAGAGCCCACTTGAAGCCCACTAGATTGAGTGATGTTATATGTCTATGGGTGTATGCACACAAATACTCTGTTATCAATAATATATATGTTTAAAGAAAGTGATGAGTGTATAGGCACTCCCAGAAGATAAATGGTGAATTCATTTTTTCAGAATTATGAAACCCAAGGGGCCCTTTGTCATGTTCACAAAGGTTTCCAGGAATGTGATACACTTAAAAACATTTACTTTTTCAGTTCGAGGAATGGCAGTACACTAAGGCAAAATACTAAGAAGAACTGCTGCAGTTCTATGGAAAACCACTGCAGAAAGTGAATAAATAAAAATTCCAATTGATTTAACCCTTTGAATGCCGAGGGCTTGGGACATTTCTTGTACCTTGTAGGCCAGACATATTGTGCTATCTGTTTAGGCTTGATTTCCACTGGTAACTTTCTAGTTACATATGGAAAAATATATATATTGTTTTTTCCAGAAAGAATTTAGCCTTTGCATGGTGTCTCTCAAGTAAATTTTACATTTTGTGAAAAGATATGACATCATAATTACAAGAAATTAAAAAATGACTTATATTGCTAAAATCACATACTATATATCAAGAACATTTATATTGATTGTAAAAGTTTCCATTATTTGAAAAAGCCCTGAGTTCCCTAAGTACAAAAATGCCACATTTATATAGTTTTACCTACGTTCATGGCCTGTGCAGAGGGATAATTTGCCTTTCTACCTTTCCCCTGATGAACACAAATGTTTCCAGAAGGTGGCTCTAAAGGAAAAAAATTGGAATTTTTTTTCTATTTCCACTTCTTCAAATGTACTGAAATCTTTTTAAACTATTGAATTTCCTTCTGCATTCATTAACTATTACTCTTAGGAGACAAATGACACCCCCGCTGCAATGAGATGACATAGCATAGCTGGTGCAAGTAGTACAAAACTCCACTAACTGCAACCTCTGATTTTTCTTACATTTCCTCAAACATGACTTGCTTGTACTGAGATGGTTATAACAACTACAGAAGTGAACAAAAGGTAGACAAAGCTACCATTTTGGAAAGAAGATAACCACTGCATCCAATGATGGGGTAATTTGACTTCCCACCCATAGTCTGGTGTGTACATATCTTTCCAGAAACTTGCTCTAAAGGAATTAATTGTTATTATTTTACATTTCCACCTCTTCAAATGTATTAAAATCTATGAAAACTATGGAATTTCCATCTGCATTTATTAGCTAGTGCTCTTAGGAGAAATATAGAACACCATTGGAATGAAGCAGAAAACTACCTACTACAACCTTTTTTTCTTTCAATTTTTCAAACATGACTTGCCTATAATAAAATGGTTGTAAAAACTACATAAATGGAAGAAAGGGTAGACAAAGCATTCCATTTTGGAATGAAGATAACCTGCATCAGAAGAGGTGTCACTTGCCTTTCTACCCATAGACTGGTGTACTCAAATATTTCCAGGAGGTGGCACGAAAGGCAAAATAGACAATTTTTTAAAATGTCTACCATTTCAGATGTACTGAAATCTTTTAAAACTGTGGCATTTTTAACTATTTTCACTAGCTACTGCTGTTATGAGAAAAACGGCACTTAATTGATATAAGTTCATATACTGTAGGGGGTGCCAAAAACACAAAACTGCACCTACCTTTTTTCCTTTTTAAAAAAATGGCTGACTGTACTTAAATGGTCATAAATATTAGAGATATGAAGAAATGGTATGCAATGTATACTCACAGTAAATGAAGGGACACTTGCCTTTCTACCCCTAAGATGAAGTGCACAAATATTTCCAAAATGTGGCACTATAGGAACAAATACATGTTTTTACATTTCCGCCATTTCAAAGATGCTAAAATCTTTGAAAACCATATAATTTCCTACTGTATTCAGTACCTGCTACCAGCCTGAGACTAACTGTACCCCATTTGTGTGGGTTAACACACAATATGGGGGTGCCAGTAATACTAAACTACACCTGCCACTTTTTGAAAGTAACTTCCTAGACTAAATGGTCATAACCATTACAGATATGCAGGAAAGGTAGGCAAGGTATATCATTTTGGAAAGTAGACATTCAGCTTCATCAATTGAGGGGTCACTTGCCCCAAGGCTGGTGTGCACTGTTTCCAGAAGTTGGTGGTATAGGAAAAAACATGTTTTTTTTGTTTGGTTTTTTACACATGTCACTTAGAAGATAGTAAAATGGTTCAACACCAGTGGAGTAACAATAGGGGTTGCAGGGGTTGCACCTGTGACCAGGCCCGTCACTCCAGGGGCCCAGCCGCCCCCTGTGACCCCCGTCCGGCACCCACAACATGTAGAGGTCTATGCCTTCTTTGGCACAGACCTCTAGCAGCTGAGCTCCCTCTTTGGCTCTTTAGTAATGCAGAGCGCTGGAAGATTACATCATCTCCCAGAACTCTGTATTACTGAAAAGAAGACCGTAAGGGAGCTCTAGCTGTATAGAGGTCTGTGCCAAAGGAGGCACAGACCTCTCCTAACATGCCGCTGGACCACCAGGGAGGTAGGAAACAGACACTGGGGGGGGCAGTGTGGAAATTGGGAGCAATGTGGAGAGGGCAGTGTGGATAAAATGTGGAGATTGGGGGCAATATGGATGAAATGTGGAGTTTGGGGGCAATGTGGAGATTGGGGGCAATGTGGTTGAAATGTGGAGATTGGGGGCAATGCAGAGGCAATGTGGAGACTGGGGGCAATGTGGAGACTAGGGGCAATGTGGGGGCAATGTGGAGGCAATGTGGAGATGGGAGCAATGTAGAGACTGGGGCAATGTGGAGATTGGAGGCAATGTGGAGATGGGGGCATTGTGGAGGTGGCCAGTGGAGATGTCCAATAGAGGGGTCAATGTGGTTGGGGGTGCCTATGGCAACTTTTGCAACAGGACCCGGTGGCTTCTAGTTATGCCTCTGTTCAACACCATGGGATTTCCTAGTGTATTCAGGACCATTTGCCAGCCAAAGAAAAATGATAGCCCACTGGTATGGGTTGACATACCTTACTGGGTGCCAGGACTATGGTTACCAGTGGATGAAGGATGGGAAAGCAAATAGTGAATGTGTGATTCTATGGCTACCAGTTGAAACAAGCTAGGGGGCATCCAATGTTGTCTGTGGCTACTAGCAGGCAGTGCAGCCAGGCTGAGGTAATGGACAGTCAGTGGGATGTGGAACCCGGCTGATGGAGTTAGGGTACGGTGGGGGGGGACTGGAGGCAGTTTGCATGCATACCACTAGGGTGTCCAAAGCATTGTGTTGACACCCCCCCTCCCCTTGTGGCACGCACACAAGGTTCATTTTTTCCCCATTACTTCTTATTCAGACCTCGTGGAGGTCAGAGTAAAAATAATAAAAACATTAACTCTACATGTGCCACAAGGGGGGGGTCAACACAATGCTTTGGCATACATGCAAACTGCCTCCAGTCCCCCCGCCTAATGCATTGCATAGTAATGGCTTAGACCCCATTTTTTCCATTATTTTATATTCAGACCTCATTGGGGGTGGAGCATCAGGACTGAATAAAAAATAAAGAGGAAAAAAAATAGATAATCCTTTGTTGTGACACTGAGGGGGTTCTGTTTTGGCACACACACGGATAATTTTTTTTTCCATGATTTTATTTATTTATTTTATTCAGACCTCATTAAGGGACATCAGTATCCCTCCTAATGCCCCCCAATCAGCTCTGAATAAAAAATGTGCTTCCACACAGAACATCCTGTGTGTGCTACAGGGGTGTCCAGGGCATTGCAAAGCACCTGATGCCCCCCCATCATGCTGGGAGATCAATATTGACGATGCAAGAAAGCAACATGCTTTCCTGCTTCACTCCTACCCAAACCGGTAGGAGTGAATGGAATCAGGAAAAGCCTTCCCACGTCACCGGTGAACATGCCACCTATGACATAAAGAGGCATTCCCCAACCTTACCCACTCCTACCCAAAAGTGTGGCTAGGAGTGAATGAGGAGAGCTTGGTGCTCTCCTTCATCACAAATATTGATCTCCTAGAGTGATCGGTTGTGGGAGGGAGAATCAGGAGAGGTTCTGATGTCCCCCCAAAAAAGGCTGACAATTTTTTAATTGCAGCCACTATGTACCGTATTACTGGCTTATGCAGTGACTGAAATTCGCCGGTACTGCATACAGGCTTGGCACAAAAGGAACAGCTGTCCGTATGCAGTACCACATTGGCACTCTGGGGGTTAAACAGGACTTTTAACTCCTTGACTTCTAGAGAGGTTTACTATGTGTTGAACTGATCTCCCTATGATTCAAGGAAATCAGTGTGGGTTTGGGGAATTTTATTAATTCCCTGTGCAGCAACTGAGTTGCTCCAGAATGAATACAGTTCAAAACACGCACACACAGCTGGACACACACATAGACACACACACACACAAAAACAAACACACACACACACACACACACAAAGGTATAAATGTATAAATATATAACATTCTATGTCATAATTGCAGACAATGACCTGGATTAATTTCAAGGTGAATCGTGCATCTGGAAAAACTAAATCCCATATGAGCCATCATTCTGTTCAGTTCAGTTAGTTTGTTTAGTATCTGTCAAATCTGAAAACGACAGAAAACAATACTGGCAATTTCCATTATTCCTTACTAATGTAAAAGCCCAAGTACACGGGCCAAGGTCTGGGTGATATTAAACCTTTGAGCGCCAGAGGGGTACGCAACGCATTGCTTTGCAATGCGTTGTGTACCCTTCTGGCATTCAAAGGGTTAAGAGGCCGGTCCTGCTCTGCCGCCAACGCAGTCATGCACTGTAGAGACTGCCCAAAAGCATAGAATGCTCCTAGCACAGAACTCCCAGCATTCTGTGCTCCCAGCATTCTGTGCTGCCAGAACAGAACTCACAGCATTCTGTGCGTTCAGTCAGTCTCTACTGCACATGACAGCTTCTGACAAACATCCTAGCGAATTATTATATAGGATTCTTAGACAGTTGAGATGTCCCCAATAAAATGGGAAGCAATGCTTTGGATAAGTATCTAACACTGAATTTACAAGTAAGAATCTTACACATTTTCTCTTTTTAAGCTTACATTTTTGTTTTTTCTTGTATAGAAGAGGCAAAAAATAAAAATAAATAAATAAAACAGTGACAGCAGTTTAGAAATATTAAGGAACAGTATGGCATAGTATTAGGGTTATACTGATGTAGAGTAGTAGTGATGATATCTGTGTGTGTAGGACCTTTAATCCAGTTTACATATTTTTCATACAATTAACATGTTGGTTACAGAAGAGTGGTACAAAGATCATAGTGAATGTTACAGATTTATTTGTGGCAATCAAGTTATGTATGGCTCGCTAATCATTTGCCATTTAGGCATTTGGTAATATGGGTGTTAGGGGGTTAATGTGTACCTTAATATGGACCTGTTTCTTGCAAACATTTTTGTCTTTTAAATAACAATAAAAACTCACCTCTACAATGTTTGTTTGTTTTCTAAGATGCATTAGTTTCATTAAATTTGTTTTTAAAAACTGAACTTTGGGTGGCCTTTCTGCTGTCAAGGTTGACCTGATGGACTCATTAGCTCACTCTTTTGGTTTAATAACTGTAGCACATCTACTTTAAAAAAAAAAAAATGGTGTGTGTGTTTCTTTCTTCTAGTAAGGTTGCAAACGGGGAAGGGGCAGGTACTTCTCACCTGCTCCTTTCCTGCGAATCATGTGGGGAAGGAGTCAACTGTTCAGTACATCTCACACTGGCTGACCGACTGAGAATGATGGGAAGTGTATTTTGTTACATTAAGACCAGCAAATAGAGCAATCAGCACTTTGTAAGCTAAGTATATTGTTTAAATGGATTCCCCAGGTCTTTTATCTTGTAAACGTTGAACTCTGTTGCCTTCCTAGCTCTCTGAGCTAGGATGGCAACATGCTGGACATTGTAGCCCACCCTGTTCTTTAAACTCTTCTACTGCTCCTATTTTTCCAAAATAGAAGTTCATTAAAATGTGAATGGTGTGTGTTTTTTATGAGTTAACTAAGGTTCCCCAGTGTCAGTGTCTACATTCTCCAAGTGCTCAACAGGGAAGGAGCAGGTATTTCTCACCTGCTCCTTCCTTGCAGATCACCTGGAAAAGAAGTAAATTGACCAGTCAATACTTAGCAAGCTTCTTGCTGGCTGAGGAGGATACAAATTGTAGTTTCTTGCATTAAAGGGACAGTAATGTTTCATAATAAAAGCAGCTCTAATTAATCATCATAGTATTTGGACTTTGGAGAGTGTTATTTCAATTCTGTCAGAGTTGTAGTTCCAGAGTAATTCAATGACAAAGTGTCCTCCTGCCGCCCTTTTTACTGATGTAACACTTTTCAGCCACAGCAGAAGGGAGGTGCCCAGGTAGACTGCAGAGAGGGACAATCTTCAATTAAGATAAGGGAAACACCTGAAAAGCTTGTCAAGGGTGGCAAGGCTTTCATTGTTTTCATTGTAAGAAGACTGTCCCCTGCTGTTATCTGTCTGGTCTTACAACCAGATTCCCCATCTGAGAAGAGATGGTTTAGACTAGGAAAAAGGGGTGGGGCAGATTTTATTCCTGATGTTTGGGGACTCCCTTCTTATTACTTTACACTTGAAAGGTCAACATGGCATCCCCAATATAGTGATTATCAGTGATAATGTGTTGCATAACTAATGAATAAGGAACCAAGAAAAGACTCAAATCCCCCACCCCCCAAAAAAAATCTGGCTTCCTTTTAATATTACAGATACATAAACAGTGTATTTAATGGGAAACTTGTATTTCAGTCAGCTACCAATGTATCAAATTGTAATTTATTCAAAATATACTCAAAAATAACACATTGGGTAATACATACAAGAGGAACAAATTGCAATAATCCATTCCAGGAAGTCCTGATCTGCTGTTATTTGAAGCTCTGCCTTCTCACTTGGATACACTCTGTCCACCTATAACCTGTTCTTGTGCCTGCATTTTAAATTAATTCACTTGTATTGTATGAAACTGTAAGTGGTAACTTGGACAAAGATATAGCTGTGGATATAGTATACTTGAATTTTGCTAAAGCCTTTTGATACTGTGCCTCACAAAAGGTTACTGCATAAATTGAAGGAGGTCAGCTTCGGAGACGAATCTGGTTAAATTATAGATTTTAGAGAGTTGTTTTCTAAATTGAGCCTTATCAAAGCTGTCTATATTTGTAAGTGCAATGTCTCAGGGGTCAGTCCTCTGCCCGATGCTTTTTAATTTATTTATTAATGATTTTTAACTGGTTTTAGAACCTCTCAATCTTTACTGATGACAATAACCTAAGAAATTCATAAATATAATGCGTTTTCTCTGCAAAAAGATTTGGATAAATTGAGAAAATGGTCAGACTAGTGGCAAATGAGGTTTAATATAGATAAATATAAGGTTATGCATGATTGTTTCAGAAATGAGAATGCTAAATAAACAGCCATTGTGGAACTTCTTGGGGAATCCTTGTTAGAGAAGGATGTGGGAGTACTGGTAGACAATAGACTTAATAGCAGGGTGCAGGGCCATTCTGCTGACGCTAGAGGCAGTAAATTATTATCATGCAGAAAAATAGACATTGATGCATGGGAATTTAATCCTTCATTTTTATAATTCCTTGCCAATACTTCATCTGTAATATAGAGTACAGTTTTGCATACCAGTCCTTAAAAAAACACAATATTGAATTGAAGAAAGTGCATAAATCTGCTGATAAGAAGGTTAGAAGATGTTTGTTATAAAGAAAGTCTAGCCAGGTTGGGTTTACTTTCATTAGAGAGTAGACTTCTAAGGGGAGATATCATTGCTATATACACATATATTCAAGGTCATTGCAAAGGACTGTATGGGGAACTGTTCACATAAATAGATGAGAAAAAAATAGGGGGGCAAATGTCTTCAACTAAAACAAAGCTAGGAATATTTAGGGTGAGGTTACAGTGTACATATAAATTAAAAAGGTGGGGGGGCAGGAGGTAGAGAAGGCCTGGTATTTATCAAGAGCATAATAGTGTTACAGCTTACCTTGGTTTCAGCTTCATCTACAGGCGCGAAGCTTCAAGCATGCAGCAGGCCTCTGTTTTATGTGTTTGCTTCCTGTTGTCTCCTCCTACTTACTTCCTCCTACCTATTTCCTCCCTCTGAGCTGCTCCTCCTACTTACTTCCTGTGGAGGGGTTAAAAAGGCAGACTGAGTCCTGACTCAGTTGCCCTTGCGTTGTTTTTCATAGCAGTTCTATTACCTTGGGCTCTGTATATGACCTGGCTAGTCTTCCATCCAACCTGGTGCTGACCTGTGGCTCTGGCTGACTACCTGAACTGTGTATTACCTGGCTTGTCTGACTACCCCCTCTGGTGCTTACTTGTGGCTCTGTCTGACTACTCTTACATTTGTTCCTTGTACCTAGCAAACACCCAATCTAGTGCGGACCTGGGGCTCTGGTAGACCAGCTTTGATACTGACTGCAGGCATGAGTCAGCTTTCTATTTCCCATTCTGACTGCAGGCGTGAGTCAGAGTTCGCTCCATTCTGACTGCAGGCGTGAGTCAGATATCGCTCCCTACTGACTGCAGGCGTGAGTCTGAATGCCTGCTACATCGGATCAAGATCCTGTGTTCCTGTTCCTGCTCCTGTTCCTGCTCCTGGTTCCAGTATAAATTACCAGTGGCTTAGGCCTAGTCTCCAGCAGATTGGTCAGGCTTGGCAGCCTACTATTCCTGATAGCAGAGCTCGCTGGCCTGTAACCATTGGCTTGTTTCTATTGTATATACTGTGTTCTCCTTTTCTGTTTAATAAATTGCATTTAACTATATTGTACTGACTCATGAACATCTTTGGGGAACCGTGACAAATAGCAAGGAGGGGTGAGTAGGAGGAGAGGTTGCAGTAGAGTGAGAGACAAAGGATATACTAAGAAGCTATAGGGAGAGTGAGATTGTGGTGTAGTGGGGGGAGTAGAGGAACTTGGGAGATAGAGGAAATAAAGATGAGGATAGGTGGGAAACCCTAGTCATCTGGCCCCAGCTATTATATTCCAATAGCTGTTGCCCACAGCTGTCTCTCATACCTTTGGTGCAGTTCACTAGGGTGTAAATACAGTGGTTATCTCTCTATTTAAACTGCTCTGCACACATTAGAGGGTGGGTGCTCTTTCTACCTCTCAGGCAATTCCCTTTTAACAGAAGATCTTTTGGCAGAGAATGAGTTCTACGGTGCCTTTCCTTCAGTGTGCCTTGAGAAAAATTATATTTTGACACTGGGGGATATTTATAAAAAAAACATCCTTAGCACTTTTTGAGTTGCATTCCAGTAAAAATAGCATAGTGCAAGAAGGTTTAGCAGCTCAACCAAAAGCTGCATCTGACACAAAATGTGAGAGGCTCTGAGGAAGAACATAATCCACAATGGCTTGTTCTAGGCACTGAAAGCAAGGGGTCCACATCTGTATTACCCTTCACTCTTAGGTAGACCCCCTAAGAGTATTCAAAATACATTAAAACATGTGAGATGCTCTGAAAATAAACATAAAGCATACTAGCTTGTTCTATGGCTAGTCACTGCTCAGCAACATCACATTTTAGCTCCCTAGTGCCATTACTAAGTAGAAATTTCCATGTACATATTAAACTAATCCCGCCCAAAAAGGAGGTCCAGTTCCAAAATGACAGGCAAGTCCCCTCTGCATGGGAACACAAGGTAACCCCCGACCTTGTTGGGCCATGACAGTGAGGTGCAGAGTCCATCTGTAGGCACTGAGAGCAAGGGGGCCACATCTGGATTACTCTTCACTCTTAGGTAGACCTCCTAAGAGTATTCAAAATGAGGACGAACATAAAGCACAATAGCTTGTTCTACATCTAGTCACTGCTCATCGGCATCACTTTTTAGCTCTCTAGTGCCATTACAAAGGAGAAATTTCCATGCACATATTAGACTAATCCTGTCCAAAACAGAAGTCCAGTTCCAAAATGACAGGCAAGTCCCCTCTGCAGGGGAACACCAACTAACCCCAGATGTACATTTCGGCCTTGTTGTGCCTAATTAGTGTGGTGCAGCTGGATTTCCTAGGTACTGAAAAGCAAGGGGTCCACATCTGGATTACCATTCACTCTTAGGTAAACCCTCTGTCACTACGCGGGGGGTAGGGACCCGTGCGGTGCTGACACTGGTTCAGTAGCTAGAGGACGATGCTGGGGACGGAGTGCCAGGTACTCCCCTTGCTGCAGCTGAAGCTGAGTAAAGGTGTTGGTCGCGAAACCAAATTGTTCCACCCCAGTTGAGATGGGGTGCAACCAGGATGGGAGTGCCCTGGGTACCATTAAGAACCAGGCCGAACGGACAAGCTGGAATCCAGACGGAAGGCACAAGTGTAGTCTGACTAGCAGGAGGTCTAGTATCGAGGGGCAGGAGATGAGACAAGTCAAGAGTGTAGCCAAAGGTCAGAGCCAGGGGCTGGAGACACGCCGTAGTCAGGAACAGAGCCAGAGGTGAAACCAGGGACTGAAGACAAGCCGAAGGTCAGGAACGGAGCCAAAGTTCAAGCCAGGAACTGGAGACTAACCAAAGGTCAGGAACAGAGCCAGAGGTCAAGCCAGGGACTGGAGACAAGCCGAAGGTCAGGAACGGAGCCAAAGGTCAAGCCAGGGACTGGAGACAAGCCGTAGGTCAGGAATAGAGCCAGAGGTCAAGAACAAATCAGAGCAGAATCCAGAACAAGCACAACAGAAGCTCGTGGAACGGGCACCCTATGCCTGGGGTATCCCGTTTAAATATGGAAGGCAGCCAATGGAAGGTCAGAGAGGTGGGGCTCGCCTGGGAGCCGTGCAGGATAGGGGAAGCCAGTCCAATGGAATGCCGGAGCGGGTGCATGTGCAGCCACCAAGCTGAAGGCAGCATCATACTGTGCATGCACGGCCCAACCACAGCCGGAGCCCAGAAAAACCACCTCCATGAGAGATGTGGCCCGGGGAGAAGCGGAGACACCGGGCAAGCGGTGACACCCCCTAAGCGTATTCAAAATACATTAAAAAATGTGAGAGGCTCTGAAAACGAACATAAAGCACAATAGCTTATTCTACGGCCAGTCAACGCTCAACAGCATCAGATTTTAGCTCCCTAGTGCCATTACAGAGAAGAAATGTCCATGTACATATTAGACTAATCCTGCCCAAAAGGGAGGCACAGTTTCAAAATAACAAGCAAGTCCCCTCTGCACGGGAACACCAGCTAACCCCAGACATACGTTTTGGCCTTGCTGGGCCATGTCAGTGAGGTGCAGCTGGATTCCCTCGACACTGACAGCAAGGAGTCCACATGTGGATTACCCTTCATTCTTAGGTAGATCACCTAAGAGTATTCAAAATACATACAAAAATGTAAGAGGTCCTGATGATGAACATAAAACGTAGTAGCTAGATCTATGGCTAGTCACTGATCAACAGTATCATGTTTTAGTTCCCACGCACATATTAGACTAATCCTGTTCAAAAGGGAAATCCAGTTCCAAAATGACTGGCAAGTCCCCTCTGCACTGGAACACCAGCTAACTAGGTTTTGGCCTTGTTGGGCCATTTCATTGAGGTGCAGCTGAATTACCTAGGCACTGAGAGCAAGGGAACCATGTCTGGACAACCCTTCAATCTTTGGAAGACCCCCTATGAGTATTCAAAACACACAAAACAGTTTCTGAGGATGAACACAATAGCTTATTCTATGGAGTCACCCCTCAGCAGCGTCATGTTTTAGCTCTCTAGTGCCATTACAGTGTAGAAATGTCCATGTATGTATTAGACTATTCCCATCCAAAAGGGAGGTCCAGTTCCCAAATGACAGACAAGTCCCCTATGTATGCCTTATTGGGCCTCGACAGTGAGGTGCAGATGTATTCCCTAGGCACTGAGAGCAAAAGATCCACTTCTGGATTACCCTTCACTCTTATTGAGTCCACTTAAGAGTATTCAGAATACATACAAAAATATGAGAGGCTCTGAGGACAAACATAAAGCACGGTGGCTTGTTCTACGGTTAGTCACCACTCAGCAGCACACAATTTTAGCTATCTAGTGCCATTACAGAGGAGAAATGCCCATGTACATATTAGGCTTATCCTGCCCAAAAGGGAGGTCCATTTCCAAAATAACAGACAAAGTACATCCGTCTTCCATGTTACTTCTGTTGTTGATCCCATTCCCTTTCAGCTAATCCCTAATCATCCTGCTGCTTAACAACTCAGCAGCAGCAGTACAAACAACAGTTGCAACTCAGGAGGACATTTGACAGTGGCCACTGGCCAACATGACCTGCTGGCATTAGGCCAAAAGGGCATTTTTATTTTTTTCTCAGGGCTTGTGTTTTGAAAAAAATAAATAAATAAAAGAAAAAAAACTAGTCCTACAAAAAAATAAAAATTTTTGGGGGGGTTTGTTTCTAACAAGCCTAAGTCCTACAAATAAATGTTTCCTTAGGGCTTGTGTCAAACAAGCTTAAGTCCTACAAATCAATGTTTCTTCAGGGCTTGGGCCTCTAATAAGTCTAAGTCCTACAAAGGCTTCTAACAACAAATCAAACACATCATCCTTTTCAAAATACTCTATCAAGTCAAGTATCAGTCCACCCCAGGGGCAGCTTATGTCAGGGGGTTCCTGTCTCTGTCACTTTAAATACAAATGTCTTATTTTATTTTATTGATTTATTTTTTTATTAACTGTCCCCCCAATAGCAGTCAAGAAACCCCTGCAAAACAAATTCCCTGTTCAAATGATTCATTCAGTCACCAACACATGCACCCTCCTCAGACCCCTTTATACCATGTCTTTTTGTTTTTATTTTATTTTATTTAGGATTTCGTTTTTATTAAATGACCCCAAACCCCAGTAAACAACCCCCCAAAAATCATCCCCTGTTCAACTGTTTCTTTCCCCACACCCCATGAACACAGGCACCCTCATGCCCCTTTTATACTGTGCCTTTGGGAAATAAAATATTATTTGTAATGTGTTGTGTGTAACTTCTATGCTCCCATTGATTTCAATGGGCGATAAAAAGAGGAAAATCTGCATTTTTCGCAGGAAATTTTTCTCCAAGCAGAAAGTGCCATTTTTTGCTGATTTCAGTTTGAGACTGAAAGTTTTGCCCATCCCTAGTCACTGCTCAGCAGCATCTGACAGTCAGAGAAACAAGCAAAAAAATACCTGTTCTGAAAATAATAGCAAACATTATGAAAACGCTTCAAAGGGGAAAAGTAAAAAGAAATAGAATGAGACTGCTAAATGCCTAGCATTTTTACTTCTTTTTTATTTTTATTGTTATTTGTATGATGATGTTGTATATGTTTTACATGTATTTTGTTATGTATACATGTGTGTGTGTGGGCGGATTCACGCGTGCACACTCACATGTTTTTTTTTTTTTGTTTTTTTGTTTTTTTACTTCCACTTTATGCTTGTGTATTTTTATATTTTTTATGTGGACTTCATGTTGGCGCCAGTTGGGTGTTTGGCTGCTTTTTTTTTTTTTTTTTTTTATAGTTGATCTGAAATGTATGAGTGATATGTATGTATGTGATATGCTATATGATTTTTGGGTATTGTATTCTTGGTGCTTTGTATGAGTACCCAATTTATTGAAACCTATTCATCATGGTATGTTTAGCTTCATTGATGAGAGTGAGCATGCGAGTGTTTCCATTTAGGTTATATTGCGCATGCAACCATCCTCAGTGATGTTTATTTATTGTAGTTATATTTTGGTGAAGTGGTTATTAGAGTGTGTGTTTTTAATGTTTGGTATTTTGTGTATGTGTTCATCATATTGGTGTTTATTTACATGGCTATGTGTGGCCTCATTGGAGGTGGTGCGCATGCCAGTTTCCATTTGTGATTGTCTGCGCAGGCATCTGTTGACGTTGTGTTTGTGGAGATTTCCAGTGATTGGTACTCTGAGCGTGCGCCCATTCCATTGATGTTCGGCCTCATCGGAGCTAGTGCGCATGCGGGTATTTCCATTGGTTATCGCTTGCGCATGCGCTCAACTCCGGTGATGTTGTGTTTATAGAGTATTGGTGGTTATTTACATGGCTATGTTTGACCTCATTGGAGGTGGTGCGCATGTCAGTTTCCATTTGTGATTGTTTACACATGTATCTGATGACGTTGTGTGTGGAGATTTCCAGTGATTGGTACTTTGAGCGTGTGCCCATTCCATTGATGTTTGGCCTCATCGGAGCTAGTGCGCATGCGGTTGTTTCCATTGGTTATCATTCGCGCATGCACCTAACTCCGGTGATGTTGTGTTTATAGAGATCATATATTTTGATTCCGGTAAGAGTGGCTTACATGCGCAGTGTGTTGTAGAGGTGTGAGGATTATATAAGTATAATATTGAATATAGATGTGTTTTTTTATATCCTTTACATGTCTTTTGTGAATTTTGATCCTACATCTATTTTGGGTTTATTGCCCATACATAATATGGAGCGGGGAGTTTTTACTCTTCAATACGCATGTGTGTCACCACGTTATTATTACCAGACGTATGAGCAATGATGTAAAAGCAAACATTTTATATATTCTCTATGGGTGTGAATTTTCATGAAAAAAGCAGGAAATTGTTGTTTTTCTGAGAAATCTCCCATGGAAAATTTCTTTGACTTTTCTCCCATCCATATTCAGCACCAACCATGGTGTACATGTGTCTTGCAGATATCTGGAATACAGCTCAATAACCTCCCTGAGTACTAATGACTCGGGTTTCCCTGTTGCAGAGTGCCTTGCAAAACCTGTGTTTTCCTAACTTAGCTGACCAAAGAATAACCTCTTACCTAGTTCAGTCAGTACAAAAGGGCAGAGTTGCTGTGATATATATAGCTTCTCTGCCATTCTATCATTTTGGAACCTTTTCAGCGCCACAGGGGTGTGCAATCTACATCCTTGTGGCATGGATGGGCTAAGAGAATGCATCTGCTGTCTCTGCTCTTTATAGGAGACAGAAACTGTTCTATGGCTCCACAGAGAGTTACAATGAAAGCCCAACATCACCAACCTCTTTTATTCTATGCAGACAAGGTACTAAGATATCTCTGACTTGAGAGATCTTAATGCGTGGGCTCCATAGACTTACATGGCACGTGAAGATTTTAGATCACAGGAGAAGTCATCTCCACTTCATCGCCACTTTATGACCTCTTTATCACTCCTTAGTGCGTACGGGGGCAGATGCACTTAGGCATGATGTTATGGTGATGTGCTTCTGGTGCCATATGTACTAAGAATTCCTGATGCAAGGGGAGGGAGGAGAATGTATTCATTAACATGCAGGTTTGTCATAGTCCATGAGATGCATAAGGGATGCAGTCCCTTAGACATCAGTTCAATAACCCTGAAGCCTGAGAGCATTCTCTCTGCTCACCCAATTGCACTACACCACATACTGCATCCCTCCCTAACCCTTTCAGTGCCATAGGGATGCGTATTGTATACGACTGTGGCAGTTAAAGGGGCAGGACCAGACCTAAGACAGAGAAATAGATCAGAGTTAACCAAAAGAAGAAAACAAATAATTAAGTAAGCAGAACTGAGATTATAAAAAGAGTAAAAAATAAACCCTCCAAAGAACCTAATGTACCCACTTATATGTCCACACAACAAGGAATAAATGTGTTGTAATAAAATACACATCATAATGAAACAAAAAAAGTCTTTAGGTTCATGATCACAAGTGGTTCCAAGGCTTTCAATCATGAGCAGATGAGAATGGATATGATTTCACAAAGGCATCTGCTCACATCCACTCACATCCACCCACCTTCGAGGTGAGCAGATGTGAATGGATATGAGTGGATGCCTGCTGTGCAGCTTGGCAAAGTTAGATCCACACTCATCCAATCAAGGATGGGAGCCTTGGCTGTCAGATTACCATAGCAACCAGCCTCCTGTGACTGTGGACCTACAGAGACTGTTTTGTCATTATGATGTGCATTCTCCTTAAACCATGCATTCAAAATGTGAGAGGCTTCTGAGGATTAACAACAGCACAATGGCCTGTTCTACAGCTAGTCACCTCTCAGAAGCATCACATTTTAGCTCTCTAGTGCCATTACAGAGAAGAAATTTCCACATACATATTAGACTAATCCCACCCAAAAGGGCGGTTCAGTTCCAAAATGACGAGTAATTCCCCCTACACAGAAACACCAGCTAACCCGCAACATATGTTTCAGCCTTGTTGGGCCTCGTTAGGAGGGTACAGTTCGGTTCCCTAGGCACTGAGAGCAAGGGGTCCACGTCTGTATTGCCCTTCACTCTTAGGGAGACCCCTAAGAGTATTCAAAATAAACATACAGAATGTGAGAGGCTTCTGAGGATGAACAACAACACAATGGCCTGTTCTATGGCTAGTAACCACTCAGAAGCGTCACTTTTTACCTCTCTAGTGCCATTACAGAGGAGAAATTTCCACATACATATTAGACTAATCCCAAAAGGGCGGTCCAGTTCAAAAAATAACAGGCAAGTCCCCTCTGAAGGGAACACCAGCTAACCCTGCCGCTGTAGAACAGGCCATTGTGCTATTGTTCGTCCTCAGAAGCCTCTCACATTTGTATTCTCCTTAAACTGCCTTTACTTCTTGTTTTGCTGATACATAAGTGGGCACATCTGGATTACTTCTTTGGATGATTTTTTTACTCTTTGTAGGATCTCATCTCTGCTTACCTTTGTATCAGTTTTCTTATTTTGGATCACCCTGATATATTTCTCTGTCGTAGGCCTGGTCCTGCCCTATTTCACTGTCACCATGGTATGCAATTCACATCTTTATGTTGGCGATGTTGGAACTGTGAATTCCAACAGCAGTGGCTGTTATCAGTGTTTAGTGTTTGTGGCAAACAGCCACATTAACATATAAACACACCCACAAGAATGTCACTATGGCTCATTAACCAGCATTTCAAAGAAACCACTATGGTGGTCTGGCCAACTGCACCATGGGCTCCTTACTTATGTTGCCTACCCATGGCAAAAGTTCCCTGCCCCTGTCTGTCTGAGGGCCACACCTCTATACCAATATGTGTTTGTGTATAAATTAAAAATATATATAAAAAAGAAAAAAAAGTATGTATATATATATATATATATATATATATATATATATATATATATATCCTAATGTAAATATATAAGTTATGATTTTATATACTAGATTTCCTTCCAACAACCTAACTAATAATACCCACTCCAAATTAGTAACAGCCATGCCCCACTAGTAATTTGCCGTTTTGATTAATAATATTGAGTGTAAGGGAGGTATGCTGAAGCATGACATATTTTGCCACCTCTGACCTAGAGTTATTTTATGTGACCTGCAGCTGTCAATGGAACAGTGGGTTAGATCATGTGAGTTGGTGATAAGAGTGATCATTTAGGTTGCCTTTTCTTTAGGTACCTGAGATCTATGCCGAAGGAAGCACAGACCTCAATTCGCCTTTGCTGGCCCCCTAACCTGACCAGGCCCTAGGCAGGCTTCTAGGGTACCTTGCCCATGATCCTGCTTTGACCAAAGAGGTACACTCCACCCTGACAGAGGATAGTGTCTGTTTTACTGATGAAGTCCACCATATGTTTTTAAAATGTCCTTTCTCTGTCGTCCAGTACAGGTTACTGGTAACTTTGGGTAGGTGATCTGCCCCTTTAATTGTAGGCAGGAACAATTCTAGAATTGTATGCAGGGGGTGGAGCCTACCTTCCATCCTTGTCTGCAGCTAGCCAACCAGCTCCAGAAAGATTTGTTCCTTGGTGAAGACACAGGCAAGAGAACAGTTCTGCTATAGTTTTAGAAACTTTTTTATTTTTCTGTTAGAAATGGAATACCACCATTAGGCGGATTACCATAACTGACAATGCCCTTAGATGTGGCTAGCTCAGTAACCAGGTGCTTTTTGTGGACCTTAAGCCCTGGGGGGGAAATCTTGGCTACCAGTTCTTTCCGCAGGAGTTGCCCACTGAGGCTTCTTCTTAATACATGGTAATCTGAAGACAGAAGATCTGCAAGAAAGGTGAGCAACCCTTTGAGTGCTGCAGGTCCACGTGTCCCACAGTGCCCCTCCTCACAGGGATTTTCCTTTGGAGTTCTTATTGCATACTCCTGCACTCTGTTGGGTGTTTTGGAGCAGGTTTATGTGGTACTTTAACCCTTTAGCTGCTGGTTTTGCATCTTTTGGGGGGGGTTTCTGACACTTTTCCTACTGGTTCAGTGTTTTTTGGGTATCCTAATATGTTCTAGTGATGTTTCATTTATTTTTATTTTTCTGTGTCAATTTTGTAAAATTTGAGTTAAAGGTGCACTTTACCACATAGGCGCCATTGCTCCATTCACTCCTATGGGACTGTACAGTTTGGGACATATCTCTACAACCGCTTAACCCAGCAACTTCAGAGATGGCTCATTTTTCTTGTCTGCCCTTGCTCTATCATCCGGTTCATGTTTCTAGTGTGTTGGGGGCTCAGGGGGCTTCGGGCACTGTTGGGGTACTTTTTCTGGGAAAACTACATTTCTCATGGGTGCTTGCTTCACGTGCTCGTTTCTGATTGGCTCCCGCCGCGGCAGCTATTTTATGCCATTTCCAGAATGAGTATCCTACGCAGGGCTTGGACTCTCCTTCCCTCCTCTGCTGATTAACCCTTCGCCTGCCAGATAAGTCTAGTTTAGTGATTTCTGAGGTGAATCTTTAATCCTGCACACTATACTTGGGTGGTTTCTTATACTGTAAAGTTATCTGACACTGTGAGAATGTCTATACCACTGGAGCTTGGGGCCAGACCTAAGACTAAGGATGCTGGAGTGTCTGTATCCCCCATTGCGCATTGCTCTTCCTGTCATTCAGGGTTACCTAGAGAATTCTCAGGTCATTTATGCCTAGCATGTTCTGATGTCCCTGAGAGTCTCCCAGGGACCTCCAGCCATGCATTAGAGCCAGTTTGGGTGCAAGAGTTCAAGGCTGCTACCAGGGACCTTAGGTCTACAATGCAACTCTTTCCATTCCGGTTACAGGGGGTCTTCCATTCTTGGCAGACCCTCTCCTCCATCAAGTCTTCCCTGCCCAAACCTCAGGAAGTACCTGACGTGTCAAATTCCTCTGAAGAGGAACTGCTGGTGGATTCAGATGTTGAAGAATGTTCTGCGCTGGGCTCCTCTCAGTTTTTGGGGATCCTTTTGAGGCTGATCCTGGGCACTCCACTGAGGGCCTGATCAGGGCTGTCTTAACATTCCCTTAGTTCAGGAGGTTCCTTCTGACCCTTCTGATGTGTTTCAGGAGCCTAAAAAGCCTCTTACGTGCTTTCCACCTTTCCCCACTCTTGACCGCTTTGTGTCTGAGGAGTGGAAATCCCCGGAAAGGAAACCTTCTGTGTCCAAGAAATTTGCCAAGCTTTATCCCTTCTCTGAGGCAGCGCTTGCTCAGTGGGTTCATCCTTCCAAAGTGTATGCTCCTATCTCCAGGCTATCTAAGCCTACTGCCTTGCCAGTTTCTGATGAGTCTGCTCTGAACGACTGAACTGACAAGAAACTTGAGGTCTCCTTCATGTCCATTTTTGCCACTGCTGGTACTGCCATGCGTCCAGCTTTCGCTGCAGCATGGGTGAACCGGGCCATTGCAGTCTGGACTGAACAGCTCACCCTTGCTGTCCGTCAGGGTGCTCCTACTTCGGATATGCTGCGCCTTCTTGTCAACATTTCTGAGGCACAGCACTATGTTTCTGCTGCCTTATTTGATGCCATCCGTTTGGAGGCTCTTTGGCTCAAGATCTGGTCTGCTGACACTGCTTCCAAGAAAGCATTGCTCTCTTTACCTTTTCAAGGTACTTCTTTGTTTTGGCCTGATCTTAAAGATCTGATCAGTGAGGCTACAGGGGGTAAGAGTACCTTTCTACCCTTGGTTCCCAGCAAGAAAACACTGCTTAAGCGTAACTGGTATTTTCTTTCCTTTCAGACTGAGACATGTACGGTGAACCAGACAGTTCCATCTGCTCCGCATACCTCCTCTAAGCCCAAAACAGCAATGGAAGCCCAAGGTCTCCTCCAAGCCCAAGGCTTCCAAGTCTTCTTCGGCATGACTCACTGAACCCGGGTCCCCACTCTGCTGTGGGTGGTCATCTGCATCACTACCACAGCATCTGGGAGGATCCAGTGGTGGACCCGTGGGTTTTACAAGTGGTGACGGAAGGGTACAGGATCCCTTTTGTGTCTCTTCCTCCCTTTCACTTCCTTCCTTATCATACGCCTCAGGGCGCCAAGAAACGCCAGCTGTTCAACAGCACTATTCAGGCTCTTCTGCACAAGGATATTCTAGAGCCAGTTCCAGTTCAGGACAGAGGTATGGATTTTTCCTCAAACCAAATTTGTGGTCTCCAAGAAGGACAGCGGTTGTCGTCCCAGTTTGGATTTGAAGGATCTCAATTATTTTGTGATCCGGACTCATTATCACCAGGAGTCTCTGCAGACAGTGATTGCTGCTATGTCCCGGGGGAATTCCTTGCATCTCCGGCTCTACAGGATGCATATTTACACATTGCCATTCATCCAGAGAGCCGGCAGTATCTCCGATTTGCCTGCGACCGAGGGCATTTTCAGGTTTCAGCTCTTCTCTCTGGTCTGACTACTGCTCCTCAAGTTTTCAACCGTGTTCTGGGAGCCTTATTATCTGTCCTCCATTGGGATGGCATCAAAGTTACTCCATACATGGATGACCTACTTCTGAAAGCCCCCTCTGCGGAACTTCTTCATCAGCAGGTTCAGCAATGCATTCACGCTGTCACCCATCATGGGTGGATCATCAACATGGACAAGTCAGACCTTGTCCCATCCCAGCGTCGGGTCTTCCTGGGCCTTCTCTTCGACACTCAGAAGAACATGGTGTTTCTCATGGACGAGGTAGCTCACCAGATTGCCCACAGAGTTTCTGCGGTTCTGGCTCAAGATCCAGTTCCAGCCAAGAAGCTGTACTCTCTAGTGGGAAAATTCATCTCCACCATAGAAGTGGTCCCGTTTGCCATGGCGCACACCAAGGAACTCCAGAGGTTTGTGATCCAGGTGTGCAAGGGTCAGCCGGACCTTCTGAAGATGTCAGTGTCCCTCCCTCTTCATGTGGAACTGAGTCTGTCCTGGTGGCTCGACCTCTCCAATCTGCTGAAAGGCAAGTACTTCCTGGTATCCTTCTTGACCACTGTGATGATGGATGCCAGCCTCTCCGGCTGAGGAGAGGCCCTGGGTCACCTGAGTGCTCAGGGTCAGTGGTCTCTGGAGGAATCTCTCCTTCCCATCAATGTGTTGGAGCTTCGGGCAATATTTTCCAGTCCGTGTACAGTCCGAAAATGCCACTGCTGTGGCTTACATCAACAATAAGGGTGGAACAAGAAGTCTCGCCGCTTGGGTAGAGGTCAAGGTTATTTTGTCCTGAGCGTAGACAATGTCATGGCGGACTTCCTCAGTCAACACACAGTGGACAACAGAGAGTGGGAACTGCACCCAGGTGTTCACCCTCATTGTTCAAAAGTGGGGTCTTCCTTACATCGACCTGATGGTGACAAGACACAACAGGAAGGTTCTGAGGTTCTGCTCTCGGTGGACAGACCCTCTAGCTCTGGCAGTGGATGCAGTGTCCATTCCTTGGTTATTCCCTCTGGCCTACATCTTTCCTCCCCTCCCAATGTTGCACAGGATGTTAAGGAAATTGTGACTGGAACGCTGTCCAGTCATTCTGATTGCTCTGTACTGGCTTCGCCAAGCTTGGCTTCCAGAGCTCCTGGATGTGTCAGTGCCCGCAAACCTGTTTCTTCCAAGATCTACCGTCGTGTCTGGTCGACTTTTCTGTCTTTGTGTGATGATAAGGACCTGTCTCAGGAATTTGCTCTGCCTACGGTCCTGGCCTTCTTGCAGGATAGTGTGGATAAGAGCCTCAGTTTGAGCTCCCTTAAGGTTCAGACGTCTTCCCTCTGTTTTCTTTCAGTGGCGCATTGCCATCCTTCCTGATGTCAAGATTTTCTTCCATGCTCGTCCTGCCTTCAAGAATCCCCCTTGGTTTTGGGCGTTCTTCAGCTCCCTCTGTTTGAATCCTTGGCTACTATTCCTCTACGCCTACTGATGTGGAAAATGGCTTTTCTCCTGGCGATCGTGTCTGTTCGCCGTGTTGCGGAGTTACATGCTCTGTCCTGTAAACCACCCTATTTGGTGTTTCACAAGGACAAGACGGTGCTTCGCACTTCTCAGGAGTTTCTCCCAAAGGTGTTTTTGGTGTTCCACATAAATCAAGAGATTGTGGTGCCTTCTTTCTGCCCTGAGCCCACCTCTGACAAGAGAAGGATCTCCACTTGTTAGACGTGGTGCATTGTCTCAAGTTTTATGTGCATCGCATTGAGTCTATCAGGAAATCTGACGCACTGTTCATCATTCCTGAGGGTCCCAGGGCAGGAAGACCTGCATCCAAAATGACTATTGCTTCTTGGATCAAGTCCACTATTCATAAGGCTTACGAGCTGAGGAAGAAGCCTGTCCCCTTTCGGGTCATGGCTCATTCTACAAGATCTATTGGGGCTTCTTGGGCTTACAAGAATCAGGCCTCTGCTGATCAGTTGTGCAAGGCTTCCACCTGGTCGTCTGTGCACACCTTTTCGAAGCACTACCGTGTTCAAGTGCTGGCATCAGCTGACGCCAACTTTGGGAGGAAAATCCTGGAGGCAGTCTTGCCTGTCTAGGATTTTCTTCGGTTCTTGGTGCTTCCTTCACTTTGAGCCCCATTGGCTTTAGTTCAGTGTGCTTTGTAACAGTTGGGGTGTTGTTACCCCTGTTCAGTGTCCGTTGACACTTCAGTGTTGTTGGGCTATCTCTGATCTGATGGTTCATATCTGCTCTGGTGATTTTGGGGGCCTTGCTCCTGGTCCTTGCCTCACTTCTGGGAAACTGAATGGTTGGACATCCCAAAGTTACCAGTAACCTGTATTGGACAACAGAGAAAAGAGGATTTTAGTCTTACCTGTTAAATCCTTTTCTCTTAGTCCATACAGGTTACTGGTCTCCCACCCTGTCAAGGGACCATGCTTGGCTCTTCTCTGGCAGACTGTGGGGGCCCTTCAGGGTCATGCTCACAGGAGTCTTCTTTCCCTTCCACTATCTACTCAATAGTTAGTGTCTCAAATCTTTCTGGAGCTGGTTGGCTAGCTGCAGCCAAGGAGGGAAGGTAGGCTCCACCCCCTGCATACAATTCTATAATTGTTCCTGCCTACAATTAAAGGGGCCGATCGCCTAACCAAAGTTACCAGTAACCTGTATGGACTAAGAAAAAAGGATTTAACAGGTAAGACTAAAATCCTCTTATATTATTTCATCCTCTGAAGCAGTCTTATGGGTTCCTTGGGTTGTAATTTGACAAAACTGATGGAGCCATATACAGTAAGTCTGATGTAACGATATGACAAAGGCAATATTTAACAATATGGCTTCACTGGAAAGAATCAGAATAACAGTTTAAACTAAGGATTGAATTGAGGGCATCAGTTTAGATGCAGTATGCAGTTTTCATAAGTCTAGACTAATAACAGGGAATTATGTAATAAAATATTACATATACATCTCTGCACAGTTTAAGTGCATATTTGTCAATTGCAGATATTGGCTCACTATGTTAACTGTTCCAAAATGAATTGGAACCATTCGGCTGATCTTCAACCTCTTTTTTAACTGTTATTTGCCTGTAGGGTCTGATCCTACATTAACACATTGGATGCATGCAGCAATGCAATGCTTTGGATACCTCTCTAACATTCAAAGGGATAATAATAAACCCCCCCTACACCTGGATCATACATTAATAAAGTGTTGATATTCCACTTCAATTCATCTTGGCACTGAAAGGGTTGTGCAGCCCATCTATGATGGCCTAGACTGTAAGTGTAGTAGAAACCTCCATAACCAATACATGTGAGGCACAGGCTAAACATTGCAGCTCTCCTTTTAAAGTCATAGATCCAGGAAGACAGCTTGATCCTGTGCCAACCAGCCGTGCGCTGGCTCTTTTCTGCATGTTTTTCTTTGCAGAGAGAAGACTATAAAAGGCTTGAGATATCAATGATATAAAGTCTATATATGGGCCTGGTGAGCACAGGTTGGGTCAGAGAGACCTCCATGAAACAATATCCCATTCCCATAAAACAAAAGGATTGAGTGCAGGTGATGATGCTTATCACAGCCCTTCTATAAATACACGCTAAGTATGTTCATCTACCTCCCCTGTAGAGATATCTGGCAGCTAAAGGCATTTGCTTTACACAGCCTTGGTACAAAGGGTCACCAGCAGCAATTAGAACAATATATTGCTGCACTGTCCATCAAAACAGCATGCTGTGGCATGAGGCTCTCATCTGTAGTATGAGAGCTGTAATCTGACTTCAAGCTGTTCTCAGCATAGGGATTCCAAAAAGTAAGACCCAAGTAAATCTCCCTTTATCAACAGTCGCCTAAGGCCCAGCGGCAGCCTTCACAAAACCCCTGAGCACGAAAGCTTGCATTTTTAACCAAAGTATTACTATCCCTTTAGAAGATTAATCATGTGGTCAGATGGTCATAAAAGAGTCACACTGTTGTGGGTGCACAACAGACAAATCTTGCTGCTTTTCTCACAAACAGGAAGGGATAGAGGCAGGAGACCAAGACTGAACTCAATCCCCTGAAGATCAAACGTGCGTGCAGTTCATTGCTTCACAATTCCTTGTCCATTCCTCTAATTCTCAAGAGGTAAAGATGATCTTAAATGTACTCCAGTACTGTACTGTTAAAACTATAAAGTTGCCACCTAGGCAGAACTGCTCCCATGCCACTGAAGCCGGGTGAGTGCCAGTGAACCAGCGGCGGTAGAGTGTTAGCGGTGTCTGAAAAACACCTCCAATTCTCCCCCTGCATTGCATCCCAGCTGAAGGGGTCAGTTTTCTGACCCTCTGAATTGGGGATAATAGCTATTTTAGGACCACTTGATGTTGTCCACTGAGCAGTCTTAGTAAAATGGGATACCTGCCCTTTAAATTTAATTCCCATTGTTTGGCTCCAAAATTATTTAGTGGTAATTGCAGTCTTTAGCGAGTTAAGTGTAGTTGAGTAAGTTATTATCTCATAAAGGAAACAATAATATTTGGCACACATCACTGCAAGATAATATAACAGAGAGAGCTCTCCCTGGGTTAATCTAGTTCTAAAGCCTTAGCAATATCTTCATTAACCCTTACAATATTGCCCAGATAGCAACTGGCACACAAATCTATAAAGCATTATATTCTTGCAGTGAGCAAGAGTTGTATGATATGATTAAATAGCATTTGTTTGGTATGTTTCAGGCAAAAACAATATGCTTTTTACTAATTAACTCCTTTGTTGCCTCTCTGACGTCTAAGGCATTAAATGGTGCCCCTTATTTTTTTTTTAATATATATATATAATATAATAATCCGCTAAGGATATTTGTCAGAAGCCAGCATGCTCAGTACAGACTGCCCGCGCCGCGGCTCATACGGAGAGGGGAGCTCTGAATTCACACCGGAGTCCTCTTTCCGCAGAGAGGGCTGCAGTCTGAATTCAGAGCGCTCTGCTCCGTATCAGCCGCAGTGCCGCCAGTGTTGGCCCATGTACGCGGGCTTTAAAACTAGTATATATATATATATATATATATATATATATATATATATATATATATATATATATATATATATAAAATAAGCCTGAACTGATTCCTTGATTATCTGGGACTCAAATCAATCACCTGTCCTAATCGTTAGCACACGCTAAATTAAAGTGATAATAATGTCTACTTACAATTATTTTGCCGAGTCTTCAGTATATTAATAGTAACATATTGCGCTGTATTAGAGTCCTTACTTTATTGTAGTTCAAAAGTTATGCAGAGATAAAGATCCCCAGCCCGCCTTTCTGGCCGCCTCCCTCTGATTCTGTCATTGGTTTGTTCAACTTGACGGCTGCAGCAAGGGACAAACTTGATGAAGGAGGGCAGTAAATTTCCCTTTGCTTACTGATGTTTGTCCCTTGCTGTAGCCGTCCTGGCCGGACTGCTGCTTCTTGTGATGTGCACAGAAGGGGCGGACGGTGGATCTTTATCTCTGCATAACTTTTAAACTACAATAAAAGTAAGGACTTAAATACAGCGCTGTCATTCCCTGTCTCCTGCATTGTACCTTAAGGTAACAGGAAGGGACTGACTGTGCAGGAGCGCAGATGTCTCTAAAGTAAGAAGCCCGGCCGTCAGTCTCAGAAGAAGTAGAATTTCTTAATAACGCTGTTCTTATGCTGGACAATAGTACTATTTCCACGCTTATCGATATATGACTAATTATTGTGGAAGGGGGACTTTATTTGGGGTGATAGTTCCCCTTTAATGATATATTTGCTCATCACATTTTGGGTAATGACTGAAGTTGCAATATACTGCTATCACAATGGTATTGACCCATGACCTGTGCACTGCAGGGGAAGGCATGGTTGTAAGCCATTGGATTGCTGTTAAGAACATTGCAACGATTCAATAATCCATGTGAATGGCTTGCTCAGTGGCCCCATAAGCTGCCATGCAGTGCTTCACATTTGCGACTAACAGTGAAAATCACTAGACACTGGAGAGTTCAAGCAAGTGTCTTTCAAGATACCAATATCATGAGGTTCAAGGCACCCTATTCTGGGCCTGTCTGCACAGCGACCATTTTGCCACTGCACAGTTAACTGTATGAACAAGCACTAAGAAGTGATCTCCTGAAAACCTGACTGGTTAGTGTGCCCTGCGGATTGGAGTTGAGAATAATTGGTCTGTTGTCTAATGCGAAGATTAAATACAGACTAAAAATAGTGATTAAAAAAGACAGGCAACCATAGATACTATGCAAATAATATACAGTACTGTGTAAAAGTGTGAAAAAATGCTTTAAGGTAAGAATGCTTTCAAAATAAAAGTTAATATTTTATATTGATCAAGTAACAAAATTCATAGTGAGTGAACAGAAGAAAAATCTAAATCAAATCAATATTTGGTGTGACCACCCTTTACCTCCAAAACAGCATCAATTCTTCTTGGTACATTTGCACAAAGTGAGGGATTTTGTAGGCATATAGTCAGGTGTATGATTAAACAATTATACCAGACAGGTGCTAATTATCATCAATTTAATATGTAGTATGTTGAAACACAATCATTAACTGAAACAGAAACAGCTGTGTAGGAGGAATAAAACTGGGTGAGGAACAGTCAAACTCAGCTAACAAGGTGAGGTTGCTGAAGACAGTTTAATGTCAAAAGTTATATATAATTTCAACTTCTGTTAAGCGCTGTGTACATGTATGGAGCTATATAAATAAAGATACATACATACACCATAGCAAGACTGAGCACAGCAACAAGACCCAAGGTAGGTATACTGCATCAGCTAGGTGTCTCCCAGGCATAATTTCAAGACAGACAGGGGTTTCCAGATGTGCTCTCTAAGAACCTTTGAAGAAGCACAAAGAAACGGGCAATGTTGAGGACTGTAGACGCAGTGGTTGGCCAAGGAAACTTAGTGCAGCAAATGAAAGGCACATCATGCTTACTTCCCTTCTCAATCAGAAGATGTCCAGCAAGATGTCCATAAGTTGCCTTCATGGAAGACTTGCTGCCAAAAAGCCATATCTCTGATGTGGAAACAAGACCAAGAGACTCAACTAAGTTCGAAAACACAGGAACTGGGGTGCAAAAAATGGCAGCAGGTGCTCTGGGCTGATGGGCCAAAATTTTAAATATTTCGCTGTAGCAGAAGGCAGTTTGTTAGTGAAGGGCTGAAGTGTCTGCAACAGTGAAGCATGGTGGAGTTTCCTTGCAAATGTGGGGCTGCATTTATGCAAATGGAGCTGAGGATTTGGTCAGAATTAATGGTATCCTCAATGCTGAGAAGTACAGGCAGATACTTATCCATCACGCAGTAACATCAGGGAGGCATCTTATTGGCCCCAAATGTATTCTGCAGCATGACAACAACCCCATACATACAGCCAAAGTCCTTAAGAATGATCTTCAGCTTAAACAAGAAGAAGGAGTACTGGAAGTGATGTTATGGCTCCCACAGAGCCCAGATCTCAACATCATTGAGTCTGTCTGGGATTACATGAAGAGAGAGAGAAGCAACTGAGGCTGCCTAAATCCACAGAAGGTGACTGGAACAACCTACCTGATGAATTCCTTAAAAAACTGTGTGCAAGTGCACCTAGAATTATTGATGCTGTTTTGAATGCAAATGTTGATTTGATTTAGATTTTTCTTCTGTTCACTCACTAGGCATGCTGTTAATTGATAAATATAAACTATTAGCATGTCTATTTTTGAAAGCATTCTAACTTTGCAGCATTTTTTCACACCTGCCTAAGAGTTTTGCACATTACCGTATAAATAGGAGTATTAACATTCAGCATAGCTCTTACACACTGCTCCAACAGCTGTACTGCTGAGAATACAGGGTGAAATAATCCAGTGGCAGGGCAGTTTCTAAAGATCCCTAAAATAATCCTCTGTCCTGGTTGGTTGTTTGCCAAACACCTGAGCAGAGAACTAGCCTGTGCCCATCTGTGAAATAAAAAAAGGCTGCAATCTGGTGCTTGCTAATTAATGACTGCTAAAAATACTTTAATTAAGAGATGGGAGGCTGTCAGCTAAACTGTGATCCCACAAGGACAATTCCAGGCTTCTCTGCCTTCTATTTCCTGGGTTGTAAAGAGAGCATCTGGCTTGAGCCAGGCATGAGTGAGCAAGGGTGAGTCAGGAGATGTTGCTATGCCTTGGATACCCTCTGTGTTCTTAACCCCTTTACAATGTTTTGGGGACCTCTCTGGCAAGGGGTTAACAGCACAACAGCATATTTATGCCTTTAACTCTTCGAGTACCAAAAGAGTTGAAGGCGATCTGTTGGGCTCCCTTCTTTCATCACAGGGTTAAATATCCATGATTACAGTTTTTAAACCTACCAAATTAACATCATAATGTTAAGGTTGCAAAAGAGGCCTCAGATACATTGCTTCACAAGGGGCATGACCTAGAAGAGATCAAAGGTTAATAGTCACATCAGACCTGGATTACATGATATGCGATAACATTATCAAGGATTTCATCTACAAATATCTCCATTGACATCAGTGGGAAGCTGTTACATATAACCATTGAAAAACACTTAACACACTGCAGTCCACTAAAGGCTTTAGTAAGGGACTCATACAATTTATACAAATTATGGAGGTTTTGGCTTTTTTAATCCCCTCCTCCTTTTATTTTTCATTAAAACACAGACAATTGTATGGTTATTATCCTCTGCTTAGTTTATGGTCTCTATTTATTTTTTTTATTTATTTTGTGATTGATCAAGCGTGTTTCAGTTTCCTGGTCGATCAAAATCATTCACACAAAAGTATGTGATTATTGAAATGAACCATTAATCAAAACCTCAAGTCAAACATATAGTTTTAGTTCTAACATCTGTCCTCTTTCTTCTGGAGGGTAAGTTTGGGTCACTTTACACTGTGGGCCATATTCAGAAAGAAAGATGCAAACCAATTGCTCCAAAGGGGAAAAATCAAGAAGTGCAAAATTACACTTTGGAGATGTCACTTGCACTGAAGACAGTGTCATAACAATAGAGGTCGGACCTGCAACTGGGTCCATCACTCCAGAAGCCTGGCTGCCCCCTGCGACTCCCCTGTCTGGCGCTCGCAATATGTCTTCTTCGGCAAAGACCTCTAGCAGCTGAGCTCCCTCTTTGGCTCTTTGGTACTGCAGAGTGCTTGGAGATGACGTCATCTCCCAGAGCTCTGCATTACTGAAGAGAGGACCGTGCGGGAGCTCTAGCTTTATAGAGGTCTGTGAAGAATGAGGCACAGACCTCTCTTGCCATGCTGCTGGACCACCAGGGAGGTTGGAAACAGACACTGGGGGGGTCAATGTGGCAATGTCAACAGGGGCAATGTCAGTAAGGGAATGTGGAGATTGGGGGCAATGTGGATGGAATGTGGAGATTGGGGGCAATGCGGAGGGAATGGGGAGATGGGGGGCAATGTGGAGATTTGGGACAATGTGGAGACTGGGGGCAATGTGGGGGCAATGTGGAGATTGGGAGCATTGTGGAGGTGACCAGTGGATATGGGCAATAGTGGGGCCAATGTAGTCGGGGGGGGGGGGCATGGCAACTTTTGCACCAGGGCCCGGTGGCTTCTAGTTATGCTTTTGACTGAAGATGCTGTTAAAAGTCATATAAAACTCCTTGAGGTGCAGAGGGGCATGCAACACATTGCAAAGCATTGTTTTGTAAACCACCCACACCTGGTCCTCAGCTGATTAAAAACAATGTGAGCTGTTTTGCTCCATGTGGTGTCATTGGTTTGGTCCAGAATTGCTCCTTTTCACTTTTTAGGATATGACCCTTATAACATTAAACAATGCATGTAATATGTAATATGCATGATCTTTTGTACTTTTCACTTATAAACCCCTCAAAGACCAGGTGGGAGTTCCGTGAATGGAGAAGCAATGCATTGCTCACCTATGGCCCTTAAAAGGATAGACTGGAGCTTAGGTGACTGCATAATTGTGATGCAAATTCACAAGTACAATTGTAAAATGCAATCTGGTCATTGTATTAAGAGGAACCTGACTGTTGAACCTGACTGTTTTGGGAATGTGCATCAAGAACTATTTATGGTCCTTCATGAAATCCTTAATCCCCTTAAGACCTGGCGGGTATTATTTTAAACTGTCAATAATGCCTAGGATTCATGAACTAAGCACAGCAGCTTTTCTGGTAAAATAATCCCTTAGATACCAAAGGACTTGAAATGCTTTGCAGACCCTTGTATTGCGGTGTCCTTGTTATTAAGGGATTAACCCCTTGGGTTCCATGTGCATTTATTCTTTTAAATATATACAGTGAATGTGAGAGCAACACATTACAAACCTGTAGGCTCAAAGAAAGGAGATACAACTTTTTTTGTCCAAAGTATTTCTTATATAGCCTTAAAATTTAAACTGCCACTTTAACCCTTTAACAACCAGTGATCCGGAGAAGTTACCTTCCCTTAAGGACTGCTTTGATCATTATTGGTGTGCCGGCACATGCAGTCAGCCAAACAGGGGTCTGAGAGAGACCATGCTGGCCTTGGTGCGGTCAGTTTCAGACCCCATTTTGCTTACAGTACTTCCACAGGAGCAATGTAAGGACCGTCCCCAGTCCTTCTGGGAAAAAAACTGTGACGGTCCTGGCATGTCATCAGCCATTAAGGGGTTAAAAGCATAGATTCTGTTTTTTTTTTGTTTTTTGTTTTTTTTTACTATATATTTAATGGATATATCTAAACTAGCTATAATATAATAAAATCCCCTCAAATTATTTTAGAGCCAACAGTTCTCACTCATGCAAACAAAAGACACATTCATAGTTCTTTTTGATAAATTTTAACTATGCTGTCCCCTGCACTTTGTTGCATTAAAAATTAGATGTTATTCGCAAATCATATGGGAGTTGCATAGTCAACATTCATTGAAGTTTAATCATAAATTTCTCCTTTTAAAAATTTTAAAGTTGAAAAAAAAAGTTTCACAGTTTTTCAAATTATTGGTTTTGGTTGATCAAGTGCTCTTCATGAGATTGAGCAAACATACCAATCAAGTGTGCTTTGCAAAAAAATTAAAATAAGGTTAATTAATTAATAAAAATAATTGACCAAGCATACCATGTGTGCTGCTGATACTGATGTCTAGCATAACACATAGACACAGAGGCAGCACCCTCAAAGTAATGTGTAAATAACAAGGAATTTTAATTGTTTTATGTCAATGTATTGGTCCTGTAGCATGGACTTACCTCCTGGACAAATCATGCAAGGAAATCCACATCTTAATATAAAAAAATGTTAAATAAAAAAATGACATACAATTTCCTCACAGGGTCCTCCTCTGTAGGCATTGTTTCCATTTTTTGATTTCTGGTTTACGCCTTTAGAGCGTAATATGGATACTTATCTGAGAGACACAACTGCTTTACGAAGTCACTTCAAAATCTTCTTCCTATTTCATATGACATTTTACTGGTCACTCTTCATGTGCACAGTTTGTATACAACTATTATGCATGTGGTTGGTATCAATTTTAAATGGACTTTTCTTTCACCTTGTCTCTCTAAACCATTAACTAAGTTTTTTATTTAATTGTTGGAATATGTTCTCAAGCTCAATTATGTTAGATTTGAAAGTATTTCCTGCTGTTTACTTTCACATCTGTGGATCCAATGTGGTCGAATTATGTAGTGGGCTCTGTACGACCATACTTACCCTGAGTGTAATTTCTTTTAGCTTAAATTCTATGCAGAAAAAAGAAATGTCCTGATCTTACTCAGATGACAGTCCAGCCACAAAGTGTTAGACAATTCTATTCTGATCAAGAGAAGCAGCTAACCCCAGATGTAAGATTTGTAGGACTTAAACTTGTTATTAGAGGCCCAAGCCATGAGAAAACATCGATTTATAGGAATTGTTTGGCACAAACCCTGAGGAAACATTGATTTGCAGGACTTACACTTCTTTGGCACAAGCCCTGAGGAAACATTGATTTGTAGGACTTAGGCTTGTTAGGCCCAAGCCCTGATTAAACATTGATTTGCAGTACTTACACTTGTTTGGCACAAGTCCTAAGGAAACATTGATTTGTAGTACTTACACTTGTTTGGCACAAGCCCAGTGGAAACATTGATTTGTAGGACTTAGGCTTGTTAGGCCCAATCCCTGAGGAAACATTGATTGATTGGTTGGTTGGACTCAAAATTGTTAGAGGCAAACACCCTGAGGGATCAGTGATTGTTTTGGACTCAGTATTGTTAGAAGCACAATCCCTGAGGAATCAGTGACTTTTTTGGAAACAGGATTGTTAGAGCCACAAGCCTGAGTAATCAGTTATCTTTGGGGTCTCAGAATTGTTAGAGGGACAAGCCCTGGGGAATCAGTGATTTTTTTTAGGACTCAGGATTGCTAGAGGCAAAAGCCCTCAGGAATTAGTTATGATTGGTTGGATTCAGGTTTGTTAGAGGCAGAGGCCCTGAGGAACCAGTGATGATTTTTTGGGCTCAGACTTGTTAGAGGCACAAGTCCTGAGGAATCAGAGAAGCTTTTTTTGGACTCAGGATTGTTAGATGCACAATATATGCCCCACTAACCTAGTGCTGATAGGTCATGTTATGATAGCCATGAAGCATTTGCAACTGCTGCTGCTGAGTTGTTTCAGCAGCAGGATGATGAGGCAGCTCCAAGGGAATGGGATCAATAACAGCAGTGATATGGGTTATGATGATCATTGTTCCACTTGCTACTAGCTCAAGTGATACACATGAGGTTGCTCAAATTTAATGTCAAAAGTCATACAACATGGCAGGACTGAGCACAGCAACAAGATACAAGGTAGTTCTGCTGCATCAGCAAGGTCTCTCCCAGGCAGAAATCTCAAGGCAGGCACAGGTTTCCAGATGTGCTGTCCAAGCTCTTTTGAAGAAGCACAAAGAAACAGGCAACATTGAGGACTGTAAATGCAGTGGTCGTCCAAGGAAACTTAGTGCAGCAGATGAAAGACACATCATGCTTTCTTCACTTCACAATCGGAAGATGTCCGGCAGTGCCACCAGGTCAGAATTGGCAGAAAACAGTGGGACCCTGGTACACCCATCTACTTTCCAGAGAAGTCTGGTCAGAAGCTATCTTCATGGAAGACTTACAACCAAAAAAGCCATACCTCTACATGAAACAAGGCCAAGAGACTCAACTATGCACGAAAACACAAGAACTGGGGTGCAGAAAAATAGCAGCAGGTGCTCTGGACTGATGCGTAAAAATCTGAAATATTTGACTGGAGCAGAAAGCTGATTTTTCACTGAAGGGCTGGAGAGAGGTACAAGAATAAGTGTCTGCAGGCAACAGTGAAGCATGGTGAAGGCTCCTTGCAACTTAAGGGCTGTATTTCTGCAAATGGAGTTGGGGAATTGGTCAGAATTAATGTTCTCCTTAATTCTGAGAAGTACAGGCAGATACTTATCCTTCATGCAATACCATCAGGGAGGCTCCAAATTTATTCTACAGCATGACAAGGACCCCAAACATACAGCCAAAGTCATTAAGAACTATCTTCAGCATAAAGAAGTACAAGGAGTCCTGGAGGTGATGGTATGGCCCCACAGAGAACTGATCTCAACATCATCAAGTCTGTCTGGGATTACATGAATAGAGAGAAGCAACTGAGACTGCCTAAATCCACAAAATAACCTACCTGCCAAGTTCCTTAAAAAAAACTGTCTGAAAGTGTATCTAGAAGAATTGATGCTGTTTTGAAGGCAAAGGGCAGCTATACCAAATATTGATTTGATTTAGATTTTTCTTCTGTTCGCTCACTTTGCATTTTGTTAATTGATGAATATAAACCAATAACATGTCTATTTTTGAAAGCATTCTTAATTTACAGCATTTTTTCACACCTTCCTAAAACATTTTCACATTACTGTATGTGGAGAAGAGGAGTTGGCCAATAATGCTTCTCCTTCTGCACCTCCTCCACACAGTGTGTGTGGGAAATAGGGAAAGGATTGTGAACAATGGACACATCTGTCCTCACATCATTCAACTGGCACAATTGAAAGCAAACACCTTGATGCTTACATTTGTGACACACTAGTCTACTCTTCATCAGCCTGCTGCCTTTGCAACTCAACAGCAGCAGGAATTACAGCATCTGAAAACTCTGCAATCTCACTGCTGGTAGTGGTGGTGATTCCAATCCCTATTTGAATATCTGTCTGCCATTACTTCTCACTTTCTGCTAAAAAGGCCATTAATGTCTCTTCCACCCCAGCTGATCCACCATCACCCTCATCACCACCACCACCATCATCATCACCAGTCCCATGCTGCTGCTGCTCTATGAGTGTCTCACTGGTTGGCGATGATGATAAATGTGACAGAGGGTCCCCTACTGTCACACTTGCTATATCTTCTTGGCAGTACTAGCAGCAGGCACTGGCAGCAAATATGTGTTGATGCTAATACTGCTGCTAGACAATTCTGCCTTCCTCAACATCAGGTCCCAGAGGCAAAATGCTAGTCCCACCACCAGCTTCTTCACTATTATCACCATCATCATCCCCACCACACTCTAACTGCTGTGTGAAAGTAGTAGTGGGATTGCTTGAGGATTGCAAGTGTAACTTAGGGTCCCCTGCTGTTACACTCGCTATCATCTGATCCTGAGTATCACAAGGCACGCTGGTAGAAGTAGGAGGAGGCACATATAGCTGACCTGTCCTGCTCACACTGCTACCCACTTCTCCATTTGCCTTTGCTGGCTTGCTCATAAATTTTCTCTAGATCCCAAGGGGCGATGTCGGAGAACTGGACATAATTGCATCTGAGGAACCAGGGCTCCCAGACTCTTCTATGCTGGGGGTGGTCACTTTCACCTTCTCCTCATTGAATGCATCATGGTCCTTCCAGCTTCTCCTTTTAAAAAAAAAAAAAAAAAAAAAAAAGATGGTTGCTCATCCTTTTATTCAACAGTCTGCCCTGGTTTCGCTATATAATACTTAGCACCCTCTCTGTCTCTCTAGTTGCTAACATTTTGGCAGTATTTGAAAAAGGCTAACATTTTAAGGGGTTTGTTTAAGAAGAATTTTCGCACGTGGACAACCATGTGGTTTTGCAGATTTTTTTTTTTCATGGGAACACATTGGGACCTTTCACCCACTCCTACCATTTTGGTTAGAACTGACATATTGATTGATAAGCTACAAGAAAAGATTGAAGCAAGCAGATTTGGTTGTTTTGAGAGCAAATAGGTTGATATTGCAACCCACATTGTACTACATGTAACTTGCTGATGTCTGGGACTCATTTTCATCATCCTCATTTAAAAAAATATTTGCTGCTAGCTAATGAATGACTCACATCAGTACTCAAGATTTATGTTAAGATTTAAGATTAAGGCAGGTATTAAGGCAATACCTGCACATCCTTTAGTGATGCCCTGGATTGAAATAAAGGTGAATAGCCAGTTGTGAGATATTTTTCTCTGAAAGGGCATCCATTGCCATTATTACATGCAATTGTGACTGATTATGTTCCAATATATAGTATTGTTGGTGGTCATAAGAAACTATTGCTGAGGCTGAAGGTGAGATGCTTTATTGATTAGGACAGGTGTTTTCAACCCTAGCCCTTAGGGACCACTGACTGACTAGGACTTTAGAATTTCCCAGCTTGAACACAGGTGAGTAAATCAAAATGATTTAGCTTCTATGAACAAACCCACATCAAGGCCTGTTAGTAGAGTCCAAGGTCTACGGTTCAGAACCACTGGTATATGGTATGGCTGTGCCTGGTGGTCTTAATTACACCTGGATTGCTTCTATAATCGCTCGAGGTCTTCTTTTCAATAAGTATTGGACACTGGCATGGACAGCAGCAGCTGTTCTCATGTATAAGATAAAGGTCTTCTAGCTAATAAATCGTGTATATATTAACACATATATACCAGCAACAATCAATGTACACATAGGGCAAGCATAACATAACACACATAGTGGTGCAGAAGGACAGAAGGCATGTTAACCTTTCAGAGCCAGATAAATGTATCCAGTGCATTGAAATGCATATGACACTCTGCTAGGGATACGTAACAGAACCCAATTAAGGGCTTAGTGAGGGAGGTGTTCTGTGCCTACCAGGGGGGGCAAGGCTGGGTTGTCAGACTGTATACTTGTGGTTCTGTGGCAGCGTAACAAATTGGGGTGTCAGATAGTTTACGTGTGGGTCTGGGTGTACCAGTGGAACAGAGAAACAAGTCTGAGGTGTCACTCAATGTATGTGTGGTTCTCTGACTTCCAGTGGACACTGGAACAAGGCTGGAGTGTCAGACAGTGTATTGGTGGTTCTGTATCTACCAGTAGAATAAGGTTGAGGTGTCAGTCAGTGTGTGACTGTGACTATCGATGGACACTGGTATCTCTCTGTCTCTTCACCCTGTGACTTCTTACGTGGGCAACACAGTGTTTTTTTTGCTAATGTATTTTGCCCGGGGACTTATATCACGTTTTTTTCTCAGGGTGGGAGTCCTGTATTCCACATGGACTAAGACAAAAAGGGTGTAATGGTAAGTTCACTAAAATCCTCTTTTATCTGTCGTCCAATGCGGAACACAGAAACCACTTCGATACACCAAAGCATCCACAAAACCATCCATCTAACGTACACAACAAAAAAATGAACAAGAACAGTAACCAATAGGGCTCAGAAATCGGTCATGAAAAATTAATAGAAAGATCATTATACAGACACCACAGCTTGAATGACCTTCCTGCCAAAGCTGGCCTCACACAAGGCCAGAATATTTACATGGTAAATTTTGATAAAAGTGTGCAAAGTGACCACATTGTTGCATTACACAGCTGCTAAGTAGTGGCATGATTCTTGTAGGTCCAAGAGGGGGCCACTGATCTGGTAGAGTGCACTGTAATTCAAAAAGGATCAGGTTTCTTCCTGAGGATATATGCCTGAAGGATGGTAGCTTGATCCAGGAAGCAATGGTAACATGAGACACAGCCTTCTCCCACATGGACCCTCAGAAAGAGTCAGATTTGTGAAAAGGCTGCAAGTGATGAACATTGTAATTCAAGCAATGTATTATGTCCAACAGAGGAAGATCCTACTCCTGTCTATTAGAAGGAGCTTGAGATAAAAAAACAAAGGAAAATTTCCTGGTTAATGTGAAACTCGGAAACAAACTTGGGCAAAAAGCCCATTGGAGCACTCAACATCACCCTGTCCTGATGAAAAAACAGAAAGGGGAACTTGTAGGACAAGGCTAGAAGTTTGGCTACTCACAGAACAGACACAAGGGTCAAAAGAAAAGAGGTCTTGAGCATCAGAAGATGCAGAGGCTTCCTCAGCACTTCCAAAACCAGATTGTAGTACCACAGGGAAGTGTGATCCCAAAAGACAAAGTATGCATGAACCATCCCCTGCACAAAGGTCTTAACATCAGGAGTTGCTCAAAAAGTACATAGAGAGTTGAGATCTGCATCATGATAGAACGAAAGTTGAGACCTCTGTAAACACCTTTTTAAAGAAAGCCCAAACCACTGGAAGGATGTGGTTGAAAAACCACAATCACCACATCACATGATAGGCTTTGGACAAAACAACTTTTTTTAGATTGGATCATGGTAGAGACGACAGTGGCTGCTAAGCACTTTTTCTTCAAGATGCTGGCTTCAAGATCCAGGCCATCAAAACGTACTTTTACACCAAGGATGACAAACTGGGTCTTGGGTCAGAAAATCCAGTCTCAGGGGGAGGTGAAAAGGTTTAGCAGTGGATTAATAAGATCTGAGAACAAAGTCTGACAGGCCCAGAAAGAAGCAATCAGGATGATTTGAGCTCTCTCCATCTTAACCTTTCTCAGGACCCTGGAAATTCCAACGTGTAGACAGCACATCCATGGCAAATGCCAGAGGATCCCTTGATCTGGCACAGAGCAGAGGAACTTTTTGGTTCATGTGGGAGACCATGAGATACATTGATGGTAACCCACAGCACTGCTAGATCAAGTCAAAAACACTCTGATTGAGTTCCTAATATGTAAGCAACATGCTACCAAATTTTCTATGCCTGGGATGTGAACTGCAGACATAGCAGGAATATGAGTCTTGGCTCACTGGAGGATCTCTCGAACCTCAGTCCAAGCTGAAACAAGCAACCACTGTCAAATAGTGTGAACTGGCTGCTCACCGGCAATCTGGACAGAGCGTGAGACCAGTGATGTAGTGCAAGGCGAATTTCCCTCAGCTCCAGAATAATGATTGGAAGAAGGCTCTGCTCTACAGTCCAAAGACCCTAGGGCATAAAGGGACCCAGGATAGCCCTCCAGCCCATCATATTGGCATCCTTGGTGATCACCACCCACTTGGGTATGACAAATCTATTTCCAAGTGTCAGATGGGAACACTGAAACCACCAGAGAAGGTAGTCCTTATGTAGAGACAGAAATATGAGATGAGACAGGTGAAAACATTGTCTGGAAAATTTCCTAAGAAAGTCCAAGTCCAATTCCATCATGTGGTACTGAGTAAAAGAAATATCTTCTAAGGTAGAAACAAGAAGGCCTAGAACTCTCATGTACTCCCAAGCTGTCGCTGACAGCCAGACAATTGCAGGAGACACCTGATGGAACAAAGACTGGATCTTGTTCTCAGTTAGAAATACCCATGAAAGTACTTATAGAAATAAAAAATGCAGTTATCCACTTGCAATTGTAGGAAGAGAGGAGAGACCAGTCTCTGTGTAGAACACATAATAGGAAAGCAAGATGGCTTCCACCCCAGAAAAACCCAGGAATCAAGGGATTCTGGGGACTATAGTTTTCAATACATATGCTAAGTAAACAGTTGTTCTCCAGCGAGCCTAAAACATCACTCCCCAGGATGAACATTCAAAAGAATATGTCATCCAATTTAAATATGCGCCCACTATGACCCCTGGGAAGCACTGAGGACAAAGATATGTCCTGTGAGGTAGGCTTGTGTGATTCGGGTCGGCGCCATTCGGAATTCGACGAAAATGGGGTCATTCGGCGACAGCCTGCATTTCCTCTTAGTGCTTTGTTGGAGCTGAGAGAGAGAAGAAGCAGGAGATATTAGAGTGTCCAGTTGTGCTGGCAGGAAATGATTGGAGTAGTTCCATCTACATCATCTGCTGATTTATCCCTGATAATCAAGAAAGCAGTAATCCAAGTACATCAATAATTGAGCCAAGGAAGAAAGAGACCGATACTTCAAGACAAGACTGAGGTCAACTCTCTCTCAAAAGATTTTGATAGGGGTTCTCTGCATCTGAGAGTGAGCTGGCAGTCCTCAGAAGAGGAGGTTTCAACCTGGTTGGCTTTGATGTACCACTGGTAGATGCCCTCATCAATGCAGTTTGTCAGGTTTTAAACTTGCAAGAGCCTTTGGGGGGTAAGTACAACAACAAGATGTTCCCATAATTGAAGAATACTCTACTTTTCCTCTCCATTATGTAATTAAGAAAATTATTGTTACAGAGTGGAAGAAAATTAACAGAAGGTATAAAGTCTCAATTTTTGTAGCCATTTTTGTAAAATGACTGTTGTGAAACTTTCCATCTTAAGTGGATGCAGCTGTTGTGAGACTGGCATGGAAAAATACCCTTCTATTAGAAGGGTAGATGATAAGAGATTGGAAACGGATCTCAAACATCTCTTTGTGTTCTTTGGCTCTACTGCAAGCCAGAAGTGACTCTGACTTCTGTATCTAATGTTATGAAGCTTTGGAAGGAGCAAGACATCTCTCAGAGTAAGAAAAGATCTGTTATTCTGGAATCATTGACAGAATTGAAGCTGACCATTGGGTTCCTCATCGGCTCATCAGTGGAACTAGTCAGACTCCAATCATAAGATATGGCTCTGGCGGAAGAGGCTAGACAAGCTTATTGATTAAGATCTTGGAACACTGATAATATTTGCAAGACCAGCAGATGCTTCCTTTCCTTCATAGATATGTTGTTCGGCGAAAAGCTGGATGACATCATCAAAAAAGCCTTGGGTCGAAAAAGTGTATTTAGCCCTCAAAATCGTAGAAGAAATAGATCAGGCCTTATAGCAAGAAGATCCTAAAAGGACAGAGCTAAAGAATTTCATTCTTACAAGCCAAAGAAAAAGGCATCTAGCCCGTGATCTCTAGAAAGGAGGACAGTTTTTAAACCCTAAGTCCAACTTTCCCGGTTTCCTTAAAAAAACCTGGACATTTCTGAAACCTCCCAGGTCCAAGTTACCCTCATATTGTAGGCTGTTTAAGATCTTTTGTGGGAGTCTGGGCAGGATACATCTCAATTTGTTGGGTTTTACAGGTGATTTCAAAAGGCTATACCTTGGAATTCTGAATAAGACCAGGACTTCACCTCTTCAGAGAATCATAGGTTCCTGTACATATTGAAAAAGAGAAGCCCTCAGACACTGGCCATGTTGTTCACAAAAAAGGGCAATCATTCAGATTCCACCAGCAGAATATTTCAAAGGTATCAATCAGAGATTTACACCCAGGACTGAACTTAAAAGATCTGAATTCATGCCTCAATGCAAAGAAATGCAATATGGAATCCCTGAACACCATATTTTCAGTGACTCAACCTCAAGACTGTATGGATACTATAGATTTCTAAGATCTCTAAGGTTGCAGTAAACAAAAATCATTATCAGTTCATATGTCTGTCCTTTGGTCGAAATACTGCTCCAAGATTTTTTTACCAAGGTGCTTTTACTTGTCGTGGGAGAACTGATCCTGAGATTAATATCTATTACTACCTTGGCAATGTACTCTTTCTTGTTCAGGAAAGGGATATTCTCCTATGTCATATTCAACAAATTATACAAAACCTTCAAAGTCTCTGATGTACCTAAGAGTACATTTCAATACCAAAAAAGGTATGGTAGCTCTTCCATCAAACAAGGTTCTTCACCTGATCATCTCTCATTCAAGTCTTCAAGAATTCCAGCGTCTACACAGCAAAAAGCTTTATGAAAATTTTGACCAATATGTTGTCAGCCATCCCTGAAATGAAATGGACAAGAAAGAATATAAGACCCTTACATTTGACACTTCTACAACAATGGGATAGTTGCTTCAACTCCATGAGCCAACCTATGTTCAGTGATGTTTCAAAAAGAAGCCAGTTGGACAAGCTTGACCACAGATGCAGGCGATTCAGTTGCACAAGCTCTATTTTACTTCTCAAGAAAACTAAAAGGTCTTCACGTCAAAGTTCAACTAGATAATATCGTAGCAGCTGTTTATATATGAAAACAAGGGGGAATGAGGAGAAGTCAGCATTTCAAAGAACCTTCTCCTGTTTTCAGCTGACCTGTTCCCCGTCTCAAGGATTTATCTGCCATTCTCATCCCAGGTATCTACCATATTTCAGCGGATTTCCTCAGCAGATCTCCTCTAAGTTCAAGTTGCTGGTCCTTGAAAAAATGGGAGATCTTTGGACACATTATCCAGTGATGGGGTCATGCCTCCATAGAGCTCATGGCAGATGCCAAGAACAAGAATGTGAACATGTTCTGTGCAAGTGTTCCAAACAGGGGAGCCTGTATGCCATTCTGTGTTTGTAAAAGGAGAAAGCAGTATGTTTTTCAGCTAGAGAAGATAGGCAAATAAAGTGGAATTGAAACTTAGTTTTGAGAGTCTTTTAGGTAGGACATTTGTTCTCTGTATTAGCAGCGTCTGGGGAAACTCTGCTGGAGAAGAAGGGAGGAAGGAGATTGACCTATCACTGCTGACATAACACGGGTCTTGGACCCCTTCTGCACCTCCCAGTCTGATTCATGCTGGAGATGTGGTTCAGTACCCAGGCCCCTTCCACTTATTGACAATCTGCTCCATCAGGGTCCAATCTTCTATTCATCTCCTCAGAATTTGCAATTGGTGGCATGGAGATTGAAAAAACAAAGCTAGAGCAGTTTCATCTGGCTCAAGACACAAGTTTCCTTTTGTGGAGATCAAGAAAGGCACCTGCCTCCATGCCAATATCCCTCTTGTCAATGTGAGAATCAAACCGGACAGGATGTGCCACTTTCGCACCATCTCCATTTTGAGTCTGTGCATTCGTAGAAGGCCCTGAAAGAATCTGAAAATGAAGAGGGATATCAGCATGGAGGTGGGCGCTGAAGATAAACATGTCACTGGCTACTCTGCACTTCTGCAATGCTACCACTTGGAACCATATATAATATGGCAGAGAGGAGGAAGACAGACACATGCACTGGGCACGGAGCTGGATTTGACCTTTCCCCACTCAAACAGGCATCCTGAATATAGAGCGACCTTGAATATTAGGTGAGGTCAATATTTCAGGCTAAAATGTATGGAAAAAAAAACAAACCTTGCCTTATATTCAAGCAAATATGGTAGTTTTAAGAACAGTTCTGGAATGTCTTCCCAAGGTTGTTACAAGATTTAATATGTTTCAGAATGTATCTCAGGGAAAGAATGTAGACTTAGTAACTTTTTTGAAGTTCAAGGTTGTGGTGCCATCAGGATACAGAAAGGGTCATAGTCTGTATGAGTACCACTGCCAAGTAGATTGGCTCCAGCATTTTAAGGGCTTGCCATGTCTAGAATGTACCATTACTTCAAGGTATAAGTACTCATTCAGTTAGAGCAGCGTTTACTTCTTGGTCAGCAGAGATAGTGGTTTCCTCTGAAGGAATTTTCAAGACAGTAACTTGATAATCTTTTTCTACCTTACTAAAGCACTATAAGCTGGATCTCCATACACCAGAGATGACCTCTTTTAGGAAAGCGGTCTTAAAGGGATAGTAATACTTAAAATGTAAAAAAAAATATGTTGTAGGGTTTATCCTCCTGAGTAAAACAAGAGTACTCCCACTGCTGAGAGGTGTTTTATTCAAAAGTTAGTAATTTTCAAAGTTGAATTTTTTAGGTGCAATATCACAGTGGCCTGAAATTGTACAGTGGCGCTGTTGCTACACCATCCTATGGAGATTTATGGTCAACTGACCAGAGTTGTCCATAGGATCGTGTAGCAACAGCGCCACTGTACAATTTCAGGCCACTGTGATATTGCACCTAAAAAATTCAACTTTGAAAATTAATAACTTTTGAATAAAACACCTCTCAGCAGTGGGAGTACTCTTGTTTTACTCAGGGGGGATAAACCCTACAACATATTTTTTTTTACATTTTAAGTATTACTATCCCTTTAAGCTACTTGTCTTCTGGTCAATAAAATTGTTTTTCCTGCTGTGGTTACCTGAGCATTTTATTTGCTCTCCCACCCTTTTTTTTCTTTGTTGGTTAGTCTGCTTGAGTATATCCCTCTGAACAGCCAATATAAGGGAAAATTGTACCAACTTACTGTGGTTTTCCTTTCCTGGCCATTATCTACGGCAGGAAGCACCAGGAATACCCACTCAAGTTCTTGGAGATGAAGCGGAGGGGTGAGATTTACAAGTTTGGATTGTTTCCTGTCCTGACAGAAGCTTAATCTGTTGGTAAATCCTACTAAAGATGACAGCTAGGAAATAAAAAGTACAGTAATTTGGTATATTTTCTCTTTTTGTGTGACGAGAAGTATGCTGTGATGTAAGGTGGGGGGATTGATAAAGAGAGAGAAGATGTGTGCTTTATTGTGTTATAATAGGAAATGTGGAGATGGATATGGAAATTCACTCATCATTGCCCTACAGAACAGAGCAGCTTCTGAGGGCTACATATTGCCCACCACTGCTCTACATGGACATTAGTCTCTGGCTGTCAGGGAGAGCCTGGTTTAGTCTCCTGCACACTGACTGAGAGGACTGTCATTTGCAACACCAGCCCCTTGAGGGCTAAAGACGTGTACAGCGCATTGCACCTCAGTGCTAAAGGACTTTTATAAATGGCACCACAGGTTATACAAAACTGAGTGCGCTTTTCAAAGGGCAGCATAGACTTTAGGGGAGGTTGCAGTTTTACAAAGACAGTTATTGTGCCTCTTTGTGAATGTGCACAAGATTGTCTTTATAAGATGTATGTTGTGAGACAGTATAATCCTTTGCAATAGATTACTGCAACTACAATCCTAGGTTAGCATTTCAGTTATCACATAACATTTACCCTCCTTTTCTAGAAAAAGGAGGAACAAACATATGCAGTAAATATATTGTAATTCCGATGGGCTGTGCATAAATATGCACACGCAGAATATATGATCATGCACTTTGTTTTACAGAGGCTTTAGATTTGTGCATCGATCAAATTCCATTCTCCCGAAGCCACAATACACAAAGGTGTCTGCTTCTCTTCAGACAGGCAGTAGCTGTGCACACAAAGGACATTTTGTTATGTTAAGGTGTAAAGTGTGCAAATGATTGATCTGTACACAGTGTAGAAAAGGCACAGACCTCCTCTACTAGTTAGTTACGTCACTCTAAATTGAAAGATGCAGGTATTCAGGTAGTTCTGTGCACTAGATAAGACCAGATGTCCCATTAGGCAAAATAGGCAATTGCCTAGAGAGCCATGTTTTGACAGGTGCCTAACTATGCTGGCCACTCCCTCATTATGAGTTATGGATGGGACCTGACAGCTCTCACTACCCACTCAACAAACACCATCTGCTGTTTTATAGTGCCTGGTTCATTTTCCACTTTATCTAACCCTTTTGTGGTTATTTTTTATTTTATTTTTACCTCCTGGATGTTAGAGAGGTCTCCAGTGTAAGAAACATCTAAAGCCATTGTCTGAGGGGATTTTACATGCCAGGAAATACTAGATGAAGCTGGGAGAACATGATCATGTTAAAAAGTGGTCTGGTTGTGGCACTTTAAATAGGTTGTGGCACTTTAAATAGGAATCGTACCCTGGTACAAGCTTTCTTAAATTATACTACATGTAGCATTTATGGCAGAAATGGTACAGGATCAGTGCTTATAAAGAAAAAGGTGCTAACAAATAGCTTTTTCAAATAGGCCATGTTTCGCAAAATGCCACCTCGTGTCTTCATCTGGCCTATATGCCATCAGTTTTACAGCACCTATTTAGATAATGTGTTTTGTTTGCTCTCTACATAGAGAGGCTGTGACTGGTCTTATGATTTCAATTATTTATGATATTAAAAAATCAATATATAAGGAATAATATCAATTATAAGGGAGACATGTTACATCTATTGGCCTCAGCTGAGCAAAGTAGGGTCTACTTACTTGAGTTGACAGAAAAAATACAGTAATTTAGCTCTCAAAATGTGAGAGCCTATCAGCTGGGGAGCAAAATGGTGACACCTTCACAATTCAGTCTCATTGACCTGTATATACAGTTTCCATAAACCCTAGTGAAACGTTTCCAATGCTGACCATAGGGGAAAAGCCCAAGACCTCATCAGTTTGGGGCTGTGAGCGCAAAAAAAGGGCCGTCTTAGCCCTACAATATCTCCTCCATTCACTAACTCTCTTGTTCACCAACCAGCGAATAGGTTGTGGTGTCTGCAAAAATAAACTGCATTTTGTTTGTTTTACTTAAAAAACTGAACTTTTCTTTTTAGCAAAATGGGAAAAATATTTAATGCATTTTTGTCAACCATTAGTGAAACAAGACCTAAGCATGTTACCTCATACCTTCAATACCAGACACTTATGAAAGATTCTCACTGCAAGGCTTAATAATTAATCACGGATGCCCTAGAACAGGGCTGTCCAAGTTCAGTCCTCAAGTGCCGCCAACAGGTCAGGATTTAAGCATTTCCTTGCTTAAGAACAGGTGAATTAATCAGTGGCTCATTCATTTAGACTGACTCACCTGTGCTTAATCAGGGAAATCATTTAATCCTGTACTGTTGATGGGCCTTGAAGACTAACCTTTGACAGGCCTGCCCTAGAACCTGTCCTAAACAACCCCCATCTCACATAACTGTGCATGTTTTCAGGATATTCTGAACGTAGATCTTCAGATTCAATGATCCACTTTTATTCACCTGTGTTCACGTTAGAAGATTCTGAACACCCCCTCCCCCATGATAACAGGTCTGAGCTCCCTTTCCCTTGATTATCAGTAGTCACCCACTGGCTTTTTATCTGTTTGATTATTGGGCAGCAGAGGACTATAGGAACTGTAGTACAACAAAAGATAGAGTATAGAATGCCGACCCCTTCTCTTGGGTTGCAATGCTTCCCTAAAGCAAGCCTGCATGTGTAACTTTCATAAGTGTCTGGTATTAATCCTTCAAATGCCTGAGAGGTAGGAGGTGGCAAGCTTATAATCACAAACCATGCAAATATGAAAACAGAAATGACTGCACCACAACCACTTTTTTTTTTTTTTTTTTTTTTTTTTTACAGAAATTGGTCTTTATTAATTATGTCCACTCATTTGCTAAGGCTTACTTCTTTATTTTTATTTTTTTTATTTTATTTTAGTAAAAACGGACCTCTGCTACGTTCAGCACTCAGAAGTCTGTACCGTAAATAGCCAACTCCAAACCCACTTTAATGACTAGCATACTGAATATATATATTATTGCCATTTCACAGGTGAGTGTTTCTCCAGAATTTCTACAAGAGGTTTCCAGAATTTGCATTAACAAAAGGGATGAGCTGTAGCACAAGTCAGATATATTCAACCAAATGCAAGTTACTGGAAATGGTGCATAAGAATCCCTTTTAAAGATAGAACATCCTTGGCCCTCCAATTGTTGGGGACTACAACTTTCATTATCCCCAACCAGCCAAAGGCTGGTTGATGATGATGATACGAGTTGTCCTCAACAGCCAACGACCCGAATTTTGCCTACCACTTAATTATACATAGAAATATATTTAACCATACATTAATCAAAGTGTAAGAATTTGGAATATTCAGTGAGACCTTCAAAAGAACATCGAGTTTGTCCTGGTTATCTACAATAAGGTCACTTATCAATAGATAGAAACACAGTGCTGCTTGTATTGTCCTCAATCTACCATCAGGAGTTATACATACATTATACAGAAATCTAACAATGGCTGAGCCAGGATAGCACTCTTCTCAAAATGCATTCAAAGAGGGCCAGAACAGCGCAGATTTTGTGTTTAGAGAAAATAGGAGAAAAAAAAATGTGGCGCCCAAAAGGTTAATACAACACACTCTAGCTAGAAATAAAAGAACGAGACAGGAGAAATGCCCTATATAAGCTGCTACAATCCCCAGATTGGTGTGTAAGCAATCTAATCTACAAGGAAAACATATGTCTATATAGGGTGAGTGCTAAAATAAACACAAATATAGAGTACAGCCTCAGATATTACTATTATAGATGCACTAACTCGGAATAAAGGTATTGATGTTTAACCCCTTAGTGACCGGCCGTGCGCACACGTGGCCGTCACTTAACACCTGGCTAAGAATGTTTTTAAAAATATTCTGGAGTCCCCGAAAGGCATGCAACCGCGCGGGGACCCGGACTTCCGGGACAAACATGTACATCCTCTGTCACTAAGTGACAGTTTTTGTGGGACGTACATGTACGTCCATTGTCGGGAAGGGGTTAATGAAACAATATAAAAATATACACAAAGTACTATAAAAACAAACACTTAATACAAATACATATCTATATATATCTATAAAAATATCTCAGATGCAATAAATGTAAACAGATAGCGCCACATGTATATATAAAATACGTCTCTAAACTCTAGCGCCCGGGGCTAAATGTAACAAAGTTCACTGTGGGCTGTCTGGTCTTTACCTCTCCCAATGGATGGAGACTTGTTGCTCCAAACTCAGCTCCCCCGACTGTTACGAAAAACCGCTCGTGATGCAGCAACAAGTCTCCATCCATTGGGAGAGGTAAAGACCAGACAGCCCACAGTGAACTTTGTTACATTTAGCCCCGGGCGCTAGAGTTTAGAGACATATTTTATATATACAAGTGGCACTATCTGTTTACATTTATTACATCTGAGATACTTTTTTAGACATATATAGATATGTATTTTTATTAAGTGTTTGTATTTATAGTACTTTGTGTATATTTTTATATTGTTTCATTAAACATCAATACCTTTACTCCGAGTTAGTGCATCTATAATAGTAATATCGGAGGTGATCTCTATATTTGTGTTTATTTTACCGCTCTCCCTATATACACATATGTTTTCCTTTCATATTTTGTGTTTCCCTGCTTTTGCACAGGTGGTTCATTTAAAGTGACAGTAATGTTTCACAACAACAGCAGTCCCAATTAATCTTCATAGTATTTGAGCCATAGAAAGTGTTATTTCATTACTGTAAGCATTGCAGTTCAAGAGTAATTGAATGATAAAGTATCCCCCTCCCTCCCCTTTTACCTAGTGTAAGCCGCCTCCCCTCAGAAGTGGAATCCAGTCCATAGACCAAACAGCTCACATCAAGGGTCAAAATTCTTACTGTGAGAACAATGAAAACCCTGCCCCCATTGACAGGTTGTTCAGCTTTTTCCCTTATCTTGATTGAAGATTGTCCCTCTCTGCAATCTACCTGGGCACTTCCTGCTGCTCTAATCTAAGCAGTGTTACATCAGTAAAAGGGGAGGGAGGGGGATACTTTATCATTCAGTTACTCTTGAACTATAACTCTGACAGAATTTAAATAACACTCTCCAAGGCCCAAATACTATGAAGATTAATTAGAGCTGATTTTATTATGAAACATTACAATCCCTTTAAAATCACTGAACAAATACAAATCTTTGTAAAGCAGAGATGTCCCCCAAAAACATGCACAGTCTCTGCCCTTTTTGAACACAGTTTAAGACCAATGTTGTATTACGTTCCACAACATGAAATTGCCCAAACTGCACCTGAACAATTCTAAGTGAGCACTGAAACTTTAGTTTTATTAAAAATATATATTTTATAGTTGTTCTCCTACAGAGTTAAAAACAACACAGTTGGGAGAATTTTTTTATTCATAATAGAGTGCAGAGTTTTCTAGGAAACCTTTGAAACATGGCCAACTGGTGTCCAAGAGGCAGTTATTTTTTTAGGACACATTTCATGGGAGATCTCGGGCCACTGATTATGGTTCCTTGTAGTAAATGATTGGAACACCACCACCTGGTGACCACAATGGAAAATTGCCATTAAATGTAAAGAAAAGTATGAGCTGTACTCCCAGTTAAGTATGACTGCCAGTATCCTACTCCGCAGGAAGAGCCCTAACCTGGAATTTAATAAAGGAAACAAACTAGGCCTTTCTGCAGTAAATTCCAGCCTACACTACAGGTATTATCAGGGAGGGAGTTGATTATGTGCTAAAAAGAACATTCATATAAAATGTTACTCACACAGGAATTAGCCAATGTGGATGAAAGCTACAAATTCTAAGTAACCTAAAGCCATTTGCATGAAAACTAAACTGGAGGAATTGTGCAGTAAGCCAACTGTAACACAGCGACAAATAAAATTCCTGATGATTTAAAATGTGCTTTTAACCCCTTAAATGTTAGAGAAGTCACCAACATTTTGAAATGTGATTGATACTACATTAGCACAAAAAAGGTTAAAACACCCATTTAAATCAGTGGAAATCTGAAAAATGTATATTTGTCACTTATGGCACAGTTGGTTAAACAAAACTCCTCTATTTTGTGACCAGCAATGCACAGATGGGTTAAGTGAAGCCCAGCCCGTGGCTGGTGGGGAATGATGTAAGTTGTACTCTAACAGCAGATGGAGGGCCTCACAATGCCCACAACTCCACAAACAGGTTCCAAACATAAACTGTGCAATAACACCCTGGATATTGCTTATTACTTTGTATTGGAGAGTGGGGAATGAAATGGATTACAAAGCAATTCTGCCTTGTTCCATCCTGCTTTGGTTATCTTTCATTTAAAGGGGAACAATGCCCTAAGAATAAGTGGCTGTTAATTTGTTTAACAGGAGGATATACCTAGGTAATTATTATTCAAACAACAGTGAATTATTTGTATTTAATCTTTCTTGTACTCAACTGCTAATTGTTTAAGTTTAAAATATGAGAGAAAGTGTAGATGACTTCTCCAATTCCTATGTTATTATATGGAGTCTATACACTAACATTTCTCCAACACTGGAGATCTTAGAGATTAGGCTCAACAGAATAACATGGGAAAGGGAGAAGTGATGTCACTGTAGAAGTCATATCTGCCTTATCACCTCCTTATCACGCTTTATTGCATAACCCCCCGACAATGGCTAGTGATCCCTACGAGTCACTCAAGACAACTGAAGACCACACAGAAGTGCGATCTAGAGAAGAGGTAGTCAGTCCTGGTCCTCAAGAGGTACCTGCAGTGCATGTTTTCAGGATATCCAAACTAGAGTACAGGCAGACTAATTAATGGCTCAGTCACTTTAATTTAGTATACCCATGCTCACCCAGGGATTTCCTGAAAACATGAACCATTGGTACCTTGAGGACCAGGGTTCACTACCCCTAAAGACAGACTTCAACAGAGATCATTATATACAGCAGATTAAAGATACAATGCAATAAATACATTGTTAGCTATAAAAATCAGCTGTATGGAGGATGCCTACATCTGCTAGGGTCTTATGCATACAAGAAAAGTGGAGTCATTGTGGAACAAACCAACTGCACCAAAAGGGGACTAATAACACTTCCCAGTGAATTAAGAAAAGCTTTTAACACACTGAATGCGAATGAGGTATCCAGCTCAATATACTGCAAGGCCTTGTAGACCTTTCTAGCATTCAAGGAGTTAAAAGAACAATTTAAAATCAATGGGAGTTTTGGGAATATTTGTTTTCGAGTTACAGATGTTTGCCCTTCAATTACTCCACTTGTCTTCCTAGCATTCATGGTTCCTCTTCAATGGCTCAAAAGTCATATGTTATTTTTAAGCAGGCTTCTAGAAGTCTTTTCCTATTTAACCACTTGGGTCAGTAAATATGCCACCAGACTAGGGGTTAAATTAGATTTAATGCCAAACCAGAAAAAACATTTATATAAAATAAGATTTATCGAAAATTAAATGTGTATTTAAAATTATGGAACATTGGCATTTTTCCTTTAATTTTTATTACAATTTCCATTATGTGTGATCTGCAGGGCTGGGTGATGTTTGTGAATTTGCAATTAATGGGCTTGAAGAGAGAGGATAGAAATCTCCCACAAGCACAGAGGGAAGCTCTGATGTCACCCAGCCCCGCAGATTATAGAAACCTGCGGGGGTAACAGAGTGATCATTTTTAATCTATGGGTACTCTGTTCCCATAGTTGTGAGGACACTGCATAGAATTTAAAAGGCTTTTATATTGACATTTTACTGCTCCATTAAATATAACTTTTGCTTTAGTAAAAAATGGGTCTGTGCTCTTATTTACAGGTCTAGATAGACTAGAGGGAAAAAGCTGTATATCATTAAAGCATTTATATTGTTTATAAATAAGGAATTGTTTTAGTAACCAGAAAATAAATGCATTTTTCTAGTAAAGATTTTTAAGCCAATCTAGATCGATTAAGGTGATTTGGCATGGGTTGAACTTGATGATGATGTGTTTTATTTTTTATTTTATTTTTTTTTCAACCTCCTCAACTATTTAACTGTATAACTTGTAGTAGCAAAGTTACCTTTTTTGAAATCAGACAATCTAACCTAGCTAACAGATTTTATTTAGTGAAATGTTCTCTGGTTCAATTTCACAGAGGGCTTGTTGGCATGTTTCCTCCCAATTGTTTCATACTACTGGTCTCTAGGATGGGTCAGGATAGTACTCAACAGGTGTATGCATATATACGGAAGCAAATGACAATTTCCGTTGAGTTAAATGACACTTTTACCTGTACACTAGTGATGTCATCAATAGATTGTAGATATAGACCTCTATACAATTCAAAGGGGAAAATTCCCATTTAAATCAACAGGAATTATGGTTTGTCCACTATAATGCAGTTAGTTTATGCCAGCATTGCTCCATTTTTCTCTTTGGGATTATGACCCTTACTTGTCTGTGGAAACAGAGTCCCCTGATCAACTCAGTGGCCTTGTTTCCAAAAACAGCTCCATGTCTTCTTTATTCTATTTTTAGCATATCCTATATAACAATTCGCTAAATGTTTGTCAGAAGCTGTCATGCGCAGTACACTCGGCTGAGCATGCTGAAGTCATGCGCAGTACAAACTGACTGCGGCGCGGCTGATAACGGAGTGGGGCGATCCAAATTCAGACCGTAGTCCTCTTTGCGCACCAATTCAGAGCTCCCCGCTCCATAATCAGCCGCGGTGCAGGCAGTCTGTATTGCGCATGACTGCATCGCAGCCATTGCTGGGTGGCACTGTGACCCGTGTACACTGGCTCTTCAACTAGTAGAGCTATATTTCAATACTAACAGGCTTGTAGTTTAAGCGCAGTTGAATCCAAAAGGATCCCTCTCCCACCCCTTCTGAACACCTCCCATCAGTTGTGGAATCCGGTCATGGGACAGGACAACACTCAACTTTACTAGTAAGTATAAGGAAAGCCCTGCCCCACCCCTTGACGTAGATGTTCAGGGTTTTCATTATACTTACTGAAGTTTGTCCCTTGCAGCTCTCCATCTGGGCCAGCATGAGAGGTACAGTGATGCAGGTGAAAGGGGCAGGAGGGGGAATCCTTTTAAATTTAATTGTGCTTGAACTACAAGCCTGTTGGTACTGAAATATAGTGCTACATGCTAACAATAGAATAAAGAAGACTTGGAGCTGCACTTTATTAGAAGTATTACTATCCCTTTAAGCAGCAAAAAAGAAGCAATTCTGGAGCTAGCCAACTGCATTACAGGAGACAACTAAAAATTTCCAGAATTCCCACTAATCAAAACTGGGCTTTTAACCCCCTTAATGCTAAACAGGTCTTTAAGCAATGCATTGGCAACTTTTTAGCATTTAAGGGGTTAAACATACATTTTAAATCAATGGGGACTTATATTTGTCACTCTATACTGCATTTCGTCTGCTCCAGAATTCCTCCTCTTTTCTTTAGTGCTCAGGTCCCTAGAAGTTTTCCAACTCTACCTCTCATCAGAGGGTTTCTGAACAGTGTCTGAGCTCAGCTTGGCATGATTAACACAGTTCAATTAGAGAGTTGTACTGTATCCAGGGCAAGAATTAGCTCATTGCAAGTGGAAAATTCCCTTACCAGGTAATTCAACCATCCGCTCATGAAAGCCACTAGTCTCTATTTAGATTTCTCTTTGCCTCTAAACGTGTACAGTGTTTTCCTGGTCGTTTAGTAAAGGTGTATAGGAGATTGGCCATTAGGACATTACTATTAAACCTTTGATTGCCAGAGAGGTATACAACATATTGCAACGCAATGCATTTGATATCTCTCTGGCACTAAAAAGGGTTAAAACGAGACTGGACAATGGGTGCTGAGAAGAAACACCAACACTGAAATCTGACAAAGGTTCAACTAGTATTTTACAGAGGGAAGAGTGGAACCAGGGCCAGATTTCCCATTAGGCAAAATAAGCAAATGTCTAGATCACCCATTATTCACAGTAAACACTCTCAATAGATTCTAATAGGGATTTTAACCTATTCAATGCCAGAGAGGACACAAAAGTTAAAACTCCCTATTTAAATCAATGAAAATTTGGGGATTTTTTTTTTTTTTTTGGTCCACTTTGATGCGGGTGGTTTGCGTCAGAATTATACAACTTTTATCTTTTATACACAACACCCCCGCAACCCTGTTGTACGATGCCCAGTTTATTCACTTGTTTATCTATTCCTTTACTGGCTATTACATAAGCCCCTCAGATTTTAAAGATGGCTCCAAAGTACTGTAAAGCAAAGCATTGGAGACTTCTCTAGTAAGCAAAAGTTTAAAAGATTTTTAATGCTCGTCTGTTATAGGGTAAGAATGTTTTCTGTGACGGGGAACAATAGATGGTGTGAAAAATCCTGTGATGAGTGGGTGTGACAATGGGAGGAGCTAAGGATGCCTGTGGTGCCCTGCTTAGTTGTGTTTGAGATGTAAATCCTGCCCTGAACAGAACAACTGTGAGCAAAACAGCTGCACCATGCACATTAGCTAAACATTCCCATTGAGATTACTCAATGCCTATAGTCCTTCCCCACAGATACTTCCAGTTTTACTTTTATGCATATACCCTTAACCCTTTGAGTACCCATCTGGCACTCAAAGGGTTAAGTATCCTGAACTGGGCTTAAACAATACATGCATGTTAGATTGTCTGTCCTCTTTCATATTCTCAGACAAGAGAATTCGTTTAACTCTTTGAGTGCCAGAGAGGCATCCAATGCATTGCAATGCAAATCGCTGGATACCTACCTCTCTGGCATTCAGAGGCCTAAGTTAGAAAAGGCCTTTCCAAATGCACCCAATCCTGCATTGAAAAAGGGTGTTTTTATTCTATTAAAAAATTAAAAGGCTTTAGGGAGTGTTTAATCATTTTAAGAATCACCTCATTCAAGTACAACAGTGAAAGGAATGCAATGCTAGCAGTTTCCAGAAGTGGAAGAGTTAATGTAGTGTTAAAGTGTATGTGCTACAGGACCCACATGTATGTTATCATTGGTGTCACAGTATTTTAATTTGGGACTCCATGTCTAGTACCTATGATGAGTGTATAAAGTCATTCTGGAATTTGTCATGGTCTCGCCCCACCAATCTGTCACAGTTCTCCTTTAATCTCTGCAATCCTCGGATTTTACCATTACCTTCTCAATGGTGACTTATTTGTATGGTCTTGTATGTGTTTTGTCTTGGTGACATTCATAAAGAAATTAAGAGTAATTCTGAAAAAGCAAATGCACCACAAAGGACATAATCCTCACTGATTTAATGGAACAGTAATACTTTTATGAAGCATATATATAATTTTTTTTTTTTTTTTCAGGACTTTTCCTGTTGCGAAAAACCAAGGCTACTACTTGTGCTAAAATACTTTATTGAATAGCCACTTTGTTTCAGTGTTTGGATATTTTTACAGTCAGCGGCATAAATTATCCATCAGAACTAATGAAACAGTACCACCTAGTGGCTGTTTTTATAGAATCTTTGACTGAAGGGGAAAAAAAAAAAAAAAAAAAAAAAGAGATGAAATCACTTAAGAGTGAGCAGTTTTAACCTCTTAAATGATCTAGCAGTGAAGAGTAGCCTTATTTTAATTAGCAGGAAAAGTATACCTTTAAATGGTGCTTTTGACCACTTGAATATAGAGATCTCCAATAAATTCTACCATTGGAGGGGTTAAAAGCCCCACATAACTTAATGGACCTTTGGGGAATTTTATTTTCTCCCCTGTGGTGCAGTTGGTTTGTTCTAGAATTGCACCTTGTTTCTTTGTGCATAGAGCCCAGAATATGGGTTATTTGCTATGTTTGTTTTCTTCACTTTCTTTTACGAAACTATTCAGATTCTCCTGTCTCGATGGCTTGGCGTTTTTAGTGAAGATGGCAGCAGCTCTTGCGGATTACCTGTTGACCTTCAATTCTGGCATCTGTACCTTCTAATGTGGAAGAGAACAACTTTTGTATTGTCTTAAATACTTTCTGCAACCAGTTCTCCATGATGACCTTGTGGATTCTTCTTTTGATTTGTAGGTGAACATTGTGGTTTTATCAACAAATCTCTAGTAGATGTTCTACTGATTCGATGATGGAGTGGCTGGTTAGAAGCTGACCTGGCCATATTGTCTAGTTCTCCATTTTTATACAAATGGCTCCACTATGTTGTGAATGGCAGGCAGAGTTGAGTATTTCTGCAGATACATACGCTTTACCCAGTGGTGAATGGTAGAGTGCAAAGTGGATATCTCACAGGGCACCTGCTGGAATCCACAGTGCTTTGTTCTGTTCCTGATCCACAATGGCCAGTATCTGAGTGCAAATGCTAAACAGGGCACCACCCTGGATCACAGCTGGAAGACAAGAAAATCAGGACAAATGATGTTAACAAGTGATGCATGGCCTCACCGAACAGTCATTCAAAGTAGAGCAAATTACTTGCACTTTAGCAGACAAATACAAATTCCCTAAATAACAGATATAGACTGATCATTGAAATGATGAGTGAAATATATATACTATCCCAAAAGCTTTACAGCAAGAGGAATAATAAACTCCATTCGCCAATCAAAATGTATAGTTGGGCTCTTCTGAGAACAATCAATCAGTTTTTCCTGTGAATGCTATTGGTTCCTGCTTTGATTCGGAAAGGACCACTTGTTACATTTTTACTGGCAAAATGGCTTTCAGTATGTCTTTTGTTGTGGGGCTTTTGGGGTAATTAATATATTTTATTTGTATTTATAGTTACCTGTTCAGAGTCTCTATGACCTTCGTTATATTTAAGGTCACAGTTCCTGTTTAAATGGTGCTTTTAATCCCTCGAATGCTATGCGGTTTTCCAACACGACCTGTAGTATTCAAGGTGTTAAAAGCCTTTTCTCCGTCGTCCAATACAGGTTACTGGTAACTTTGGGTAGGCGATCAGCCCCTTTAATTGTAGGCAGGAACAATTCTAGAATTGTATGCAAGGGGTGGAGCCTACCTTCCCTTACTGGCTGCAGCTAGCCAACCAGCTCCAGAAGGATTTGTTCCTTGGTGAAGATAACACAGGCAAGAGACCAGTTCTGCTTCAGAAGTTTTTTATTTTTCTGTTATAAATGGAATACCATCATTAGACAGATTACCATAAGTGACAATGCCCTTAGATATGGCTACCTCAGTGACCAGGTGCTTATTGTGGACCTTAAGCCCTGGGGGGAAAATCTTGGCTACAAGTTCATTCCTCGGGAGTTGCCCACCGAGGCTTCTTCTTAAAACATGGTAATCTGATGAGAAGATCTGCAGGAAAGGTGAGCAACCCTTTGAGTGCTGCAGGTCTACATGTCTCACAGTGCCCCTCCGCACAGGGGTTTTCATCTGGAGTTCCTATTGCACACTCCTGCACTCATTGGGTCTATCTGTATGTCTGTTGGGTGTTTTGGAGCAGGTTTATGGGGTACTTAAAGGGGAACTTTCACCCCGCAATAACTAAATCTCCACTTACTGCTCACCTGGCGACTAGCTGCTTAGTAGCGCTAGTCGCCAGAAATCTTACCCGGTTCTCAAGATTTCGGCGTTTTACAGGAGCAGGAAGCACGGACATCTCTTCACAGTGACGTCCGTGCGCCTGCGCTGTCAGTCCCTTGTCAGTCCTTTGTGCACCGTACGGTGCAAAAGGGACTGACAAGGGACTGACAGCGCAGGCGCACGGACGTCACTGTGAAGAGACGTCCGTGCTTCCTGCTCCTGTAAAACGCCGAAATCTTGAGAACCGGGTAAGATTTCTGGCGACTAGCGCTACTAAGCAGCTAGTCGCCAGGTGAGCAGTAAGTGGACATGAAGTTATTGCGGGGTGAAAGTTCCCCTTTAACCCTTTAGCTGCTGGTTTTGCATTCATTTGGGGGTTCTCTGATACTTTTCCTACTGTTTCAGTGTTTTTTGGGTATCCTAATATGTTCTAATGATGTTTCACGCATTTTTATTTTTCTATGTCAGTTTTGTAAAATTTGAGTTAAAGGCATGCTTTACCGCATAGGCACCATTGCTCCATTCACTCCTATGGGACTGTCCAGTCTGGGACATATCTCTGCAACAGTTTTACCTAGCGACTTCAGAGATGGCTCATTTTACTTGTCTGCCCTTGCTCTATCATTCGGCTCATGTTTCTAGTGTGTTGGGAAACTACATTTCCCATGAGCGCTTGCTTCGTATGCTCCTTTCTGATTGGATCCTGCCGCGGCAGCCATTTTGTGCTATTTCCAGAACTAGTATCCTACGCAGGGCTTGGACTCACATTCTTGCCACTCCTTCTCCTGCCAGATAAATTTATTTTAGCGATTTCTGGGGTGAAACTTTAATCCTACAGACTGTAATTGGGTGATTTCTTATACAGTAAGGTTATTTGACACTGTGAGAATGTCTATACTGTTGGAGCCAGACCTAAGACTAAGGATGCTGGGGTCTCTGTATCCCCTATTGCGCATTGCTCTTCCTGTCATTCAGGGTTACCTAGAGAATTCTCAGGTCATTTATGCCCAGCATGTTCTGGTGTCCCATAGAGTCTTCCAGGGACCTCCAGCCATGCATTAAAGCCAGTTTGGGTGCTACTAGGGACCTTAGGTCCACATTGCAACTCTTTCCATCCCAGTTACAGGGGGTCTTTCATTCTTGGCAGACCCCCTCCTCCGTCAAGACTTCCCTGCCAAAACCTCAGGGTTACCTGACATGTCAGATTCCTCTGAGGAGAAACTGCTGGTGGATTCAGATGTTGAGGAATGTTCTGCGGTGGGCTCCTCTCAGTTTTTTGGGGACCCTTTGAGGCTGATCCTGAGCCCTCAGGTGAAGGCCTGATCAGGGCTGTTTTAAATACCCTAAACATTCCTTTATTGCAGGAGGCTCCTTCTGATGTATTTCAGAAGCCTAAAAAGCCCTTTACTTGCTTTCCACCTAACCCCACTTTTGACCGCCTTGTGTCTGAGTGGAAGTCTCTGGACAGGAAACGTTCTGTCTCCAAGAAATTTGCCAAGCTTTATCCCTTCTCTGAGGCTGCGCTTGATCAGTGGGTTCATCCTCCCAAAGTGGATGTTCCTATCGCCAGGCTATCCAAGTCTACTGCCTTGCCAGTGTCTGAAGCATCTGCTCTAAAAGACTGGTGCAACAAGAAACTTGAGGTCTCCCTCAAGTCCATCTTTGCCACTGCTGGTTCTACCATGCGTCCAGCATTCGCTGCTGCATGGGTGAACCGGGCCATTGCGGTCTGGACTGAACAGCTCACTCTTGCTGTACATCAGGGTGCTCCTACTTCAGATATGTTGCGCCTGCTTACCAACAACAGCAGTATGTTTCTGCTGCCTTATTTGATGCCATCCGTTTGGTGGCTAGGGTTTCCACCATGTCTGTGGTTGCCAGATGGGCTCTTTGGCTCAAGATCTGGTCTGCTGACACTGCCTCCAAGAAAGCATTGTTCTCCTTGCCTTTTCAAGGCACTTCTTTGTTTGGGCCAGATCAAGGATCTGATCAGTGAGGCTACAGGGGGTAAGAGAACACTTCTACCCTTAGTTCCTAGGAAGAAAACACTGCTTAAGCGTAACTGGTATTTTCATTCCTTTAAGAATGAGACCCTTCCGGCGAACCAGACTGTTCCCTCAGCTCCATGTACCTCCTCCAAATCCAAACAGCAATAGAAGCCCAAGGTCTCTTCCAAGCCTTCTTTAGCATGACTCACTGAACCCAGGTCTACATTCTGCTCTGGGTCGTCGTCTGAGTCACTATAACAACATTTGGGAGGATTCAGTGGCGGACCCATGAGTTTTACATGTGGTAACAGAAGGGTACAGGATCCCTTTCGTCTCTCTTCCTCCCTTTCGCTTTCCTTCCTTCTCATATGCCTTAGGGTGCAGAGAAACGTTGTCTGTTTGACGGCACTATTCAGGCTTTTCTGGACAAGGATGCTGTAGAGCCGGTTCCAGTTCAGGACAGGGGTGTGGGTTTTTACTCAAACCTCTTTGTGGTCTCCAAGAAGGAGGGCGGTTTTCGTCCCATTTTGGACATAAAGGATCTCAATTCTTTTGTGATCCGGACTCATTATCACCAGGAGTCTCTACGAATGGTGATTGCTGCTATGTCTCCGGGGGAATTCCTTGCATCTCTGGATCTTCAGGACGCATACGGTCCTGGCCTTTTTGCAGGACTGTGTGGTAAGGGCCTCAGTTTGAGTTCCCTTAAAGTTCAGACGTCTGCTCTCTCTGTTTTCTTTCAGAGGCGCATTGCCATCCTTTTTGATGTCAAGGTTTTCTTCCAGGGCGTTGCTCATACTCGTCCTGCATTCAAGATTCCTGCTTCTCCGTGGGATCTTAACTTGTTTTAGGGCGTTCTTCAGCTCCCTCCATTTGAGTCTTTGGCTACTACTCCTCTATGCTCGTTGACATGGAGAATGGCTTTTCTCCTGGCGATTGTGTCTGTTCTCCGTGTCACGGAGTTACATGCTCTGTCCTGTAAACCACGCTATTTGGTGTTTCACAAGGACAAGGAGGTGCTTTGTACCGCTCAGGAGTTTCTCCTGAAGGTGGTTTCGGAGTTCCACATCAATCAGGAGATTGTGGTGTCCTCTTTCTGCCCTGACTCCACCTCTGACAAGGAGAGGGATCTCCACTTGTTAGACATGGTGCGTCATCTCAAGTTTTATGTACATTGCACTGAGTCTATCAGGCAATCTGATGCGTTGTTAGTCATTCCTGAGGGTCCTAGGGCAGGAAGATCTGCATCCAAAGTGACTATTACTTCTTGGATCAAGTCCACTATTCGTAAAGGCTTATGAGCGGAGGAAGAAGCCTGTCCCTTTCAGGGTCACGGCTCATTCTATATGATCTATTGGGGCCTCTTGGACTTACAAGAATCAGGCCTCTGATGATCAGTTCTGCAAGGCTGCCACCTGGTTGCCTGTGCACACCTTTTCGAAGCACTACTGTGTTCATGTACTGGCATCAGCTGATGCCAGCTTTGGGAGGAAAATCCAGGAAGCAGTTTTGCCTGTCTAGGATTTTCTTTGGTTCTTGGGGCTTCCTTCACTTTTGAGCCCCGTTGGCTCTAGTTCAGTGTGCTGTGTAACAGTTGGGGTGTTGTTATTCTTGTTCAGTGTCCGTTGACACGTCATTGTTTGTTGGGCTATCTCTGATCTGATGGTTCATATCTGCTCTGGTGACTTTGGAGTCCTTGCCTGGTCCTTGCCCTACTACCTGCCTCTGGGAAACTCAATGGTTGGACATCCCAAAGTTACCAGTAACCTGTATGGGACGACAGAGAAAAGAGGATTTTAGTCTTACCTGTTAAATCCTCTTCTCTTAGTCCATACAGGTTACTGGTCTCCCAGCCTGTGAAGAGACCATGCTTGGCTCTCCTGTGGCAGACCGCGGGGGTCCTTTGGGGTCATGCTCACAGGAGTCTTCTTCCACTATCTAGTCAATAGTTACTGTCTCAAATCTTTCTGGAGCTGGTTGGCTAGCTGCAACCAAGGCGGGAAGGTAGGCTCCACCCCCCTGCATACAATTCTAGAATTGTTCCTGCCTACAATTAAAGGGGCGGATCGCCTACCCAAAGTTACCAGTAACCTGTATGGGCTAAGAGAAAAGGACTTAACAGGTAAGACTAAAATCCTCTTATTTACATCAATGGGACTCTTTATTTGTTAGTTAATGTGCTGCTGGACTGACACCAAATTGCTCAGTTTCTGTCTTTCTAAATGCGCCCCAGGGCATATCAGACCATCATTTGTAAAGACATTTATCATTGATTTTTAAAGGATTTTTTTCAATTATAGCAATTAATTTAAAAGAAAATACGTTGAGTCAGAGAAAAAAATGAAAGTCTTTAAATATAATATATTAAAAAAGAAAAAATTAAGCTGGAAACCGTTTGCTGGCTTTTTTTTTTTTTTTTTTAAACTACTTTGAGACTGTAAGGTGATGTGAGCAGAGTCAAGGTCAGGGCACTCTCTGGTTAAAGCACAGACCAAGAGACATGGCCATGATTCCATAAGGCCATGAAATTATTCTCAAGGTGGTCAAGACTTTTTGCAAATATCAATAAACAGATCCAACTGATTGTTGTATGGATGATACCTGCATAGGTGAGTGCCCCTGTAAAACAAAAATCCACATATTTCAGTGGTAAAATTACCCTTTAAGCACTTGCAAGTTAAGTTAATCGGATTCTCGTTCGTTTTACAGACTCCGTTATATGCTTAATCCTGGCCGGAAAGGTGCATTTAAGGTCTAGATTTGAATACCCTAGCTTCATATTTTTTTTACATATATGAATGTTTGCACTAACAGGTTTAATACATGCAAAATGTATTACACTGACTAGGGTACCCTGCAATGCATTGCCATGTATGGCTATCGGTGTTGGAAAAACAATTTTATACATTCACCCACCAGTAAAATACTTGCTGTATTCCTGCTCAATCTTCTGTGCCATTTCAAATTGCTCTTTGGAATGTTTCTGCGTCACTTTGTCCCTTAGAAATATTGGATCCTTCTGTTCCCTGCAGGAGAAAAAGTTACGAACTGTAAGCAAAACCATCCCATCCTCTTGACAGCTGCTTGTGTGTGCACATTTGCCATCATTATTTTATTTATTTATTTAAGTGTATACAATGCTTTTCAAAGTAAGAATATGCATATTATATATATTTTTTTATATAATAAACATATCAAAAACTAATGATGACATGATAGTTTGTACAGGTCAACCACATCCTGAAGGAGGGAATTAAGTGGGGTAAAGTTTTCAGGATCTCCACACACAGTTCCATTTTTTCCCCCTACTCCAACTTAGTCCATATAAAGACCGAGAAAAACGAAAGGCCTTCCATACTGTCAAACGAGCTCCAACAATTCTCTTTTCTGTAAGCTATCCCTATACTATTAGTTTTATTATTTCATCATTTATTTATAAAATTGCTCGAAGGGAGGAAACGGCATCCAAAAATAGACTGCTTCACTCGAGATCAAGAGGAACACTGGACTTTAAGAAAAATATGGAGGTACCTGGAGGTAGCTTTACAGCTGTCAGTAGGAGAAATAAAACTTTAAACGCCCGTATCTCTTAAACCATAGCGGTTTGAGAGATACGTTTTTTTGCATTTAAATCAGATTTTTAAGCTCTTCTAAATGCAGAGAAGTTTTTTTAGGCATTACTAACACTTTAAGGAGACAACCTAAGAAATATTTATGTTTATCAATTTACTCAAACTAACTAGTAATGGCCAACAGGGAGTGGCAGGTAGGATGGGCAGCAGTGGGGAATGCTGGTGTCTGGCAGGCATGCCAGCTAGTACTGTCTAATATGCATAAAATGACAAATAAGTAAAGCTAAGCCATGAAAATGGCTAACAAAAATGGCCCTTTCAAAATTACATCAGTTACAAATTGACAGTTTTGCTTTAATGCAAATAGAAATGCAGACAACAGACACTGGAGGCCTTCACTCACTGGAGTAAGTTCTCTCATAATAAATAATGGGTGGTTTTTCTCGTCAGTAGATCGAAGTACCAACTGAAACATAGTGGAGGGTCTGTTTTGGAGCCCCCTAGATCTTGGGTCCTTAACGATCGCCAACTTTGTAGTATTGAAAGACTCCCTTAACCAAAGTAAGGGCACTTTACTATTGTCTATTTTATAATGCAGCATATACAATGTAACAGGTGATGTACAGACATGAGACAGTATACACAGTGCATTTAATGTACAGCAAATAAATAAAATGGGCCTTATGTTTAAAAGCACAGTGGAGCAATTCTGGTGTATACCAACTGTGCCATAGGGAACAAACACATATTCCCCAAATTCTTACGGATTTAAATGGGACATTTTAGACTTCTAAATGTTAGAGATGTCTTCATGCAATGATTACAATGCAATGGAGATGTCTTTAGCATGCAAGGAGTTAAAGGTTGTATTGTTTGTCCTAAAATTGGCTCACTTTGCTTTTTAGGGTTTATTCTGTGCAGTCTACTGAGTGTATTAACCCTCTGAGTGCCAGAGGGGTACGGAATGCATTGCTTTGCAATGTGTTCTGTATCCCTCTGGCACTCAAAGGGTTAAGTGGTGCACAACTCTCTGCCACAGACTGTTTTGCCGAGTTCACTTACTTTATCTGCTTAGTGCTTTTGTACCGGATAAATAGTACTATTGGATAGATGTGGACACTGTGCAGCCGCTCAATAGCATGAGGAGCTATGTCCAACAGACAGTGGCAATCCTGTGAAGGAAACAAAAATGCATCCAGTTACAGATAAAATACCATTTAGTCTGAAAGATACAGGTGCATGTGTACAATGGTATAAGTAAAGCAATTCTGAGGCAAACCAACTGCACCACAGGAAACACATACAAAATTATGTTTACTTAAATGAGATTTTAGTTCCCTGAATGTTAATGAGGGCTACAACACATTACAAAGTAGGGTTAAAGGGATAGTAATACTTCGTTTTAACTTTATTTTATTTTGTAGGCAGTAAAAAAACATGAAGAATGATATAAGTCTTATCTCTCAAACCTTTATGGTTTATGAGATATTCACAAGCAAAGTTTCCCCCTCCCGCCCCTTTTACCTACTGTAAACAATCTCTTCTCAGATGTGGAATGCAGTCCATAGACTGGACAGGTAACAGAAGGGGACACTCTTATTCCTATGAAAACAATGAAATCCCTGCCCCCCTTGACAAGCTTTTCAGGTTTTTCCCCTTATCTTAATTGAAGATTGTCCCTCTCTGCAGTCTACCTGGGCAGCTCCCTTCTGCCCTGGCTGAAAAGTGTTACATCAGTAAAAGGGGCGGGAGGGGGACACTTTGCTTGTGAATATCTCTTAAACCATAAAGGTTTGAGAGATAAGACTTATATCATTCTTCATGTTTTTTTAATGCCTACAAAATAAAATAAAGTTAAAACGAAGTATTACTATCCCTTTAAGAACTTGATTTACGTTAATGGGAATATTTATGGCACAGCTGACTTGGGAAACACAGGGACCAAGAGGTAAAGTTTCCTACACTAGAAGGCAGGGCACTTGAAACTGTTAACTTGAACTAAAGAAACAGACTCCTCCCCCTATCAGTGCTAATTTATTCCTGAGACTCCACCTACTAATCAGTTTACATAAAGCAAACAGGAGGTCAAAGTTACCAGATAGAGATGCCAAGAATCATTAACGCACCCCAACCCCTAGGAGAATTTTTCTCAGCCTGGGATGCCCTATGTACCCCAATGGACCAAGAGAAAAGGATGCAATGGCAAGTATGAAAAAAATCCCTTTTCTCTTTCATCCAGTAGGGAACACAGGGACCATGGGATATCCCAAAGCCATCCCAAAACCACAGGATGGGAAAGGAAAATTTAATTCAAACAACTGTAGTTTGAAAACCTTTTTTTGTTAAAAACTGGTAACTGCTGATGAAATAACATTAACCAAGTAGCTCTTAGTGAACATATGAAATGAAGACCAAGTACCTGTTTTTCAGGTCTGTTCAGCACATGCTTGATGTTTAACCCTTTGAGTGCAAGAGGCATGTGCCATTTCTTAGACCCTGCAGGCCAGACACCTTTTTCAGCATTTTTGCAATCCATCTGTTTCGGTATAATTCCTGTAGGTTTCTAGTTACATACGGAAAACTATACTTTTTTGTTTGTTTGCTTATTTTTTCAGATCAAATAGAGTGTTTTCATGATGTCTCAAATGAAGTACAAAAATGTGTGCCCTTCTTAGTAAAAATAAAACCCCCTGAATTGTCTGGGTAACCTCTACAGTTTACTGCTGCTTGCCAATACAACAGAGCATAAAACTCTGCTAATACCCCTCTGTGTTCCTCAGAACCGTAACTCCCAAAACAAGAGGTCTAAAGGCCATTTCCCAGTTGATTTATGGATACGCAATGTGACACAGTAGTCAAAATGTCTTCCCAGAGGTACATGTTGCACCAATGATTTGATTGTCAGCTGTTAGAAGGCAAGTGTCGAGGGAGGCACAGACTGCTTGTGTCACACTGCATATCTCCCACAGAAACACCTTGTGTAAGACTCCTCATTAGACTAGCTCTAAGACCCTTGCTGCAGTAATATACATATACATTCTGTCACATACACATTTAGAGAATGCACATATCCCATAAAAAGAGTGACCACCAACTCCATAATTCCTGCATAGAAACAGGATCCCACAATATTATGCTATACACACACACAAAAGAAATACAAAAATATACGGAAGGAGACTTCCCTGCTATGTGACCTTGGCGGAGAGGTTGTTAGGATTAATATCCCCATATTTATGCACCCCAGATGTACTGGGATTGAAGCGGACTGAAGAACTTTGAATCACTTCTCTAACAAGTTAAAGCACCATATCTCACCCATTTGGCTATGGAGCGGAAGTGGGGGATATCTGTGGGGATCTGAGAACAAACTAACAAACAATACAGGGAGTAACCAAAATATAAAAACTAATCTGAAATAAGAGAGAAGCCCCACTGCTTCCCTAAGAGCACTTTATCAGTCTTTTAAGTAGGCGTCTCAGAAGTAAATAGCACAGATAGAAGAAACTTTACCCCATCTGTGTCACCTATTGGACACCAGGCAAAGGAGAATATGGACAGTGCAGGTTACCTTCTCTGTTATTTCTTTTATTGAGGCCACAGTGGTGACATCAAAATGGCCGCTCCGCCGTTTGTAGTCTATGAATAGACAGTCCTTCACTCCACGCTCTATTGCTTGCTGGGAAGCTTTCATAACCTCTGCAAGACAGGGAAGATTTGTTTGCACTGCTACATTGTAACAAACAATTGTAAATTAGTATAATATGAAGTTCTTGGAACATTATGGTTTCTTTTGGCCTATAAACCACTTTGCTGGCATATACTGGTTATGATTTGAGGGAAGGAGGGCTTGAGAACAGATTATGCACTCACCCAGCGGACATCTACAGAACTTCCCAGGAGACTCCTTGACCAACATATCCTTCACAGCATCAACAAGAGGTCCAAGGATGAGTACTGGCCTAGGAGAAGTGCAGTCTACTCTCTGGACCCGCTGGTATGCCAAGCTCACAGAGTCTACAGAAAGACATAAGGGAAACTGAAGAAGTGTACCTTTGCAAAACAAGAGCGAATAGGATGCTAGAGTAATGTAATTTTCTACTGAACTCATTACGTGCATATCACAATAGCATTTTGACACGCTCTACCCCATCAATTAACTCTGACAGTATTATCAATTAATGGCCATTAAGCTTACCATCCAGGAAGGGAATAGAGTCAGTACTAATTGTGTCCAGGCCTTGCAGATCCTTGCCGTCTCGTGAACCACTTCGCTTATGTTTGTGTTTCCTGCGGAAAAAGGACCTCCTGGCAGCAGCAGACAGAGTTTTGCCTGCTGCTCCCTCATCTCGCACTTCTGACACACTGAGTCTTCTGGAAAATTCCTGTTCCATCCTAAAACAAAAGGTGTAATGATTTTTTATTTACAATCTCTGGGAGGACACATTAATACTTTCCTATAAACTTCCAAGAACTACCAATGTATTGAATAGTACCAATAAGTTACCAGGCAATTCCATTGTAAAATACACCTCCTGTTCCATAGATATACAAAACCAGACAAGAATGTTGGTTTCCTACAGTGCTAAGTCTCAAGTTATGGAACACCCAGAGCACCTTTACCTTTGCTTCCACCATCACATACACCATGTATATTTGATTGCAAATCTTTACTGTTGTGAATTACTGTTGAAAATGTTTCTCATTTTCAAAGCTGGAGGCTTTATTTATGTTTTGCAGATTATTTTCATATTTATAAGGATATAATTTTCTACTCCCTTAATTTCGTTATTCTTGACAATGGATATGTGTAAGAAATTTGGTTCATTAATTGTCCACTAGAAAGTAAATAAGATGTGCTACCAAAAGGGGTAAAAATGCACTAGACACACGTGCCATTAAATGGGTTACTATTACAAGTATGAAAAGGATGATAAAACAATAGCACATTTGTGGGTCACAAGCAATTCTGATTGGATTGGTTATTTGCGGGGGAAAAAATTGATTACTTTTCTATTAGGAGGTGGTTAACTGGATTGGTTAGAGTGTAACAAGGTGCCACTGTTTGTTACTTGTGTAACTGAATGAAATTCCATTCTACTGATAGTGAGTGAAGGTTCCATTGGATTATTACTTGTGTAATAAGAGGGCTCATTGGACTGGTTACTTGTAAGTTAGGATGTAGCCCCCTCCCTTACTTAAAGTCCCAAACATATAGAATGTATTGTTGTGAATCTGCTTGCTTCTAAAGAGAGTCCTAGATCTGAACAATAAATAAACATATTAATTCATTCATACAACAAAAGACCAATTCACCAAGTAAACTCTTTTACACACTCACATGTACTTGCTGGGGATTTGACCTCTCTCCAGCTTCTGTGCATTCTCATCCAACTGCCACCCCATCCATGTGCCGAATGCTCCCTGTGGGAGAGTGTCATCCACATACAATATATCATCCTTCTTGAAGCTCAGCTCCTGCGGGAGCTCTGCCTGCCGATCATAAAGTGCTCTGAGGGGAAAAAAAAAAAGCATTTTTCATTTGACACAGCAGTGTTTAACCAGGTGCTGAAGGGTCACTGTGCAGCAGGCCCCAAGTAAATCAATGGAATTTAGAGAAATTTTATTTCACCCTATAGTGCAGTTGTTTTGCTCTGGAAAGGACCTATTATTTTCCATAAACATCATATCTACATACAAATGTAATAGCTACATATAAACATAATAGATACATACAGATACAAGTTAATAGTGTATGTAAAGTCACATAGTAATAGATGCAACTACCGTAAAATCTCAGGTATAATACGCACCTGTGTATAATACTCAGGTGCATATTATACCAAAGATTCTAGGGGAAAACAAGAGTGTTTATGTATAATACGCATCCTTGTTTTCCCCCGTGCTAAAAATTTTTTTAAGGCTTCCCTCTCTCCGTTGGGCCAAAACCTCTGCCAAACCAAGACTTACTTGGTTCAAATTTAACTCCCCACTGAAGTCCGCATCTCTCGCATTGATAAAAGGCGAAATATAAAGCTTCCAAGAGGGCAGCATGCTTCCATTTGCCGCCCGCTTCCTTCAATGGGCTTTCAGGACCTTCCACCTCCATCAAACTGGCTGGAGGCGGAAGGTCCTAAAAGCACACTGAAGGAAGCGGGCGGAAAATGGAAGCATGCAGCATGCTGCCCGCTGGGAAGCTTTGTATTTTGCCTTTTATCAATGCGAGAGATGCGGACTTCAGTGGGGAGTTAAATCTGAACCAACTAAGTCTTGGTTTGGCAGCCGTTTTGGCCCGGGGAAGGGAGGGAAGGTATCTGCCAACCCTAACTTTTTTTAAAATTTAACTCTTGTATATAATATGCACACATAAGATGAAGTGAGGTAAAATTGTGCGTATTATACCCGAGATTTTACGGTAAGTACTTGGCTTGATAGGACATATCATACCCATAAAAGAGGAAAAGAGGAACATTCCCTCACCTATCACAAATTATAGGCCGTGCATTCAAAAGAAAACTGGAGGAGTTCTGGAGCATACCATTTTCACTGTTGAGGAGAACTAAGAATTCTCATTGATTTAAATATGGATTTTAACCCATAGAATGCTACAGGTCTCCAATCTGTAGCATTCAAGATGTTAAAAGCCAAATTGAAAAAAAAACAAACAATGTTTGCCCCCTTTGGTGCAGATGTTTACTCCAGAATAACTCCAGTTTGATTTTATAAATATGGACTATTATATGCAAGGAGAGAGTAGACCAGTAAAACAAATATTGCTTTCAATAGGAATTACTTTCATATATCTGGTGCAATTATTCTGCCCCAGAACTGCTCTAATTGTGTCTTGTTACAAAATGTCCTTTGGGGTTTCCACAGGAGAAATATATGTAGTCACTTTAAGATGTGAAAATGTAATAATGGTGGTATTTCCATTGGATAACCTGAGGAAACTGCAGGCCTTGCGTACAAAAGGGGAAAACCAATTGCACATTACTGCCACTGATTTAAATGGAGTTCTAAATCTATTCATTGCTTGAGTGGTCTCAAATATCTCTAGCATTCAACATGTTAAAATGTGCATTTAAAAAAATCAGTGAGTAGTTTGATTTATCCCCTGTGGGCAGTGTTTGCTGTAGAATTGCTCCAAATGGTAGATACTCTGCAGTTTACCTCAAACCCAAATCACATCACACGTAGTGGAGCCAAAAGTTCAGGGTACACTGCTAGATTCTACAGTTATTGAAGCGTCCAGAAGTGAATGCGAAAGGCACATTGGATGTTTGATCACTTACACACAGAATCCACGATTATATTATTGGGACTGTTGGACTCCTTTCCAGAGATGGGTTTGAACACTGGTATTTTGATTACTCCTTTTGGTTAAATATAAAGTATTGAGATAGTTTTCCATTGCTTATTGTGTTCAGGTCATAAATTTGCATCTCTAGGGATCTGGGTCCTCCCCATGTTGGTGGTCGATTTCTGACCACCTCTGGGGTTGAGTTAGCTATACTGTTTGCACTGGGGGTATCTATGCAAGTGTTTTTAATTTGTCTTTTATGTACTTGTATGCATTTTATAGGTGTGTGCATCATCGAGCATTTTTTCCTTGTTCACGCCTTTTTTTTGTGTTAAAACAATTATATGCACTTCATGTTCATCCAGTGCTTAATCAATGATCAGTCCTCTAGACTGTAAGCTCTCACGAGCAGGGCCCTCTGATCCTCCTGTTCTCCACATCTGATTGTACTATTTAAAGGGATAGTAACACTTCGTTTTAACTTTATTTTATTTTGTAGGCATTAAAAAAACATGAAGAATGATATAAGTCTTATCTCTCAAACCTTTATGGTTTATGAGATATTCACAAGCAAAGTTCCCCTCCCCGCCCCTTTTACCTAGTGTAAGCCATCTCTTCTCAGATGTGAGTCTGGTTGTATGACAGTACAGATAACAGAAGGGGACAATTTTCTTTGTATGAAAACAATGAAAGCCCTTCCCCCCTTGAAAAGTTTTTCAGCTTTTTCCATTATCTTAATTGAAGATTGTCCCTCTCTGCAGTCTACCTGGGCATATCCCTTCTTATCTGGTTGAACAGGGTGGGGATACTTTGTTTGTGAATATCTCTTAAACCATAAAGGTTTCAGAGATAAGACTTATATCATTCTTCATGTTTTTTTAATGCCTACAAAATAAAATAAAGTTAAAATGAAGTATTACTATCCCTTTAATACCTCTGTATGTCTATTCCCCAATTGTACAGCGCTGCGGAATTAGTTGGCACTATATAAATAAAGAATAATAATAAACATATCTGATTGTTGACTACTATAGACTGCTGTTTGTATGCCTTTTATTAGTTTTTTTTAAAAGTGTCAGTCTTGATTTTATTCACCGATTGGGACTCTCCTGTTACACTGTATGCATCCGGAGGTGAGATCTCCAAGTCAGCACCAAGACTTGAATATGGCGAGAAGCTGCATGCATGGCTTTCTCACCTGTTAAATATGAAATGCAACAGTTTGTCTACATCAGCTAAAACTTGTCCTATGTCCCGTTTTTGGATACACACCAATATTAAAAGCACATTTTTTTTCATCCATATAGTTTCACTTTAAAATTATCAGGAGGTACTGCTGCACCCATTCCTCTATTTGTTTCATGCAGACTGACCTTACATAGAATCCATCCCCAGGCTGGTCTTTGATTTTGTTGAATTCTTCTATTTTCTGCTGAACTTTCACTTTGACATTCTCTGCTGGTTTCAGCATCTCTAGATAGGCTTCCTCAGCTGTTCTGTTCCTCATGTCCACAGAGCCATACTGGAACATATATATATATATTCAGAACTAACGAAAAAAGGCAGGGAGAGAGGGAAAAGGGGACAGAAGAAAGAAATAAGCATGGGGAGGGGAGAGGAAAGGGAGAAAGTGATGCAGGATACAACCAGTATAAGAAAAAGAAAATGTAATAGATCAAAAATACAAAAGAAAAATATAAGATAATTAAATGCTAGAGTGGCATTCAATCCATTGTGAAGCATCTCTGTCACTCAAAAGATTAAATGCCGGTAACATAACTGATTTGCTTGTTCAAGGAGCAGTAAACATTTCTTTTTAATGAAAACATATGCCATAGGGTTATTTTACTGATTAAAACAAACTGCTGGCAGTTGTTTTTATTCAGCAATTGGAGTACAATTGTTTTAAAGGGATAGTATTACTTCAAAATTACTATCCCTCATATTGTAGCCCTTAATAAACTGAGTTAAATGACACCAGCGGCATCTCTCAAACCTTTATGGTTTAAGAGATAGCCGCTTTCAAAGTTTCCTCTCCCCTGCTGTCAGCGTTCTGCTGCCAGCAGGGGAATCCGGTCCCGGGACAGGAGGAGGCTCTTAAACAGAGCCGATATCTCGTTATGGAAGGAAAAATGATTCATTGAAACAGTCTTCTATGTGTGCTTGGTTACCAAGCACACGCAGAAGACTGTTTCAATGAATCATTTTTCCTTCCATAGCAAGATATCGGCTCTGCTGAAGAGCCTCTTCTTGATTCAGAGACTGGATTCCCCTGCTGGCAGCAGAACACTGACAGCAGGGGAGAGGAAACTTTGAAAGCGGCTATCTCTTAAACCATAAAGGTTTGAGAAATGCCACTGGTGTCATTTAACTCAGTTTATTAAGGGCTACAATATGAGGGATAGTAATTTTGAAGTAATACTATCCCTTTAAACAGCAGGAAAAGCCACACAATATGTTCTCATTGTACTGCTCCTTTAATAACCATAAGCTTTGTGCACTTACCTCTAGAAACATGTCCCCTTTTAGCAGCCCTTCCGGACCCCCAGTCATACACTCTTCCTCTATGTCCAGGACAAATATTCCATGCAAATTCCCCCCACAGAGTTGCAGTCCCAGCTTCTCAGGAGACTTAGACAGAGTGATAGTGCGGAGCTCTGAATGCCTCTTAATTCCCTCTGCAGGGGCCCTGAGCAAGGAGAAAGCAGAGGACAGGAAGATTATAGATCAAAAATGGCAGTCTGTCAGGTCCAGACTACTGGGCCATAGCCATTAACAAATGCAGAAGCCAAGACATGACCCACAAGTTGTGCACAGTCAACCTACAAAAACAACCATGAGCAGTCAATCATTGGACCTCCAGATGTTGGAAACTACAATTCCCATCTTCCACCATCCATCCAAATGTCCAAAGATTGACTAGCTCAGTAGTCTGAAAAAAAAAATGCATGACAGAAGTAGAGCAGGTCAGTGGGAAAAATATAATTAATGGAAGTGTAAATGTGTTTAACAGTATGTGCAAGAAAGGTTAGCATCACATTGCTTTGAAATGGTACCCCACTGGTATGTATTAACTTACTATTTGGGGTGTTATGAGCATAAAACACAAAGTGCATATAGCTTTGCTTATAATTTTATTTTAATTTTTTGCTTTCCCTACACATCTGCATTCACTAGACCAAAAATACAAGCCATGGAACCCCTCTTTCAATCAAATGAGGGTAATCTAGCAAAGTGGTTCTCAAATCATGCCCTTAGAGCCCTCTAACAAGCCAGGATTTGAGGATTTCCTTGTTAGAGCATAGGTGAGTTAATCAAATTGACTGAGGCTCTGGTCAACGCATCTGTGCTCTAGTAGGGAAATTCACAGATCCTGGCCTTTTAGGGTTGAGAACCACTGCTCTAGCCCCTGGAGAGTTTAAGGACGGCATAAGATCGGGGCTTTTATTGCCCTAGCTCAGTAGTTCCCTAATATTTTACATGATGCCGCTCTTCTTTTTTTTTTGTAAAAATGAACGTAACCCTTTGCATACATATTTATATTATTAATTTACCTTTTATTGGTAATGGATTTTGAAGAAAAATTCATTATCCATCATTTTATTTGCCACATACAGTTCTGAATACCGGTATACAGTATATTGGCTCTCTGTCAAATATACAATTATCAAGAGTACAAACACAGCAGACAGTGTTATTTACAACCATTTATTTGAACCAGCCTTTCACAGACATCTGACTGTAATGGCCTTTTCCACAGAAATGATACTGTTCTGTTGCATAGCAGTGCTGATAAAAACAAAACAAACCTTGTGTCTGCCCCAGGATTCTGGGGACCACTGCCCTAGCCACACTCACCAATAAGTACCAATCACATGACCTCTCAACAGGGGTCCCTTGCCCCTCTTGGGGCTTTGGGGGGGGGGGGGTGAGATAGGAGTTCTTTCCTATACTCCTTCCACCACACATTCCCAGTAAAAATGTTATATTTTTTTTTTTTTACACTATTAAAAAAAAAAAAAAAAGTAACAAAAAAAAAACAAAACAAAAACAAACCCCCCCCCCCCCTTTTCCATTACATCAGGCAGAGATTCCTCAGATCTGAAAGCCGGTCCGGACAGTTCTCAATGAGGGACAATATTGTGCATCAGTATAATGAAAACCCTGTGCCCCTCCCCCCCTCCGATGAAAGGGGGCAGGGTTTTCCTTATACGGACACAATATTGTACCTCATTGTGATCCGTCCGGACCGACTAAAGGATCTGCCTGACATTATGGAAAGGGGGTATCTTTTAAATCAAATTTGAAGAAGAATATGATGGTAACAAGATTCTAAAATATGCTATGCTATTATAACAAATTAAAATGAATATTCCTATAGAGAGTTTTTTTGTGTTTTTTTTTTTTTTTTTTTACATTACTATCTCTAAAATTATTTGTAAAATATTGTAAGGTGTCTAAGAGATCACTGTACTGTAAAACTATCTTGCTTAGGGCAGAGATATTTTCCCTAACCAAGCTGGAGTATATTTTGTTTATTCTCAGCAGGGAAGCCTTGTAGCACCCTCTGCTGACATTTATTAGAAGTGCAAGTGAGCAGACCTGATTAAGTGCCCTACAGTACCTTAGAAGACCTTGGAAGCACTAGACTGCGATGTCATCACAAACAGCCACCACAAGGGTCAGACCACCACACTGGAGAAGTCAGGGCAGCATCAAACCGAAGTACACAGCTCAGGTGAAGTTTTTCAAAGTTATTACACTCCCCCAGTATATCAAATCGCTATGCAGTCGCAATCTGATACACAAAGTATCCTGGGTTTTATCTTTTGTATGTATGAGAATGATCATTTAGTTAATAGTGGATGAGTTTTTTCAGGATTTATTTTGGTTGAGGGTATGTGAGCCTGAATGTTCAACTAGACTGCCAGGTACCCTTGCGCTAACCTTGCTAGTAGCTATTTCAGAACTTGCCTGTATGACATGTACTTTAGAAACTATCACATAGTTTAGAACTGAGAGATATAAGGCATTGTATGCAGATTAGTGTCATGTGGAGTTTGCAGTTTTTAAAATAAAAAATAGCTTTTCAGCTACAAAAATAGCTTTTCATCTGGCTGACAGAGGCAATCCTCTTTTTCTGATGTGTCTGGGGAACAGTAGAATACATTGTGATTGGCTTAAGGTCCGCTGTAAAAACATTGGTTGATATGTAAACACTGTACTCCATTGTGTGCAAGGCACTGTAGATAAAGAGGGGTTCATGGAAAACCGCCCCACCACCCCAACTGATTAAAAAGAGAACTCAATGATCTTTAGGTTCTATCAAAGAATGAAGAATGTTTACATAGAGGACATGTTGTATTTTAGAATTAGCATCCTATTAAAACAAAAAAGAAAATAAATGAATAGACGATATGGCAACTGAAAGGGTTCAACATACTTTTCAAAGAATTAATAGATACCTGAGTGAGCTGCGTGGGCTAGTGCTAGGTGTGGTCTCCTTGGAGGGTGGAGTCATGGTCCCTTCATCCTGCTCACTGACAGTATCAATCACAGAATGATTGTCAGGAGTTGCTGCTCCACTTCCATGTGGTGTGGAGTGAGATGTTCCTGCATCCAGACGGGAGCTAAAAGAAAAAAACACAAGAGAGTAAAGACTATGGTATATTTCACAAAACAGTATGATATTAAGCACCCTTACAGTTGGGGCTATGATCATATTGCACACTGCTGCAGGTCCTCGTGGTGCAGTTTGCCCTTACCTGGAGCGAGAATGGATGGCCTGGCACATGTGCGGGTTGTATTGAGCCAGGATGGTGATGGTGTCACACTGCTGTCCAATGATTAATCGTGCTTGCTGCTCAGTAGCATTCCTCAGGTTTATACCATTAAACTATAGAAATTGGAATACCAGTTAGCCTAGAAAACCAGACATGCGCAATACACAGGATACATAATATATTGTGAGTTGATAACCTCCTAGTCTGTTTTGTACCTGTATACCAGATTCATATCTGCAGGACAGCCTTTTGCCTATTTTGGCCATATTTGAAATCCCTTTGTTTATAACCAATTACCACCTGTATTAGGAGGCAATACCTTTAAAGGGATAGTAATGTTTCACAATAAAAGCAGCTCCATTTAATCTTGATAGTATTTGGGACATGGAGAGTGTTATTTCAATACTGTCAGAGCTGTATTTCAAGAGTAATTGAATGGTAAAGTATCCCCCCTCCCACCCCTTTTACTGATGCAACACTGCTCACCTCAGAGCAGCAAGACTGTCCAGATGGATCACAGAGAGGGACAATCTTCAGTGAGCATAAGGGAAAACTTGAAAAACCTGCCAAGGGGGGCAGGGTTTTCATTATGCTCACAGTAAGAAGATTGTCCCTCACTAGGATCTGTCTGGTCAAGTGACCACATTGCACATCTGAGGGGAGGTGGCTTACACTAGTTACAAGGGGCAGAAGGAGGATACTTTATCATTCAATTACTCTTGAACTACAACTCTGACAGTATTGAAACAACACTCTCCATGGCTCAGATACTTTGAAGATTAATTGGAGCTGCTGTTTTTCTGAAACATTAGTACCCCTTTAATATATTGCCCTTCCTCTAAACTAGAACTTAGTCACATAATAGAATTGTAACAGAAGTATGATGGCAGAGATTAAAAAAAAAAAAATATATATATATATATATAATAGTTTAATTTAAATTCCCTTTCCAGCTACTCTAAGTGACATCAGCTCCTTTATTCAGAAGAAGATGAAATGGGTTGTTAGACCAGATAGCTCCAACCCTAGCTCTGTCACAGATGTCTGGTCAGTCGACTGGTATCAGTATCAGAGCCTTCTTAACCCCTTAACGACCCTTGACGGTCATAGTACATCATGGGTCGATCTGAGTTAACGACCCATGATGTACTATGACCGTCATGTAATTCCAGGCTCGCCCCGCTGCTGCACGCCGCTCGGGGAGTCCGGAACCGGAATTGAAAAAGAAAAAAAAAATGCTCTGTGGTCCTTAAGTCACCGCAACACGCTGATCGGCCTGTCGTTAAGGGGTTAAAGAAGGAGCTTGGATTCTATTAAAAAAAAAATTACATATAATATTAATACTACTAATAATAAACTTCTGAATGGAAGCATTTTCTAAAGAGCAACTTGGATAAATCACACTCAAAATAATGTACTGTAAATTAAAATAGAGTTTAAGGAAGAAGTATTATGACGTTTAAGTAAAATATTCCTACCAAATGGAAAACACAAGATAGTTGAAATGCCATTTAAAATAAAAACAAACAGAGCTAATAACATCAGGATATTTAATTTACCACCATGTGCACATGGACGGCTCAGTACAGTGCAAAATTATGAGGCTGTGTTCTGCCTGCTTGAGGCTAAGTAGTCAATCACTTGGGTAGAACGTGAAGTGTATATTCTATTAGACTAAGCTGTGTGAGCCATAGTTGACTTAGTTCTTGAATTATGAACTTTTGGGTACAGGTTTGAGAGATGCCGCAGGGCTCATAGAGTGTGGACTTTTAAGGGCTACACAATTAAATTCAGTTAATTTGAAGTATTACTATCCCTTTAAACCATACAAAATTTGGCATCTATCCATTCTGTATATTTTACTTTGGATTTGATGAAAATAAAATGTGATTGCATCCAAACTGAAGTTTGTGGCAATATTTGGGTGTTTACATAAGCAAGATCATAACATCTCCTATAATATAAAAGCCAGATGTATGTTTGTCCAATGCAGTCATGCGCAGTAGAAACTTCCTGAATGCAGGCCAATGCAGCAATGCACAGTAGAGACTGCCCGAATGCAGATGTTTGTCCGATTCAGTCATCTGCACTAGACACTGCCCGAACGCACAAAATGCTGGGAGGTGTAGTTCTGCGGTTTTATGCACTTTGGCCCGTGTACATGGGCTTTTACACTAGTATGGTTATATATTCTGGTTTCAAATTGTGGAGGTGTATGCAGGAAGAATGGAAGCACACAAGCAGCACACTGACAGAAGAGATTGTAAAAACAATGCAGGTATTGAACAGACTCAATCTGGATCACAAACTATGTTTTGTTTCCCCCTTTCCACCAGTGGGTAAAACATTGTAACCCCTTAGATGCTAAAACACCTCTAAAGCATTTGCAATGTGTTGGAGAGGTCTCTATCATTCCAATGGGTTAATACATATGTCATGCACACTCCAGAATCAATCATCTAAAAGTACAGAAGGAAGGAAAAAACAAAACAAAACAATAATTTAGATTCTTCAAAAGTGGAAAAAATTTTTTTTTTTTAAAGTGTCCAAAGTGGACCCACATGCCAAAGAATATAAATGAACCTTTCTGTACCTCAAGTAGCTGATCTCCATATTCCAGGCCAGCCTGCTGAGCGATACTTCCTGCTGTCACCTTGGAGACATATATCCCCCCACTCTCTCCACTGCCGATGGAAATTCCAAGAGGCTCCGCCCCCTTTTGTACCTTCACATGCCTGGGCTCCTCCACTAGTGGTCTGCAAAAGGTGAGATCCAGTGTGAATGTCACACACTTGTTATTTATTCCTGTCATCACCTTCACTACAAAATATCCCTACAGAGCAGAGAAGCTAAAATATGCTTGAAATTATACCTCACTGAAGAAACGTTGATAAACTAGGGTGTAGGCCCACTTTTCGTTTATCCAAGGCACATTAACCTGCACATCGATATTTTATTTTGCACGTGACCCACATATATGTCTTCCTTATTCATTTTAGACTGTAAACCTTAAAGCAGGGACCCCATGCCCAACCTTTCATTCTAGAAACACGCATATTACCCAGTATTGACTGAATTTGGAACATGAAAAGCACTGAATATGCTTGTGCATCTACAAAATATATAATTATCATAAAAATATGCAGTTTCTACCATGCAGAAAACATTAAGCCATTCATCACTTCATTAAATTAAAATGCAACTTCAAGACATTAAACAGAATCAGCTAACAACCATAGGATTTGGAGCAGGGGTAGCCAAAACTCATCTTCAAAGAGCGGCTTAATTAAAGTGACTAAGCCACTTACAGATTCACCTGTGCCCAAGCATAGATGATATGAAAACAAGCACACTTACTAGGACCAGGTTTGATTAACCCTAGTCTAAAGCAACTTAGAGACCCACATTGCTGAATTTCATCAACCAGTTTGCAATGGACATGTATTTAAAATCTCCCTTTGTTTTGTTCGATCTAATCCGCTTTCATTCAAGGATTTTAAAACCCAATTTAAATCATTGGGAATTTGGGGAACCTTTATTTTTCCCCTATGGCGAAGTTGGTTTGTCCCAGAATTACTTCAATCCAATTTTTTATTGCACTTGGACAATATGTGTGTTTCCACTCCCTCAGTTATATGTAATACTTTAACTCCTTAAGGACCAGGTGTTTTGTACGCCAGAGAACCAGAGCCATTTTATTTGCTGAGCCGGCACGTGAGCGATCAATTGTGCCACTTGCAGAGGGAACAGCTGAAACAGACTGCTCTGGTCTTGGAGCCATCAGTTTTAGCCTTCTGGCATGATCAGGAGCGCTGTGATCATTTAATTCATGATGAGCCAAGACCGGTCACTGGTCCTTAAAGGCCAGAGCGTTGTTAAAGTCCTGGAACGTCCACCGTTGTTATATGGTTAAAGCAGAGGTATCCAACCCTGGTCCTCAATTGTTACCAACAGTGCATGTTTTTAGGATATCCATAAATGAGGACAGGTGGACCAATTAAAGTGAACGAGTCACTAATTGGCCCACCTGTGCTCTACCTGGGATATCCTGAAAACAGGCATTGTTAGTAGCTCTTGTGGGCCAGTGTTGGTTACCACGTTTTAACACCCTAAGGGGGTGGGAGGCCCTAGAGGACCCCAGTATTTTATTTATTTATATTTTTATCTTCCATGACATGCCAGAACCATCGCAGGTCCTTAACACACATCCACCGATGACAGTCCTGGCACAGCACATCATTGGTCCTTAAGACATGAGTGGAAACTTTGCATGCACAGTCATGCAAGTTCTGAAAGGGCAGCAGTCAGGGCCGGATTTACACCTCAGAAGCCCATGGGCAAAACACTTAGGTGCCACTAGCTCCCCCCCATTGTTACACCTCCATTCTTTACATGATCACAACCCCATCCTTTATTGCCTAACACAAGAAAAGCCTTTAGACTGCAAGAGACGGGCCAAAAAAAAAAAAAAAAAAAGCAGCTTTTCATAGCCCAATTACTAGAAAGACATCAAAAGAACTGGGAAACAATTAACTGGGAATACCTCTATCATCCAAGGAGGTTAAATAATAGCCACACACCAACAGCTGGGTCTGGTGCAGGGACATTGCTCGGGAATTCTCAATGTGACCAGCACAGCTGAGGCTCCCCTCATGAAATGAAGCTCTAGGTGGTTTCCTTACCCTGCCTAATGGGAAATCCAGCCCTGGCAGCTTGCTGCTGCAAATGACAACAATGTTCTTGTATCCCCCCCTTTGGATTAAGGAGGGTGGATTGTATGGGAAGCTATGGGTGAACAATATAAGCATGCAACCAGAACAAGGGTGGTGGTGAGATGTGGGATGGAAGCAGTGCAGACTTTCAGAATGTGTGGAAGGTGAGTTTAGCAAGGGAGAAAGAAAGTGAGAAAAGGCAAACCTCAAGCATCTTACTGAGGAAAACCTGGGCCTAGAATGGGCTGGAAGCCTCAGTAAGGACCTAGTGCGGAAAACATATCTGGAAGAGGAGGGGTGAGGGACAAAGTAATAATGACTTGATGGGCGGAGGAGAGAAAAATCAGGGAGTTATGGGGAAGAGTGGGAGAGAGATAAAGAGACGGAATAAAAAATAATCAGCATCACAGAGTGATTAAGAGAAAAGAATAACAATATCATGTGTTAAAAATTGAGACAAAAGAACATGGAAGACAGATACATATTGTGAAGGTGAGAGACAAAAGACATAAGATAAAGGAGCGTAAACCAAAGATCAAAAGAAGAGGTCAATAATAAAATAAAAATAAAAAATGTGAGGGAACATTAGACAAAACAGAATTTCAAATGAACAGAACAGGGACAAGAGGGGAGAGAGAGAACACATTAATATAAGTGAACATTTCAGACAACACATTGAGATAGATTTTAGCTTTCCCCTACACACTTGCCCACGCATTATACAATCCCTTCTACCTGTCTCAGGCAAGAGACAGCACTACTGACCTTATGCAGAAAGCACATTGGTGGTGGGGTGCGAGGGGATTAAAATTCCCATTTACTTAAATGGGAATTTTTAACCCATGAATGTGAAACAATGCATTGGAGACCTCTCTAGCACTCAAGAAGTTTAAAAGCCCCCATTTATATAAATGGGTATTTTTACTTCTCCTTAATGATGCCTTTGGTTTGCTGCAGAATTGCTACTTTTGTGCATAAGGCCCTAAGGTTGTTCTGTTCAAAAGAAAAGTTTATTAATACTGGGGCAATCCAGCTGCACAGTACACTGAATTACTGTAAATGGGATAGCACTGCATGACAGACCTCGCTAACATTCAGTGGGCTAAAAGCTCCATGTAAATCCGTTGGAATGTTTTCATTTCTCCCCTATGACATGCAGTTGGTACATTCCAGAATTACACCACTTTAGCTTCCTCTAAGGCCTAAGGGCCTTATGTTAAAGAAAACTGAAGTATTTCTGGAACAAACCAGCTTCACCATAGGGGAGAAATTAAAACCTTCCATTGATTTAACAGGGTCTTTTAACACTTTCAATACTAGACAGGGTGTAAACATATTGTTGAGACCTCTCTAGCATTAAGGTGGTTGCCCTAGAATTCCTCCACTTTTCATTTGAACATAAAGCCCTTGGGTTTGCATTGCGAGGCTCATCAGCCAGATCAGTGAGCCATGCAGATGGTCCAAATGGGACTGTATCTTTAATAAGCCAATGTGAAGAAGAAGCAAGAAAATGTTTATTGGCTTAACCCTCAGGGATTCAAATAATAGATCACACTTTATTTTATGCCCTACAAACCAAGAACACTGTGTGATTGCAACATTACATTTTCTGAGCCTAAACCGTTGATGTCAATCTGCAGTGCTCCAACTGCTGGCTGACAGTGATGAGACTTGTAGTGCAGCAATAGCAAGAGGGCAGCAGATTGTCCCCCACTGCAACTAAAATATTAAGTTGGTGTATTTTGAAGTAACAGGGTTTTCGGTGCAGGTAAGATTCAGGCTTCAGCTCACCTGTCCTTCCGTCGTTCCCCCATGGGCACTGTGCTGACTGAAATTCGGGGTAAGCTTGCAATAGAGTTTTGGGACTGGTTACTGGCAAAAGATGAAGTCTCCAAATTAAGTGGGGAGTGAGGCGGGCTGGCCAGGCTGGGACTGCTGCATTCTGAATTTGATAAAGACCCTGCAGAAACAAGAAGAAGAATTAGTGAAGCAGGGACATCACTGGACGCAAACCGACTGGTTCAGAACTTACAAAGAGCAATTTATAGATTTAATTTGGTGGGCTGGGAATTTTGATTAATTGGGTGGGTTTTTAATAAGCATCCCTTAACTGATACTGCACTTCAAGCAGAGAGAAATATCAAATTCACAGTATTCTGTGGAATCTATATACTACAGTCCTTCCAGATTGAAAAGGAGGCTTCATAGAATAATGAATGCATTCTATAATTATTCTCTTCTTACCTTAGAGCATCTTCTCCTCTAGCGCTACTACCTATTTTACATATAGACCAGAAAAACTACACTTACAAGGCAATACAAATCACCATCAAACATAGTAACATACCTGCATCAGATAAGCCACCAGAAATGTAGGTTGGAAAGGGAAGGGGGGGGGGGGGGAGGTTACAATGTGGACATGTTCTTCTGCAGGTATATACAATGTGTGTGCTAATGTAGTCATAATTCCATTAAAGATCATTAAGCAAAACATAATAAATGTATATTCTTTAAAACACAAAACAGAGATAAGGTGGTTTCCACTAGGAGACAGGACATTTTGAAAAAAATCTCTGGAGGAGGAGACTCCCTCTCTGCCCTACTCTACAAGATCTAGCAATGTCAAACGGAGGCCAAGGGCTAACCATGAAAAACACACGGGAAAACAAAAAACAAAAAAAAAAAAAAACAGGGAGGGATGAAAATTTATTGTCAAACAACACAATTTTTTTTTCCTTTTGTCATTTTGTTCTTTTAGAGACACAGGGACCATTGGGCTGTAACAAGGCTATTCCAAAAAATACAATGGAGTGAGAGAGAAATATCTCAAAGCCTCTGGAACAACCCAGCTAATGCAAAAATCAGACAAAATTGGAATGACAAACCTCACGTTGCAATGGACACCTCAACAAAATACACAAAGTCAGAAAACAAACCCAGAAAAAAAAAAAAAAAAAAAAAAAAAAAAGAGGTAAAGGAAGAAGGAAAAATATAAGGCTACTAGTCAAGTAAAATAGACCATAGCAAATTCATCCCGCAGTGAATTGTCATTGATGTAGATGCATTACACAACTGTTCCACTGGAACCTGGTTCTTATCATTTGGAAACCTTATTAGCATCTCCAGTTCTTCCTGGCAGAATGCAAGCCAAATATAAGAACCACACATCCACTGACCGACACACACCTGTACTCTAGTGGCGAGAGCCTGAAAACCTCTGTTGTTTGTACATCCTGATGACTGCAGTTAGCAGTCAATCTTTTAAAGTTTTCATCTTCTCAAAAACACTTGTATTTGGCTTATGGCTCATATTGATTAGCGGATAATATAGTAATAAAAAGTGAGAAATGAAATAAGTAAAGCCTCTTACCTCTGTCTGAGCCCACTGTGCACCTTGGGTAACGTGGGTTTTTTGGGATTTTAATGCGCTCCGTTCTGGAGGAGCCTAAGGAACAAACACAATAAAAAAAAAAAGTTATGCCATACAATATAGGTAACTAGGTGTGGGTGGAAATATGAACCTTTGTCCATGAATTAGGAAGTGAGTAATCAAAATCTTGATCACTTCCAAACAATTTTTTTTCCAGGATCTTGATGAATTTTACAGCTCATGTTTCAGACCACAGGAGAAAACAAATATTAGTCAAAGGAATCACTTCCACAACATACATCAAATTGCTCTCCTTTAATAGAAACCCATAAAAATGGGGAATTCCTTTTATTTTCTCGGCTCAAATAGTCATGTTTTGGTGAATAAGATTTCTGTACCACTGTTTTCTCTCAGAGATTAAAAAACAGCAACACAACTGTTTGAGGTCTGGTAAATAAACCTCTTCATTCTTCTCCATATAACTTTAAAATACAAATCACCATGAATTCAGTTATTTGTGACTTATTTACGAGCCAGTGTATATGGGTAAATAACATCAACTGTCTTCATATGTTACGTCATCCCTTTAATACCAGATGATTATGAAACAGAACAGCACAGCAAACACGTGTGCATGGTTGGCCAAACTTTGACTTGCTAAATATTGTTGGACAACAACTCACATCAACCTCATTCATCAAATTACTGAGGATGATGGGAATTGTATTTTAACAGCAACCATAAGAATAAAAGGTTGTCCACCCCATTCTAGATCTGCAATGAAGCCCTAAAGTATGCCTATTTCTGAAATATCCAGAATTAAAGGGCTGAGGTAACAATAATAAGTGTTCCCTGAAACTGAGTGAGCCATGGAAGAAGACTGTGTTTGCCATTCATCCAACTGCAAAGTAACTCAAACAGTTTCCATATTCTGTTTAAAGGAACACCACCACCTCCTAATAAACAACCCTCTACTTGCCTTAATTAATTATAGTTAGAAAATCATAATAGCTATTATGAACATTGTCCTTGCTCCTTGGTTAAGAAAATTACATCTTCAATCAGTTCTGGATGTTACGTCCACAGATTTGGACAGGACTCATGCTAGGAGAACTACTGAAATTCACAATCCACCCATTGCACATCTCTGATGTGCCAATGGGTGATGTCTGACCTCCAGAAGTCCTGCTAGCATCAGTCATATACACCTCCATGGGTATAACATCCACAACTGACTGAAGATCATCCCTCTTAACCCAAGAAACAAGGACAAAATTAATAGTGGCCATTATGACTTTCTGACCACAGTAAGGGAAGTGTGTATGGGGGTATTATTATTAGGAGGTATTGCGTTTTTAGTTAAGCGCTTCCTTTTTATAGAAGATGGCTTACACTCAATTTACTGACAAACAGTTCTCCATAAAATGTGATTGAACCTGCTGAGTCACTTCCTGTCAGAGCTTTCAGGAAGTAAACACAAAGTAAATACACTTCCTGATTATTTGAACTGCTATAACTTTTGACTAAATCAACGGACAGCGATGGGAGTACCCCTAGTTTGACTCAGAAGGAAAAGCCCTATCACATAGGTTTTCATGAAAACAGGAAGATTACTGCTCCTTTAAGTGTGTAGGACAAGTGGTTCTATGACTAGCGGCACCAGCCAAATGGAGAAATTATGGCATAGTACAAATACCATAGAAGAGGGACAGTACTGCATTATGAAAGAGTACTGTTACAACAATTACACAATAATGACTGCTAATGCAGATATCACATACCAATGTAAATCAAATGAAATCTGAGGTCCAGAAACTGCAACAGACAGCAATTAGACTGAAAAATCTGAAGTAAAAATATGTTCCCTAATATGTGGTTCAGTTTAAGGGAAAATGGCATGAATAAAATGAGGTGTCACATCTAGCACACAAGCTGCATAATAATGGATAACTTCAGATATAATTAGTTTGATCCGCTGATCTGAAAGAGTATGGCCCACATGTCTAAACAATATACCGGGTCCGTAATAGTTTATATATCCTATATAATAATTTGCTAGGATGTTTGTCAAGATGCAGTTATGTGCAGTAGAGACTGCCCACATTCGGGCAGTCTCTACTGTACATGATTGCATCGCGTTGCAGCGTGTGGAGAAGAGAGGTAGCGGCCAATTAACCCTTTGAGTGCCAGAGGGGTACGCAACACATTGCAAAGCAATGCGTTGCGTACCCCTCTGGCACTCAAAGGGCTAGTTTTTTTCAGATATTGATTTGGGGAACATGATTTGAGTAGTGAATATTACACAATTTAAAAAAAAAAAAAAAAGTAAAATTCTAAACCAAGCAATTATCAATAATACCTAACGATTAAGACAAATAATTGCTAAAGAAAAATGGAAGGTAGGCACTTAAATGTTACAGAGCACATGTTCATGAGACTCTCAGTTGAACCACATGCAGATTGGGACCATTGCATTTTCTGGGGGAGACTCTACCACTTCCCACCATACCAGTAGTAACATACCACGTAACAAGCCCAGTGCCTCACGCGCCCTCAGAAGAACCTTACAGCACAACATAGTAGTCAAACAAACTCAGACTGACATCTGTTTCACATCTCCGAAAAAGCTTAAACAAGGCAAATAATAAGCATTAACTTGCTACGTTTTTTCCATGCGGAATGCATAAACCCATTTATACCCAGGTGTTTTAAGACTGAGTCGTAAAGCTCTGCTGAAGACAACCTCATGATCCATTTAGTTTTGCACAGAACCAGAAGACTGTCTCTATTTCAACCACTTCTTCGTATTGGAAATCTTTCATTGAATCTTCATGGTAAACTGCATCACTAAATATGCTAGTTATTAAAAGTAGATGGTAAGTTTAAGCTTGGTACTGACTTAATAAAGCATCAAGGAGACATCAAATAGTGGTCTGCCTGGATTTGTGTGCTATCCTCTGTCCACCATGTAAATAATATCTGCTTCTCACATTGAAATGGCTTAATAAATGTGGACGTTTTATCACCAGTGAGTGCCCACTGTGTTCTTCCTATTGGTAAGTAATAATGACCATCTTCAGCCTGCCACTGTAAAGAATCACTCAACGTGCTCATTTCATTCTCTTTTTAAACCTACCTCCTTCCCATAAACTCAGCAGAGGAGGTGAAGGAATATTACATTTAATCACTGTGCTGCTTTTAAACAAAAATGTTTTAAACCACACAAACTGAAATGAGCAGGCCCCTTTCAGTTTCATTTTAACTCTTGGATGCTAGACATTGTAAAGCAATGTATTAACCCTTTGCTTGCCAGAAAGGTATCCAATGCATTGTGTTGCAATGCACTGCATACCTCTCTGGCACTCAAATGGTTAAAGATGTTTCAGGCATCCAAAAATTACATCTGCTACCTAGGGTGACCACATGTGTCCCATATCCCTGGAAGCCTCCTTCAGGGACAATACAAAGTACCGGAATGAAGACTCCAGAGCACAGAGTTCTAAACAACAGTAGGAGAACTAACCATTGCCTACTGTGACAGGAAGTAATGACTCTGCTAGGCTACAAGAAAATGGCTTCCAGACAGAGTTCTAAACACTAGAGACAGACCTGAGCCTGGATCCTGACATCAAACAGGAGCTGCTGCGAATTTTGTTGTAGTGTAATGCTAGTTGAAGGCTTTGGGTGTGATGTACATTTTCTTTTAGCCCACATCAGACAGCACTTTCTGTCACACAAGCCAATGGGCAGTTCCCCCTCTCGTGTTTAGAACTCTGTGGTGTGCCAAACAAAGAGCAGGTTGCATACTGATGTCCACTGATGTATAAAGATCCCTCCCACATAGCTGCACTAGTGCTGAGGATACATATTCTGCTGCTGTCATCTCCACAGTGTTCCTGAATGGCAAAATGGAAATGTGGTCACCCTAATGATACCTTCTCATAAAGGAGGATTACTGCACAAACTCATTTGCTTTGTAACCTTAGATCGGGGTAGCTAACTCCGTTAAAGTGAGTGAGCCACTAATTACATGTGCCCCAACAGGGATTTCCAGAAAACATACACTGTTGGTAGCTAATGGACCAGGGTTGGCTACCCCTGTCTTGGATGAACTGAATTTAGACTAGCTGTGCTAGTTATACTTTAAAGGAGCAATAAAGTTTTATTATGAAAAAATATACAATTCTAGGTATTTTTCATCTTAGTTAAATAAGGATATTCATATATTGCTCTGAGATACTTGATTCAAAGATTATCAAAGCTCAAAATTGTTTCCTCTATTTATTAAAATATAATTTTCTATTATAGTCACCAGGTGGTGATGTAGTAAATTGAGTCAAAGTTACTAAATAAATAATGAGCTTGAGCAATAATCACCCCTGAATTATGCATCTCAAATCAGTGACAATTGTCCTCCTTTTATTCAAGAGAAGTTCTACAATACATATAATTTAAAATTTCTACTCCTTTAAATATTTTCTTTCCTTATAAGCACAATACACTACCAGTGAAGATGGCCAATAAGGATAATGAAATACAAATGCATTATATATTAGGGAATTTATAGCTGCCTGGGTGCTCCTAGTTTGGCTGTATTTAGTTCAATGTCAACAGAAAAGATGCACTCATATCTTGAATATTTGCAAAATAAATTATATTTATTATTTTACAATCTAATTGTTCCTCCTTTGATACGCTTTACAATAATATGTCCCCACATACTGACATGCTTTCATGCATTACAGAATGCTCTGGCAGCACCTGTTCATAACTAAAGATTAGTAATTACAGAGCTTCATATTGGTTACATCCCATGCTCTCTTGACCGGCTGACTCCTCTGGTCTATGTACAGGACTGTTCAGTGTAATGAGATACAAAAACACAAACAAACACTCTCTCTCAAGGACTACTTACTCAGACGGGCACTGGAGGGGAGAGAGTTGGAACCGTGGGGCACCCTAGGGCGAGACGCGTCACAGTATTCACCTGGATGCTTGTGACTCAGATCCAAGCTTAGGCGACCATGATGCTGAGCACTGTATGGACAAGGAGAGGTGTTAGAAATAATGTTAATAACTGAACTTGGAGATATGATGGCCCCACTAGGTTAGTTTTAAAATGGGCCAAGTTATTGAGAGGCTTTCTGGCCCCTGAAATCTCTAAATATGGATTTGCTTCCCTATTGAATCATTTAACACTAAAATTCATCAAAGGGCAACTGACTGAATATGCAATAAAATAACTGTAATTCCTTGTGTATTTTACATTCACAAATCTGTCAATGGTCACTCTGTACTTGGGTTTCGATCATTCATCAATGAGAAAGCACCAGTTAAATCCACAATTTTTATCTGCCAGGTACTGGCTGACAAATCCCATGATCACAAATAGTGTGGTCACACACAGATATACACTTGGTTGCTATAATACCTCTGCGAGCCTCCTCCCAGTCTCATCACCTGGTACAAAACATGGGGCACATCACCATATAAATAAATTGTATTTTTATTAGCAAACTACGGAAAAATAAAAAAAATAAAAAAAAAGTCGCAAGGTTGTTCCTTTCAGTATCTGAATTCTACTTTATAATATTGTTATATGCAATACATTTAAAATCACATCAAGTGAAATGATTGTAGAGCACAAAAATGACCAACATTCCATTGATTTAAACACTTTGCTGCTAAGGATGTAGCCCATGATTTTCTCTGCAGAGGGTCAGCAAATAGAGTTAATTTTGGCCATGGAGGCCTCCAGTCCCATGTTGCAGTCCACCATCTGACATGTTGACTGATGATAATGTCTCCATGAGAGTGTTGGTGTCATTAGCTCAAATGCAATCTACTGGACAATCAGGGATTGAAGGTATTGGAGTAGGGCTGAATGAGAGGCATTTTGTTCCCCCCTGCCCCCTTCCCCCTTTTTTTTTTCCCTTCGGTATCTTTTCTTAAAGCCTGTGTATTATTTTAGTAATGATGCATAATCACAAAAAACTATTTTACTGGACACATTTACAGAGCATTTATACCCCCCTTACACATTTACTGTAGGGTGAGAAGTATCTTCATCAAAAGAATAAAGACCCCTCTTCCAATTAAGGGAAATTTTAAAAGTGCTTATGATAAGGGATCATTTGAGTATAACTATACTGATATATGCCTTCAATAGGGAGGAAAAGGAGGGGTAGTTTAGAGTTTCTGGCAGCACTTACAGTATGTCAAACCACAAAAGTAGGGCACCATTCTTCTCAGGTTGATGAGAGACACTGACTGCTGGGTGGTGAAAATAAATAGTATATATATATTTTCTATCTATACATATCCTCTCTAAAGGGTTACATTCTGGCCTTGTGGTAGAAAGGTAAATAACCCTTTATTTCATGGAACTGGCTATCATCTTCCTAAAATGTTATGCCTCATCTATGTTTTCTTAATATTTGTAGCTGTTACAACCATTTTAGTACAGGAAAGACATATTTGAAGTATGTAAGAAAAATGACACTTTCAGAACAGTAGTTGTGTGCTTCAGGCACTTGCTATAGTATTTCAACTTTTGGGGTGTTACTTCTCTGAAAATGAGCTGCAAATTAATGCAGCAGGAAATGCCATTGTTTTCAAAGATTCCAGCAAATTTGAAGATTTAGAATATTTTTTAAAGAAATCACATACAGAAGCAAGAAAAACGGCAAATTGTGGTCCGTGCACTTGTGATCCTGGCTTCTGTGACTAAGGTATGTCAGCTCATACTAATGGGGAAACATTTTACTCAAGAGGCCTCTAGCTACTTAACCGAATATGGTGTTCCATGTTTTTTCAGCAATTTTCTTATATCTGAAATAGCTTAAAGGGGATATATCACCCATATACAAGTTAGCCTGAATAGTTACATTATATAAACTGTAAGCTGGAGCACTCTCATTGGCAGAGATTGATATCTAGCCAATGAGAGCCCTCCAGCTTAGAGGCAGAAAGCCTCAGTCATCGGAGGAGGCTGGATAGAGGGAGGGGAGCAGAGGCAGAGTGACTGATTGCGGTTACAGAGCAGGTAATCGCAGTCTATGTGGAAATAAGTACAGGGCAGAGTTTATCGCTTCATTTCTGACCAATTAGAGCTTTAAAAAAAAGAAATTAATAAACTTTTACACATATTCGCTATATAATGTAACTATTCAGGCTAACATGTATAAGGGTGATATATCCCCTGTAAAACTAGTCCCTGGCATAAGAAGATTTTAGTCTTACCTGTTAAATCCTTTTCTCTTAGTCCACATAGATTACTGGTAACTTTGGGAATGTGACCGCCCCTTTAAGTAGGCAGGAAACAGTTCTTGGAAAGAAACGCCTTCCCTCCTAGCTGGTCACCAGCCAACCCCCTCCAGTTAGACTGAGATGCTAACTACAGACTAGGTAGCAAGAAGGAAAAAGAAGACTCCTGTGAGCATGAACCTGAAAGGACTCCCATGTTCCCCAGTAACCTATATGGACTAAGAGAAAAAGATTTAACAGGTAAGACTAAAATCCTCTTTTCTCTGTCATCCAATATACGTTACTGGTAACTTTGGTCCCCCAAAGCCACCAGAGCATATATGCACCATCGGATCATAAAGCAGCTCTACAACAAAAATAAAGTGTCAACTGGCACAAAAACTGGGGAATAACACATCACATCACTCAGAACTAGAGCCAACCGGGCTCAACAGTTAAGGGATACTAAAGGTACTGAAGAAGACCCTCAACAGGCAAGACTGCCTCCAGGATCTTCCTCCCAAAGCTGGCATCAGCAGAGGCCAGCACATCAACATGGCAGTGTTCAGAAAAGGTGTATACAGGCGACCAAGTAGCCGCCTTGCACAACTATCAGCTGAGGCCTGATTCTTGTAAGCCCAAGATGCCTCAACAGATCTGGTGGAATGAGCCGTGACGCGAAATGGAACAGGCTTTTTCCTCAATTGCTAAGCCTTACAAATAGTAGACTTAATCCAGGAAGATACACTTGCCTTGGATGCCGGTCTCCCTGACCTGGGGCCTTCAGGAATGATGAAAAGTGCGTCAGACTGATGAATAGACTCAGTGCGGTTCGCATAGAACTGAAGGCATCGCACCACATCCAACAAGTGAAGATCCCTTCCCTTGTCAGATGGAGGGTCAGGATAGAAAGAGGGCACCACGATTTCCTGATTAATGTGGAATGCAGAGAACACCTTCAGGAGAAACTCATATGAAGTGAGAAGAACCATCTTGTCTTTGTGAAACACCAAAAAGGGTGGCTTACAAGACAGGGCATGCAAGTCAGCAACTCGGCAAACAGACACTATCGCCAGGAGAAAAGCCATCTTCCAAGTCAGCAAACACATAGGAATAGTAACCAAGTTAAGATCCCACTGAGGAGCAGGATTCTAGAAGGCAGGACAAGCATGAGCAATGCCCTGAAAAAAAAACCTTGACATCTGGAAGGATAGAGATGCATCTCTGAAAGAAAACAGAGCGCAGAAGTCTGAACCTTAAGGGAACTCAAGCCGACGCCCTTACCCACTCAGTCCTATAGAAAGGACAGGACCGTCGGAAGAGCTAATTCCTGGGAAAGATCCCTATCAGCACACGAAAAGTGGACAAGACTCTATGGTACACCTTAGAGGAAACAGGCTTGCAGGCAGTAATTATAGTGGCCACCACACCCAAAGAGAAACCCTTCTGCTTCAGCATAGAGGGTGCAATCTCCATGCCGTCAAACCCAGACAATGTACACATCCCCCTTCACAAGTACCGCTGTAGTAGAAGATCTGGATGGAGGGGAAGCTGAAAGGGATCCGCCATTGAGAGATCCAGAAGATCTGGCAACCAAGCCTGACAAGGCCACTACGGAGCAATCAGAATGACTGGAAAACGTTCCAGACGCAGTTTCCACAACACCTGTGTAGCATGGGAATGGGAGGAAAGATGTAGGTAAGATGGAAGTGCCATGGCATCCACTGCCAGAGCTAGAGGGTCACTCCAGCAGGAGCAAAACAACGGAACCTTCCAATTGTCACCATCAGATCGATGCAAGGAAGTCCCCACTTCCGAACAACGAGGTTGAACACTTCTTGATGGAGTTCCTACTCTCCACTTTCCACTGTGTGTCAACTTAGGAAGTCTGCCAGAATGTTGTCTACGCTGGGAATATGAACTGCAGATATGGCAGGAACATGTTCTTTTGCCCAAGACAAAATAGCTTTGACTCCCAGCCAGGCTGCAAGACTTCTTGTTCAGCCTTGCTTGTTGATGTAAGCCATGGCCATGGCATTGTCGGACTGGACTCTGACTGGGCATCCCTCCAACTAGAACATCTGGTACAAGACAGCATGAAATATCGCTCAAAACTCCAGCAAGGAAACCAGGAAGGGTCTGCCCTTCAGCAGATTGGAGAGGTTGAGTCACTACGACGGACACAGCTCCACATGAAGAGATGCTGACATCTTCAGTAGGTCCGGCTTACCCTTGCACACCTGGATCACAAACCTCTGAAGTTCCCTGGTGTGAGTCATGGCAAACAGAACCACTTCTACGGAGGATATGAACTTACCCACTAGAGAGGTTAACTTCTTGGCCGGAACTGGATTGGAAGCCAGAACAGCAGACACCTTGGATGATCTGGTGAGTCGCCTCATCTGTGAGAAAAACCATGCCCACTTTGGTGTCGAAGAGACGGCCCAAAAAGACTAGTCTCTGTGATGGTACAAGATTCGACTTGTCCATATTGAGGATCCAACCGCGATGGGTGAATGCATGAATGCAGTCCTTGACTTGCTGAAGAAGGAATTCAGGAGAGGGGGCCTTCAGTAGCAAGTCGTCCATGTATGGAGTGACTCTGATGCCGTCCCTGTGGAGGACGGACACTAAGGCAGCCAGGACATGATTGAAGACCTAGTAAGCTGTAGTTAGACCAAAGAGAAGAGCAGAAAACTAAAAATGCCCTTGGTCGCAATCAAACCTGAGGTACTGCCGGCTCTCTGGATGAATGGTAATATGAAGGTATGCATCATGAAGATCCAGAGAAGTGAGAAATTCCACAGGAGACATGACCGCGATCACCATCCGGAGGTACTTCTGGTGGTAACGAGTCTTGACCACGAAGGAATTGAGATTCTTTAGGTCCAAAATCGGATGACAGATGCTGTCCTTCTTGGAAACCACGAACAGGTTGGAACAGAAACCCAATCCATGATCCGGTTCAGGAACCGGATCCAGAGCCTCCTTGTCCAAAGGGGTCTGGATTGCACCGTTGAAGAGATGGAGCTACTCCACTCCTTGAGGAGTGTGAGAAGGAAAGAACCTGAACGGAGGAAAAGGAATCCTGTACCACTCTGAGACAACCTGCAAAACCCACAGAGCTGCCGCGGTGTCTGTCCAGACACTGAAGAAGTGGAGCACACTGTCACCCACTGGCATGTGGTGACCAGCATTCGGCAAGTCATGCTGAAGGAGGTTTGGAAGCCTTGGGCTTGGTGGAGGACTGCTTGGACCTCCATTGTTGTTTGGGCTCGGAGGAGGGATGCAGAGCCTAGGAGACCACCTGGTTTGCGGCGTGCGCCTCGGCCTGTGAGGGACGAAAAAGCCGATTATGTTTTGCCGGAGGCTTCTTATTAGAAACTAAAAGGTAACAGGGTACCCTTACACCCCCCGGGGGCCTCACTAATGAGGTCCTTAAGCTCTGGTCCAAACAAAGAGGTTTGTAAGGGTAAAGGTGAAATTTACTCACCGATATTTTGTTTTCCTCTGTGTTCTTCCACGTCAATAGACTGTGGGTATTGACTCCGCCTCCCGGAAAATCTTTGAACTGTGATGGAATCTCTGTGCTGGAAATCTTATGCTGGCATTCTGAACAAAGTTTGGCAGTTTCTACTATAGGCAACAGCCTCCCACACAGCTTAGCCTTTGGAGCAGGTTTGTCTTCTTTAGGGGCTTCAGCAGTTTGTTTCTGCTTATCCCTTTTATCTTCTTTGGAGGACATGTTGAGACACAGCAGTCAAATATATATTGCTGTATAGCAGGAGACAATCAACAAGACAACAGAATTTAAGTCAACAGGCTCCTCAGGAATGAAGTAATGCTATGCATATACATAAAGCATACTGAACACAATTATATGAATAAGCAAGCATAAAAAACAACTCTTACTGTGCCACCGCTGTGGTCCCTGAGCTCTGCTTTAGGTGCTGGCACCCTGAAGCATGATTTCCTGTTGTTGCATTCCACCCAGGAACGTACGCGATGCGTCTTCCGGTTTGGCCTGGAAGTAAGATTGCGTCATCGCCTTGTGCCCGTGTTTGTCAGATGGAGAAAAGGAATCATCAAGGAAGCGTGGCATGTGAGTTCTTTTGCTCTCGGAGAACAGAAAGGCTCACCATTAACTGCCTGGTGCTTATGTAAGATGGATCCATGCGACCCTTAGTGTGTAGGGGTATGAGATCCTTTTGCAGGTATTCCACTCTGGAGTAATGTAATCTGCCTTAAATTGCTGATTACATAAGTAAGAAAAACAACAAACTGCTGCACTAACTTGCTTGTAGTTGCCACACAGCTCTCACTTTCTTTACTATATATTGTATATATATTTATTTATTTTTTTTAATATAAATTCAAGTTGGAGAGCCTGTGGTACAAACCTCCGTCCTTCAGCTTGGTAGGACTAAACTAACTGGGCAGAAAGTGAGGAACTGATGCTTTTATATTTTTTATTGGTCCTACCAGCTGGGAGGCAGAGTCAGTACCCACAGTCTATTGCCATGGATTGGACACAAAGGAAAGTAAGGCTTTCTTAAAGGTAGTGTCCGCAGACCAGATCTTGAGGCAAAGAGCCCGTCTGGCTACCACAGACATGGTAGAAACCGTTAGCCACCAACCAGATGGAATCAAAGATAGCAGCAGAAACATAATGCTGTGCTTCAGAGATGTTGGCCAGAAGCTGCAACATGTCAGCAGTGGGAGCTCCCTGATGGACAGCCACAGTTAGCTGTTCAGTCCAAACTGCAATGGCCCTGCACACCCAAGCAGCAGCAGATGAGGGACACAATGAAGTGCTAGCAGTAGCAAAGATGGCCTTTAAGGCGGCCTCAAGTTCCTGTCAAACCAATCCCTAAGGACAGATGCTTCCGTCACAGGCAGAGCAGTGGACCTAGAGAGTCTAGAAACTGGGGCTTCAGAGAAGGGATACAGCTTATATAACCTTAACACAAAGAAAAGGCACCACACTACCACGCGAGATACGCTGACAAATAAAGCGGTAACAGCAGAAGGGGTGCAGTGATGAAAAAGGCAATTAAATAAACAGAAGAGAACAGAATCTTCCCCTATATTTCAGGAAAAAGCATCCGTAAAAGTCATCACTTCATGCATACCCCAAGCATCCCAGTTGTATAGTGTTGAAAATACACTGTTCACAAAAGATGTACATGAGATATAAAATCAATAACTAAAATATAACCTTTATTATTATATTAAAAAGGGAATAATCCACATCACTCATTCAACATCTCAATTATTTGTACTGAAGATTCTTGATTGAAGTTGCGAATGATATTAGTTGACAGATTAATCACTGCTCTTGAAGAATATAAGGGGTTACCTAAAGGCTATAGTGCCAATTTCATCATCAAACATAATAAATATTCATGTGTCTCACAGTGAGTAATATTTGTGTGTGAACCGTTCAATTTATTCTTATCCAAAACATGTAACCCGATGCAGTATATTGCAAAGAGCGACGTGCACTGGTCCGGAGCCTGTTAGTAGTATTGTGTCTCATCCGGGGATGGATAGAGCTTCCCCTTTAAGATTAAGAAAAGAATGCCCTAATTATCTCAAATGAATGTAGAAAGGCCAATGAATTTAAACACACCTATTATGACCAACAATGTCCGAACTTCCAATAATGAAGAATGTCAATAGCTTACGCACTAGACATTAGTGTGGAAATAAAAGGTATGGGATTACTAGGAACTAATAAGTATGTTTACGATGCTAATGCTACGCAGTCATCCTAATCATCCATTACTATTAGCCTTTGAAATCTTGCCAGTGACTAGCAATTATCAATGAGCAATAGTTTAAAGATAATGCTTGCAGTTATAGCCGGACTTCTAATAATAAAATATATATAGCTGACACGCATTTAAATTTAGTCCAGAATTAAACAGTTAAGAGTTGCTGCAGACTTGTAGGCAAGTTGTCCGTGTCAATGTTAAACAATCATCTTAAAAAAGGGTAACAATTTATCATATGTAGAAATGTAGAGATGTGAGATAAGGAGTAGGTGGTGGTTCCCTGTTCTAAATAAAGCGCCCTTGTGGAGGTTCATAAACTTAAGGCTATTATATTGCCCACCATCAAGCCCAAATCAATCACACTTGTAAAAAGATCAGTTATTATATATTCAGATTCATAACACTGGCTAAGCATGTGTAACTTTAAGGATGGCTGACACAAAGTTGCGCATGGAGACACAGGATATAGTACCGGACACAAACTAACACTTGGAGACACAAGATGTGAGATAAGGATAAGGTGGTGACTCCCTATTCTAAGTAGATCACCCTTGTGGAAGCGTATGTAAAACGCGCGTCATGCCATTTCGTGCTCGGCATATTTGATCTGAGCACGTTTTAATCTATGTTCACTTTAATATGATTATTGTCATCTCTAGGGCATGTGATTGATTTGGATTAGGTGGTGGGCAATACATCAGTCTTAGGCTTGTAGACCTCCACAAGGGCGATCTACTGCTCATTGATAATTGCTAGTCACTGGCAAGATTTCAAAGGCTAATAGTAATGGATGATTAGGATGACTGCGTAGTATTAGCATCGTAAACATATTTATTATTTCCTAGTAATCCCATACTTTTTATTTCAGGACTAATGTCTAGTGCGTAAGCTATTGATATTCTTCATTATTGGAAGTTCGGACATTGTTGGACATAATAACTGTGTTTAAATTCACTGGCCTTTCTACATTCATTTGAGATAATTAGGGCAATATTTTCTTAAAGGGGAACTACCACCCCGCAAAAATTGTATGTTAATTAAGTCTTCATCTGGCGACTCGCTGCTTAGTAGCGCTAGTCCCCAGAAATATTACCTGGTTTTAAAGATTTTCTACTTATTTGGAGGCTGACAGTAGCAGGAAGCACGGACATCTTGCCATAGTGACGTCCGTGCGCCTTCGCTGTCAGTCCCCTTTGGAGCCTGCCGGGACAAAATGCATACATATTGGTGTTTTCTAAAGGCATATTAATACACGATGTATAACCAAAAACATTTGCTAGTGAAACACAGAAGGACATCCCGGGACAGTTGTCATTCCCTTTCTTGCAATTTCAATTGAACAATGTTTTGGGGGAGGGGTTGTTTTGTTTTTTACATTCTGGGTATCTTTAGATTATGTTAGGAAAGGGTAGCAAACCTGGGCCTCAAGAGCTACCAACAGTGCATGTTTTCAGCACAGATGGACTAATTAGTGGTTAGGATTTGCTTTTAACCACTTGAATGCTAGAGATGTCATCAGTACATAGATTTGCAATTAACTGGATACCTCTGTAGAATACAAGAAGGCTCTTTTTTTGCATTCTTAAAAAAATAAAACATTAAAGCGGAACTAAACACCGCTAACAAAGGTTGTCTTTAATAATTCCCTATCTGGCGACTAGCTGCTTAGTAGCGCTAGTCGCCAGAATTATTACCTCTTCATGAAGAAATTTGAAGTGATCCTCGGCTGACAGGCAGGACGGAGCGCGGACATCTTGCCATAGTGACGTCCGTGCGCCTGCTCTGTCAGTCCCTTCCGGAGCAGAATGGCTCCTAGCAACGCCTCCTACAGCTGTCTGGGACTGACAGAGCAGGCGCACGGACGTCACTAGGGCCTGTCAGCCGAGGATCACTTCAAATTTCTTCATGAAGAGGTAATAATTCTGGCGACTAGCGCTACTAAGCAGGTAGTCGACAGATAGGGAATTATTAAAGACAAGGTTTGTTAGCGGTGTTAGTTCCGCTTTAAGAGGAAAAATAAATAAAGTACCTGGGATGCAAGTGCTGGGAGCAGCCCTGGCCTGTGGAGGAAGGACAGTTATTAGTGGGAACACGATGACTCCAAGCCGTGTAGATTGGATTCCTCAAAACCGCAGTTACAGCAGGACACGGAGCAAGACTCCTGGGCACTGTCACTGAAAGGAGCAGAGAGGATAGGCCTCGATTAGAATCATGGATGAATAATCACTCATCTCCTTGTAGATGTAGCTGCTACATATGCTTTGCAGTGCATTGCAGAGTTCACTAGTGGACACTTTCACTCAGAGACAGCCACAAAGGTGAAAATGTTTAAATTACACTAGGACTTCCCTATTCATCCACCCAATTCATAATTTCAATTATTGGGTTAAAAGACAATGTGCAAATTAAGAATAGCATGTTCAATATTCAGGCCATAAACATGTACAAGGTAAAGAACCGAAGTCGAGACTCACCTGACATGCCTGGTCCATACAAGGAAGCTGCAAATATGTCACTATGTCTGGGAGAGCGAGTGGGAGAGAACCTAACCCATTCGTGGGCAAGTTCTGGAGAGAGTCGGTCTTCAGAGCTTGGGGAGAACTTCTGGGTCTGAGAAAAAGCAAAACGATCTGTTAGAATCAGCACCCACATGTCAAAAGTCATATTAAAGGAGCAGTAAACTTTTCTTTTATGAAAAAAAAATATATTGTAGGGATTTTCCTATTGAGTAAAATAAGGGTACTCCCATTGCTGAGAGATTTATATTTGCAGAGTTATTACAGTTTAAACCCATGTTTTTTTACATTAGCAGTGCCCTCTAGAGGTCAAATTCTAATTAGATTTCCTGTTAGATTCTAATGGAGAGGAAAGTCAGAAAAGTCAGAAACATACCGTTCTCCATAGAATGTGATAGAAACTGCCTGTCACTTCCTGTCAGTTAGAACGATCAGGAAGTAAACACAGTAAATTCACTTCCTGATTATTTAAACTGCTGTAAATTTTGACTAAAACATCTGACAGCAGTGGGAGTGACCTTGCTTTATTCAGCAGGAAATGTTCTATAAAATATGTGTTTTCATAAAAAAAAAAAAAAAAGTTTACTGCTCCTTTAATCCTTTAAAGGGATAGTAATACTTAAAAATTACTATCCTGCATCTTGTAGCCAGTAAAAAACTGAATTAAATAAGCCCAGCCGCATCTCGCAAACCTTTATGGTTTGAGAAATATCCGCTTTCAAAATTTGGCTTTTTGCCTTTTCCTCTGACATCAGCGTTCTAGCTGACAGCAGGGGAATCCGGTCCCTGAGCAAGTGGAGGCTGTTCAGCATAGCCGAGATCGTGTTATGGAAGAAGAAATCCTTCACTGAAACGGTCTTCTATGTGTGCTTGGTTTTCAAAAGCACACATAGAAGACCATTTCAGTGAAGGATTTCTTCTTCCATAATATGATCTTGGCTCCGTGGACCGGATTCCCCTGCGGTCAGCTAGAACGCCAACGTCGGGGAAGAGGGAACTTTTGAAGCTTCTGGGCTTATTTTACTGGCTACTAGATGCAGGATAGTAAGTTTTAAGTATTACTATCCCTTTAAGGACCAGAGGGGTGTGTGACATATTGGATTAAGTAGTTTTCCATTATAGAAGACAGATCCTGTTGGCTTGGATAATTGTACAATAATCATTTTTCATGTTTAAAATTTGTCTTCCATGGCCATGTTACAAGTATTGCCATAATTTAATTTTGGGGAATGATATAAAAATGAGACATTATCACAGGAGGACACAAAATTTAGCAACCTAGTGAAAGATTGTGCCAATTCAATGTCAGATTAAATAGACAAGATTCCTATAATTTTATGGGGAAAAAATATCTGAGATCTTTAGGTAGACAGAACTGTGGCTAGAACGGTGGCTTAAAATTAAAAGAAAATGTATTAGAAAAGAAAATGCACTAGAATATAACCCCATAAGACAATAAAATTGTTATTTGGAGTTATTGCAGTAAGAGGCTCACGTGCCATCTTCACTGCTAGTTTTAAATATGGCTTGACTGTGGAATCCTGTAAGAATGTGGGTCCTATTGTTAACTGCAAAGTACAACAGTGTAATTGGAAACCAAAACATCATGAATTAACAGTCCATGGAGTAAAGAAATTATGACATTATATACTTACCATTAAATCATTTTCTCTTAGTCCATTGGGGTAAAAGTATCCTTCAGAAGGACAAGACATTTAATAGTTAACTTAAAAAGCAGAAGAAAGACCTCCACTTCCTCTGACCCACTCAATTCCTTACCCCCACACTAAACACAATTTAGGTATAACATATATATGGGTGAAAGTCACAAAAACAGAGCAGCTAAGAAAAGGCAGAGCACCCCAAACCCCACAAGTAATTTTCTTAGTTTATTAGGTGACACAGGACATCCCTTCTCTAAGAGAAAGGATTTGATGGCAAGAACAGAAAACAGACTTTGCTCTTTCATTCAATAGTGGGGGCAGGAATCATGTAGATATAGCAAAGCTTGGTCCCAAAAACACAGGGATGGAGAGAAAATGTCTCATGGAGGTGCCTCCTCCAGATCTTTGCATCCAAAGCTGGCATCTGAGGACACAACTACATTGACCTTATAGAACTTGGTAAATGTGTGGGCTAAAGACCATGTGGCTGCTCTGCAGCTCTGGTTTGTTGAAGCCTGATGCTGATGAGCCTATGAGGTACTAATGGCTATTGTAGATTGAGTTGTAATCTGAAAAGTTATGGATCTGGATTTAAGATCATATGCTTCTCTTACAGTCCATGTAATCCATGATGCAATTGTTGAATTGGTGACATATTTCCCTTTCTAGGAGCTTCTGCAATGACAAAATGAAGAAATCTGTCTAAAACCTTCTTTAACTTGCAGGTATATTGATTATATGGTCTCCAGACTGATTTCAGCATTATGTGAATGAGCTTGTTAAAAAAACCTTTGCACTTTAACAAGGAGGCTTCAGTTACCAGGTCATTAAAGCAGAATTGGCTAGATCGGGATGCAGGGTTGGACCCTGAAATAGTAGGTCTGGGGTCATCGGTAGCTTATATGGTTCTGCTATCAATAGATCTGTCTAGGTCGTCAAGACTGTAAGAGCTATAAGTGCAATTCTGAGTTCCCAAGGGAGGACTCCTGTTTGGGCCAATGACCCTGAAAGGAGAGATGATTGCAGACAGCTCCCCATCCTTTGTGGCTGGATGTGTTGCAATGATTGTTCATGTTCATGAAAAAGTCTTCCCTTTTAGGAGAAAGCAATTGTTCAACCACCACTTTAAGGACTGCTAAGCCACACTTGGATAGATGGGTATGGTGATTCAGGGATTGAACCTTCTTGTTTCAGAGCTCCAGTTGCAACTAATGTGAAACTAAGCAAAGTGGACTGCTGCCAAACCGAATGCCAAGATTCCAACTATTATCATGTAGTTCTGGACTTTATGCTATAGGATTCTGGATTTGACAGTGTTGATTTCAAAGCTGAGAAAGGCCATGCACTGCCTTTGTTCCGGGTTTCGTTTGTATAGATCGTGTATCCATTGGTGATTTTCAAGACAAAATTGTGACTTATGTGGTGCTGTACTAAAGGTACTGACCTGGATTTGATCAACAGGTCATCGAAGTAAGGATTGATGCCGATGCCATTTTCCCATTAAGTGTGTTGCGTGATGGGGGGGACAAATACTTTTGTAAATACTCAGAGCAGTTGCAAGCCCACATGGTAGGGCTACACAATGTAAGTGCTGGTTCTAGTGTGCAAACCAAAGGCAATTATGAAGTTTATCTCACATTATAAAGTGCAGGTTGACATCCTTTATGTTCATGGAAAAAACATGATTTTTTTTAAATCCTACAGAATTCATTAAATACCTGATAAAAAAAAAACAACTTTAAATTTAAGATGGAGTTTAAGAACTTATCAACTTGGAGGTCTGGTCTGGACACCTTTTTCAATCTTTCTGGGGAAGAACAAATAGACTTGAATTGAAACCTTGGAATCTGTTCTTTGGGAAATGGAACAATGATTCCATAAGAAATATTGCTTGATGAAAAGCTACGGCTTTACTTTTCCCCAATGAAATGTTGAACAAAGAATTTGATAGGCGATAGTGTAATAAAGCAGGCACAGTACCATTGCAAGGATTTCTGATGTACCCATGTGTGTGCTAATGATGGTGAAAATATTTGAGTCTTCCTCCCAAAAGAAGATCTGGAGAGGGCTTCACTGCCACAACATCAGGCTGAGGTGGACAGAGATAGGCAAAAACATTCTCCTGAAAACATGTAAAAATGTAACCTTCCACCTTCCTCTGGAAATTCGGAGAAGATTGCATTATCTCCATTTTCCACTCATTAAACGTAATGATAATAAATGTGATTTCCTTACACGTGCAAAAGGAATTGTTAGTTTGTCCAAGAAGAGAGAACGTTTCTGAAAACGGACATCCCAGTCTTGCCTTACTGGTAGTCGCCGAACCATACATTCTGACACCCCAATCTTGTGCCACTATAGCCTAAGAGCCACACATACTGGACTTCCATCCTTGTACTATGGTAGCCATATAAACACATACAGCTTTGTCCTGTTGTAATGTTAGCCATAGAACCACATTTGCTAACCCCTTCCCAGCCTTGTCCCACTGCTCTGGTAGCCAAAGAACCACACATACTGAGCTTGACGAGCCCCCTCATCCACATTCAAGAATTTTAACAACAATACTGGTTTGGGGATGAGGGAGCTCGTCAGGCTCAGTATGTGTGGTTCTTTGGCTGCCACTGCAGTGGGACAAGGCTGGGAGGTTGCAATTACTTGCATGGGGGGCGGCATGATTTTCACAGGAGTGCCCACTCCCATGAAAATCTCTGCACGAACATTCACTGTGTTAGTAATACACTCCCTCCTTTGCATAACAAAGCTTAATTTTTCATTGCCGCCTATAAACCTCGTAAGACTTAACAAATTTTTGCAAAACATTCACACGCAACAAAAAACATTATCCACCCATATACATGCTGCCACTTTATATTCCTCTCATATTATTGCCACCTGGGAATCCATTTGCTATTAATTTACATGCCGCAGCTTTAAAGGGATATTAATACTTAAAAACAACTTTAGTTCATATTGTAGCCCTTAAAAATACAAATTAAATGAGCCCAGCAGCATCTCTCAAACCTGTATGGTTTGAGAGATAGCCGCTTTCAAAGTTTTCACTCCCCTGACGTCAGCGTTCTATCTGACTGCAGGGGAATCCAGTCCCGGGACCAGCGGCGGCTCTCCAGTAGAGCCAAGATCGCATTATAGAAACAGAAATCCTTAACTGAAACAGTCTTGTGCGTGTGCTTGCAAACCAAGCACACGTAGAAGACCATTTCAGTGAAGGATTTCTGTTTCTATAATGTGATCTCGGCTCTGCTGCAGAGCAGCCGCTTGTTCAGGGACAAGATTCCCCTGCAGTCAGCTAGAACGCTGATGCCAGGGGAGTGGGAACTTTGAAATTGGCTATCTCTCAAACCATACAGGTTTGAGAGATGCTGCTGGGCTCATTTAATTTGTATTTTCAAGGGCTACAATATGAACTAAAGTTGTTTTTAAGTATTACTATGCCTTTAATGCCTCCCTCTGCATGACAGTAACTTCATTACATGCCACCCTTAGGATTAAAGGGATAGTAATGTTTCACAAAAACAGCTGCTCCAATTAATCTTCATAGTATTTGAGCCATAGATAGTATTATTTCAGTACTGTCAAGAGTTGTAGTTCAACTAGCAATTAAATGAACAAGTATCCCTCCTTTTACTGATGTAACATTGCTCAGCTCAGAGCAGCAGGGTGGCGTTCAAGTGGATTGCAGAGAGGGACAATCATTTAACATAAGGGAAAAATCTGTCAATGGGGGCAGAGCTTTCACTGTTCTCACAGTAAGATGATTGTCCCTTGCTGTGAGCTGTCTGGTCTATGGACCAGATTCCATGTCTGAGGGGAGGTGGCTTACACTAGGAAAAGGGGCGGGAGGGGGATACTTTATCATTCAATTACTCTTGAACTACAGCTCTGACAGTATTGAAATAACACTCTCTATTGTTGAAATACCATGAAGATATCATCACATAAGAGTCTGGTAAGCTTGTTTCTTAAAAGCAACACAAATAGAGGGTGTGGAAATGTTTTTCCCATATATCTTTCTAATCCTCAGGGGGAAGTTGGGAGCCTAAGAACTTTTCCCAAATGGTCATATAA